>QEPC01006008.1:2884305-2925678 GCA_003113815.1 Sphenodon punctatus
GTGCTGCCAGGTTTGTAAACTTTATTTTTACTTTGAGGACAAGAAGAATAGAATACTATACTTTAGTGCGAGCTCACTGGCGTGCGGGTGGGTGGGTGGGTGCGGGTTGTTGGTGGGCAGTCAGGCACAAACAGTGGGCATAATCAGCGGGTGGCAGCAGATGTCTGCCACAGAAAGAGAGGGTAGGTTACTGTGGGTGCTCATCCATCAGTCAGGCACGAGCCAAAGGAAGCACCCACCCAAGTACGTGCCAGCCATGTAGCAAGGGTCTCTCAATTGCCATTCCTCTCTAGCACCCAAAGAAGGGCAGGAGCTGCATGTGCCAGTCAGGGTCTTTTGGATTTGCACGTGCTAGCCAGGGTCACCATCTCCCGTTGCCATCCCTAGCACCCCAAGGAGTGAGACCTAGAGGCATCATCATAAATGCATGATATTACTTAGGTGTTGTTATGTGTTCCTGTTTCAGAGAGGGTGAGGAATCATATGCTTCTCCCAGTGCTGGTGCCACACACAGGACACTGAGGTGAAGGTCGCCAGTGCCACTGCCAGACAGCGGGCACAGAAGGTCCAGTGTCTGGTGGTGGTTTGATAAGACTAATGGATTCTCTATCTGCACAGTACGACATGGGGGCTGGAACAACAGGGAATGGCTTGCCATATGACCTGTTAGGAAGTCCCCTGCAGAGAGAGATTGGGCACTCACCCATTTGTGGAGACAGAATGCAGGCAGGACTTGACAGACCATTGGTCTGACACAGTATGGCACTTCTTATGTTCCTATCTTTTTATGTTCTCTAGATATGCAACAAAAGATTTAAGCAGCACAGCCAGGGGACCACATCAGGGCTCATAGTCCACATCGAAAAAAACCATAATATTGATGTGGCGCGTGGTCCTTCTGGGTCGGGAAGGCACAGTGGCAGCAGGGACTCTGGCATGGAGGAGCAGCACCAGAAGGAAGGGGGGAAGGCCCAGCAGAAAAGCTGGCACCTGAGCCCTTCCACCTCCAGTTCTGCTGGCGAGGAGTCTCCAGCCCCCCGAAGGAGTCAGAGGAGGAAAGGGCCTTCCGTGGACAGCTGCACAAGCCCAGAAAACACTACATGGCAGCACTGAGGGTTCAAGGTGGCAGGATGGAGGACCATCTGGTGCGGTGATCCCAGGTGCTGAGACCAACGGAGTGAAAGGCGGAGGCATACGTCAAGTACCTCCGCACGGAGAGGGAGAACCTTGAAGTGCACCGCCAGTTGGTTGCCACATGGAAGGCCTCTGTGGCAGGGGGCGTGGAGTTTGCCCAGCAGCATGGGTATGAGTTGGAGAAGGGCGTGCTGCCTGCCCCTGGGTCCCATGCACCCATTTCCCCTTACCCCAACATTCCAGGGGACAGACTAACTTTTTTGTGGTTGTGTATATTAATGTCTGGTTTTTGTTTTATAAAGTTGTTGTTGTTTAAAACATTTTTATAAAAGTTTAACGGTTATATTTGTTGTTAATAGCTTTGTTTGACCGGTCCAAATCTTTTATCCCTCTGTGCTGAAGTTCTGGCAGGTGGCAGAATCCCATTGTATATATACAGTTTGTAACTGAGATCCCTACCTGACAGCAGCAGCAGCACTAGTAGGGTATTAGCCCCAAGATGTGCCAGCAGCGGGGTCTCAAGTTTCAGACAGCGGGGGCAGGACTTGTGTTTGTGTGTGGGTGTGCCAGAGAGATAGAGAGACAGGCTTCTTAGCAGTGGGCATCAGGCGGCAGGTGCTGGATGAGGACAGTGGGTTGCCGGGGTACAAAACCCTTGGCACAGACAGCATAGGTCTAGGTAGGCGACATTGGCAGCAGCAGCAGACATTGGTTGCCAGGGTACAGAACCCTTCGCATGGACAGCATATAGGCCTGGGGGCAGAACCATTGGCAGCAGAAGAAGACATTGGTTGCCAGGATACAGAACCCTTGGCACAGACAGCATATAGGCCTGGGGGCCATTGACAACAGCAGCAGACGTTGGTTGCCAGGGTACAGAATCCTTGGCACAGAACCCTTGGCTCCTCCTCAAGGTAGGTCTCCACAGCTGCTGAGGCACCGTCGTATTCCCTCTCATAGCTCTACCTGGGCACCACCTCCACCACTGCCCTCAGCCACACTGCTTGGCCCTATTGTGCATGGCACCATGCTCCCCAGAGTGGTCTGCACATAGGCCGAGCTGCTTCTGCTGCTGCTGGCAATAGGGATGTTGCTGCTCCTGGCACTGCTGCTGCCGCTAGGGGCAGGGATAGACCCATCTGGATGAAAGGGGTGGCTGGCACTGCTCCCACTCCCACCATCCCCAGGGGTGTCCTGCTGCTGTTGCTGTGCACTCTCCAGAGCCCGCTCTGCCTCCCAGACACTACCCATCAGCACACCCTTCCAGTGGCCATAGAGCGCTGTCTCACGTGCCATGCTGCCCTTGACCCTGGAGTCCAGCATGGTTGCCACGGCGTATTTATCGCACTTCAACAGGTCATCAAAATGCGCCTTCAGCTTTCGTGCAAGGTCAAGTGTCTCATCAGCCAACTCCCTGCACTCCAGGCCCCAATCCTGCAACCCGAGAATCTTTTCCAGGCTCCTGTGGAAGGGGATTACTGGGACTCTGAGGCTTGACTGTCCACCATGCTACTGCCACTCTCCACCCTGTGCCCCCTAGAGCTGCTACTTCTGTTGCTGCTGCTGCTGCAGCTGCTGCTGCTACTCCTCTCCCTACTGCCATTGCCTGGGGATTGGGTCCTGTCTCTAGCACCCAGGGTGGGATCCACCAACTCTTGACTGCTGGGGATTGCCTCGACAATGGGGGACATTGGAAGCCCTGGAGGAACAACAGAAGCAGCAGCAGCAGCAGAGACAGATGCAGCCTCATGTCCTGCAAGCTTCCAGTGCCCTGTGTGGCAGTCGATGGCACTTCCAGGAGGAAACGCTGAGCCACTGAAGCCTTTTGCCCTAAAGCAGGCTTGCGGAGTTTGGGGCGAGGTGATGTACTCAGGCTACTGCTGCTGCCTGCTTCCACTCTGCTGGCATGGCCCCTACCCCTACCACCTCTGCCATGTGCCCCATTGCCTGTCTTCCGGCAGCAGGCCGGCCTCTCCTACTTCCCTTCTCCATGTTTTCAAACTCAAACACTCACAAAGTTTTTTTTTTTTTTTTTAAATTACTCAATTTTAAAAAATAATATTATATCTATCTATCTATCTCTACACTAAATCTAACTGATATTAACTATTCTAAAACCTATTGAACTAAATGGAATATCCTAATAACTACAAAGGCCTTGTCCTACAAACAAACACACTATAAACCAAGTATCTTTATCTATCTCTATAACTAAGCTAACTACTATGTCTATCTATCTATCTATCTATCTATCTATCTATCTATCTATCTATCCAATATTACACAGGGATGGGAGGGGGGGAACACAAAGAACACAGGGAGGGGTACAAAACTGAAATGAAAATCAATCTAATAATAATCCTACTCTAAATAAATCCAAAACTTAAAACAGGGGAAGGGAATCAGGGATGGAATAAGAGGGAAAGGGAAAGGATTCAATGGAGGGGGGAGGGAGGAAGGAAGATTGAACACAGGGAACACAGGGAGGGGTAAAAACAAAAAATAACACCTAAATCTATCTAATATAATCTAAATAAATGATAATATGGAGGTAAATGGGTTGGATGGGTGAAATAGGAGGAGGATGGCAATGGATTGGGGAGCTGGGAGGTACAAAACTGCTTGGAGAGGGAACCTTCTGAAAACGCCTGCTGTTCAGGAACAGTGACTAGCTCAGAAGGTGTTGGGAAGGTGGGTTTTGTTACTTGTTGCACCCACCTCACTGCAAGCCCCATTGGCTCCATGCAGCATAGTCCGTGGCCAATCGCAGACAGCGAAGCCAGTGGTCTGAGGAGAAAAGGGAAGGTGATTGGGCAGGCTGGCTGCTACTCCAAGCCTCTCCACCGCTGGTGCCTGGAAGTCTGCTCCTCAGCTGACCCTCCCTCCTCCCTGTGCCTGTCTGTGTCAGGCAGTGGTCAGCAACTGGCAGTGGTCACCGGTCAGCCCAAACCACCCGAACTCGATCCGAACCAATGGAGCTGTTCGTTTGGTTTGGAGTTCAGAATCACGTTTGGTTTGGTTGGTTCGGGTTTGGGTGTACGAATGGACCAAGTTCGGGCCGAATTCTGAACTTCCGACCCATGTTCGCACATCCCTAGAAAGAAGCAAGCCACCATTTAGAGTTAACACAGATAAGGGGGAATCTATTGATATGCCCCCTGGTATGTCGACCACTTTAAGGGCTACTATCCCTGAAATTCAAGAGGATCACACACTTTTGGTGACTCTCAGCAGGTAGATGAGAAGGAGCCCCCTTTTGGAGGGAACGTAGGAAGGGGAGGGGTGGGCGACATTTGTGTAGGACCCAGTATCAACCTGAGTACTATAGCCCCTGAAATCCATGGGATTCAGGCCCAGGTTCAAGGGTTTTCCCAGCAGGTGGAAACACTTATCACCTATATGGAGGGGATTGATAACAAACTCCAGGTTATCCAGCAGCAGGTGACTAGGGTTTGGGATCATGTAAATGAGCTTAGAGGAGATGGGATAGGGTTGGGTTCCCAGAGAGTGGATAGGATAGGCCAAACAGTCCCCTTGCATGACCCAGGACATTCGAGGCCTCCAGTCTGTAAGGTAACTGAGGATCGACCACTTACTTCCATAGCCAATGCCTTGGTATTTACAGTGTTTCCCCTACCGTCTGGATCATTTCCCCTCTGGGATTCAAAATTCCGGATTGCCCACCATGTTTCCAGCATTCTGGGCTGTCCTTTTTTGCCTTCCCATATAATTAATTTTTTTTATTTGAAAGATAGGGGTGGAGTACTACGGATAGTCATTTACTTCCGCACTCCAGATATAGTGGAAAGGCTCTTGTGTAAGATTCATCTTTTTCATTTTTGTGGGGTCCATATGGCCAATATTTATGCCAAGAGGGGAATCATTCCATTACTGCCACAAGTTCGGTCAATTAATTTGGTGCCCTGTGTAGGAAATCCTAACCTGGACCAGCAAAATAGGGGGAAGTTAGGCTCCCCATTGGTTACCCCAGATATGAAAAGATTCACAGTTGGGGTCCAGTCTGAAGTTCTTGCTGTTTCATCTGACCCAGCCTTGTCTGCTTGATCGAATACCAATGAGGCTTTTTCTCCACCCAAGCTGGGTGGATCCCCTTTTTTGGGGGTAGTTCACCAAGCCACTTTAAAAATTCAAGCCACAAGTCCACCTATAGCCCAGGCTCCTGTTGTATATTCATTTCCAAATACTTCTTTGTCTGTGTTGCAGACATCTCAGTGCCAATGCCCTATTGTCCTATGTCCTGGCTTGGATAATCATGGTTCTGTAAAAACAAGGTTGGGATTCTCGTCTAAAGGGGTTTCAATATTCGAAGAGCTTATGGCTGTCGATGCTATATGTAGGTCAACAGTACAAGCCTCTATGGGTTGACATTTACTGGCCATGCTGTTACCAGATCGGCTTTTATTATTGTACTTGGCTACTTTAGGCTAAGAAGTCTATGATATTCTTAGGTTTTAGTTTTAGTTAAAATTATTATGATGATTTTATTTTTAAGGCCCTTGATTTAGGATACTTGAGGGTTATTTATTTATGTATATTTGTGTTTTTGCGTTGTTTGTATAAGCAATGGCCTATGGCTATGCTGGAAATAAATTCAAATTCAAAATATGATGAGGCAGAGAAGAATCAGATAGTGCCTGACCTGGAGGTTGGTACCAATCTGAAGTATCTCTAAATTTTGAGGTGAGATCTGAAGGCTAAGACAAGGGACTACAATAGCTTTTGATCAGAATGAGTACTTAGAACCTGCAGGTAATACCCGCATTTTCGAGGACCACATTGAGTACCTGACAGGTTACCTGGATAACAATTGGGTACCCAAATACATGGGGAAATGGTAAGTTCCAGTAGTGATTTTTTGATTTACCAATTCCCAATCAGTATATCGGTATAACAATCGCCTGTCCTTGCATGCCACATTGCGGCCCCTGAGATCAGCCGGGAGAACCTCCCTGTGAGTACCATCTATTAGCCTTGTTCATATGACAAGAGCTTGCAGGGAGGCATTCTCGGTTGCTGCCCTGCCCCCAATGCTATGAAACACCCTTCCCCTGGAGGTTTGCTTGATCTTGAGCATCTTCTGGAGGCGGTGAAACACTTTTTAAAGAAGGCATTTGGCAGGTGGGAATAGGGGATTTGGGTGGGTTTGGGGTAGAGGTGTGAGGGGGTTGGGTGTGGGGAATCGGGAGGTGGTATTGGGTGGGTTTTGTGGGGGGTTGTGGGAGTGTGGGGGGGGGTTGAGTTTTTTATACTTGTTTAAAAGTTTTTACAGTTTGTGAGTCACCATGAGACTCTGGAAAGGGCAGTATATAAATAAATAAATCCGGTAAAATTTGGCACATTTATTTATTTATTTTTACAAACATTACCAGAAGTTTATATTCTGGGATTGGAAGTTCACTTTATGCAATGGGAAGTTGATTTTCTGGGATAGAAAACCAATCAATAAGTGTCAAAAGTCCAGAAATAGTTTAAAATTATTTTAAAAACATTGGGACTGGAAGTAGTTTTTTAGGAATGGAAGTGTCTGGGACCTGAAGTTGATTTTCTAACATGGAAAACCAATTAATACGTGTTGGAAGACAGTATATCAACAATGAAGTCAAACAATTGGTACTAGATGTTGACCTTCTCAGTTCGGAAGTTGACATTTTGGGATGTCAATTGGGTCACAATTGAGTACCAATTGGCACCTGGTATTGGCGGATCAATTCAAGGACCAGAAATTCAATGGGTTACCTATTTCTGTGGGTACCCTCTTTCAGCTCTAATCAGAACTAATTTAGGACACAAACAGTGGCTTAGCAGTGTAATACTCCAATACCAGTGCCCCACAGTATTCTGCATCTTGGATTTTGCTAGATTTCAAAGAATTTACAAGGGTTTTTGCCGAAAAGTATGTTTTTTGGGAAACAAAATTGGTGTGATACAGGAAAGAAGAGTCGCATTCCAAGTGGAAACACTGGGCTCGATCCCACCGAGAGGCACATTTTGCATGCTACCCACATGCATATCTCATGTGCACCCATGCAGATGGGACTATGACCACTTTCACATCCTCTCCCTGCGCAAATTTTGGCTGCGGAAGGGAATGTGCAAGCCAGGATCTGCTTACGCTTCGGCCGGTCTCAAAGCTGCCCTGCGCGACTTTGGCAACAAACACACGCAGAGATATAGAGCTGGATTTCCTGCTCTGTATCTCTGTGCGTGTTTGCTGGCAAAGCTGCACATGGGTGTGGGTGTGTGTGTGGCTGGTTTGCGCATTCCTTTCTCCAGCAAAAATATGCATGGGGGTGGGGAGGGAAGGTGTGAAAATTTTCTATGTCCTGCGCTCAAGCTCCATGCAAGCTATGTGCAAGCTGCATGCACGTATAACCCACACGTGCAGGGGTTTGGGATCAAGCCCACCAACAGTAGAAGGTATCTTCAATGTCTGTTAAATTTATTTATTTATTTATTTATTTATTAAATTTATACCCCGCCCCATCCTGAACCCAGGTCGGGGCGGCTTACAATCATAAAATATCATAAAAACAATGCAAAACCTAAAATGGCATATATAACAATTTAAAACATATAAAACAGCATATAAACAGGGCCTGGGCCATAAATTAATGGGGTAGGGGGAATAAAACCCAACTACCCACCCCCCTCCCAAAAGGCCCGGGCGAACAACCAGGTCTTGCATCTTTGCCGAAATACTAAAAGGCTTGGGGCCAGGCGGGCCTCCTCTGGCAGGGAGTTCCAGAGACGCGGCCCGGCTACCAAGAATGCCCTCTCCATTGTGGCCCCCCGCTTAATGCAGGGGACCTCCAGGAAGGCACCCCCGGAAGACCGCAGGAGTAGCTCCTGAGTGCGGAGGGTGAGGCGGTCCCTGAGGTATGAGGGGCTGAGACCGTGCAGGGCTTGTAAATCAATATCAACATCTTGAATCTGGCTCGGTACGCTATTGGCAACCAATGCAGAGCCTGGAGCACCGGTGTTATGTGCTCCCGGCGACCTGTCCCCAAAAGGAGACGGGCCACCGCATTCTGCACTAGCTGCAGCCTCCGGACCAAACACAAGGGAAGTCTCACATAGAGCGCATTGAAATAGTCCAGCCTCGAGGTGACGAAGGCATGGATGAGGGAGGCCAGGTCCAGGCCGGAGACGAAGGAACGCAGCCTCCGCACCAGATATAACTAGCGAAAGGCAGCCTTTTCAACTGCCTCCACCTGTCGCTCTAGGCGGAGGTCTGCGTTCAGCACCACCCCCAGACTCCGGACCTGTTGAGCTACAGGAGGGCGAACCCCCCCAATAAGGGGGGCCGACACCTCCTTCGCTCTCCCCACCACCATCACCTCTGTCTTATCAGGGTTGAGCTTTAGTCTGCTCTGCCACATCCACTCTGCCACGGCCTTCAAACACTGGGATAGCACTGAGATAGCAGGGTCTGGGTCCGCTGAAAAAGAGAGGTACAGCTGAGTATCATCAGCATATTGGTGACAACGCACCCCGAACCCCCTCACGACCTCCCCCAGGGGCTGCATATAAACATTAAATAATAACGGAGACAGAATGGAACCCAGCGGAACGCCACACGATAAGGCGCGGGGGCAAGATGTTTCCTCCCCCAGCACCACCCGCTGGCTTCTCCCTGAGAGGAATGAACGGAACCATTCAAGAACAGTCCCATCCAGATCCCCCAGATCACACAGCCGTCTCAACAACAGCCCATGGTCCATGGTGTCAAAAGCAGCTGAGAGTTCTAGCACGATGAGAAATGTTGAACATCCTGCATCCATCTCCGAGTGGAGATCATCGACCAAGGCCACCAACGCTGTCTCGGTGCCATAGCCGGGGCGGAACCCAGATTGAAATGGGTCAAGGAAACCGATGCTGTCTAGATGCGTCTGGAGCTGAAGTGCCACCGCCCGTTCAATAACCTTCCCTAAAAAGGGAAGGTTAGAGACAGGTTGGTAACTGGTGAGGACATCCACATCCAACGATGTTTTTTTCAGCAGGAGGCGCACCACAGCCTCCTTGAGACTGGATGACAGCCTCCCCTGCTGCATGGACACGTTCACTATCCTCGCCAGCACCGTCCCCAACGTCTCCCTGGAAGCTTTCACTAACCAGGATGGGCATGGATCAAGTTCACAACATGTGACCCTAACAGACCCCAGGACATCCGCCGCATCGGCTGGCATCACTTCCTGAAACTCCCCCCACAAAGCTGGACCAGACGGGGTCTCCAGCACCTCGCACTCTCTATCTATTGCCTCTAATCCAGCTGCAAAGTCGCTCTGAATCCGAGCGATCTTGTCCGCGAAGTAGCTGACAAATTCCTCGCAGCGGGCCTGGACACATCCCCATCCAGGTGGAGCGAGGCCGGACTAACCAACCCCCGCACCACCCGAAACAGCTCCATCGGGTGGGACTTCGCAGACGCTATGAGGACAGCAAGGAACTCCTTGAATCTGCACGTGGGAAAATCCCCGTACCCTAACTCTTGGGTTTAACTAGGCAGCAGGAACTGGTGCAGGATCCAATTCTGTCCATGCAGTGATGAAGCATAATACAATTCTCTTGGCTAATCATATTCAAAATGAAATTAGTTAACTTGCTATAACACTTCTGGGATCTTTGGAAAGGCCTTTGAAGCTAGTTAGTCAAAAAAGACAAGGCCACTATGGGAGAAAAATTATTTTCAGAGCATTAAAATTATATTATCAGTTATCATCAGCTTGTTAATGAAACTTCAAAGTTATACCTGGACCATATTCTGCAGATTGCTTCAGAGAAAAAGTCCAGTGCTCTGTCTGAAGTCTTCATTCCTTCATTAATGAGTGCTTAACCTCATATTTGAACTTGGACTACATGACCAGTAGTCAATTTTCACTTACGATTCTTTTTTTGATCCTGAAAATCTGTAGCAGTGTCATCAGCCCCTTTTTAATTATACCGTATTCTTTACATCTGTCCTGCTAAATAACTCTAATTGAAATAGCACCGGCGTGAATTTTTGTAATGTTCCCCCCAAGACATCCCGAAAGTGACTCACACGAGAAAACAGACTGAAGTCACAGCTGGAAGCACGTCAAGGATCATTTCCATTTTTACATGATTAATTTGAATTTAATATCTTAAATCAAAACCTGATTAATTTAAATAAAATTTTGATGGTGCCCTGCTTCTAATATACATTGCAGTAATTAGATTCGGCTTAATGTGATTTTTTTTTTACTTAATTAAAAAAAAAGAGTAAGTCAAGTGGAACAATGCAGGGATGATAAAAGCTGTCTATATACATATATATGTATACATGTATGGATAGATGGAAATTTTGCCAAGGACATTACTCAGCTACAAAAAGGGTTGTAGATGAGTCAATATGATAAAGGTCAATGTACCATAAATTATAAAGAATATCTTACTTGTAACAGGTCACCTAGAGGAACTGAACTCCTTCTTCAGTAACTGTTATTTGGCAAATGCTTGGCCCCAAATTAAAAAAGCTGAAATTGCGGTAAGTGAGCAAAATATAGTAAGTGAAAGTCCCACCTACCCAACCGCGATGATCCAGTATGAAACCTAAACCCTAGTTCTTTAGAAATCATACACAGAAACCTGTGCTGCATACTGCATTCATAAGAGCCACAGCCTAACACCTCCAGCAATTGACTGGCTGCTAGATCTTCATTACAGTTAAGAAAAAACATCATTGTAAAATACATTATTATATATTTATAGTTGCTCCCCTGGCTGTCTTTTTCTGGTTTTTTAAAGCCTTCTCATGAGGTGTTTGATCAATGCTAAGTGCCAAAAACCACAGGTGAACATTGATTGGCATTGTCCGAAGAGTGAAGTCCCATCTAAACTAGCAATTTGACCCATTGTCAAGAATGGTTGTTATCCCCAGGGACTGTGTTGAACAGTGCTGAAAGTGGTTTAACTCCTAGAGTGGTATGGACAAAACCGTTTCCCTCCCTACTGCATTCTGCATCGGATGCATTCACAATAGTTAAATTTATTCCAGTACTCTTTCATATAGAAGTGTAATTCTAAGGAAAAATCATGGGCTGGATTCTGAAATGGAGCACCTTAGGGTAACTACACTAGGTTTAATGTACTTAATGTCCATTTATATTACCTGACAATAATTTCCAGACATTTTCTTCATTTATAGAAATATCTTTTTTCGTAGCATGACTCGAAATTCCACGTACATCCAGAATTCTAAATGGAAACAAGGTGCAGTTAGAAATGCAGGATTAGATTTTTGGAAAGCCCTCATTTCTAGATCTTGTGTTTCAGTATTTGTGTTGTTGAAATTTTGCCACTGGCACGTAACAGAGATTAAAAATCATTCTATAATCCTGTAAATTATGAGTTGGAAACATGTGCATCTCAAACTGGAATTTGACTAAACTGTCCTTCAAGTTTGTCAGCTGATGTATCTTGTTGACAGAAGCCAGAAAATTTGACTGCAAATTCTAAAGAAGTCACTTATTTATTATTCATCACACACAAATAAAAAAGCTGCAACTTTTTATCTGACAGCTGAGACTTGATGACAATCAACCACTTAACCCCCACCCCAAATTTAGGCTTCCCTCTGCACAAAGTACAAAATGGTTCTAAAAATAGCCGCACAGTTACTATCTTTACTGCTTACATTCTTCTTCCAAAGTTAAAGTAAAAACAAAATTAATCAGAAAGGGTTATCTATAATGAATCACCATTCATTTGGAGGGGGGATATCTTTGCCAGTAGCAGAAAGAAAGTCCTCTCAAGCAGTTACATTAGACTATAGACTCCAAGGAGAAGATTACAGATCTTCCATATTCAGCAACATGAATCAAAACTCTTAGGAACTAGTCTTTTCTTTCTTTCTTTCTTTCTTTCTTTTTTTAATACAAGACAGTAGGGATTGCTTTTTGTATAGGTTATGATTTAGATGGCTAATTGAAAGTAAGCAGTGGTGAGCTGCTTCCTTGGTAAAATATTACCAAGACAATCTTATCTGAGTTTACAGAGTTATTTCCAATTTGTAAATGATGTATTCATTTCTACCAGATAAAACACCCTTAAACTCCTACACCCGGCAAGGGCTGGATTGCTGTCTTAACTACTGTTCCCTGCTCCCTATTCCCCCTCCTGACCTCATAGATAAACTTTAGATTAACTATTGTATAGTTTTGCTACCAAAAATTTAAAAGAAATAATGAAAAAATCTCCCATCATATTGTAATGATATACTGAATTCGGATAACTTTCTACTGCTGTTCCCAGTTTCCTTCCCTGCAGAGAATCCTCCTTTTTCAGAATCCCCATCTTTTACAACCTCACCTTTGCAAATTCATCTCTTGCCTATAATATGAAGAAAATCCCAGGCTTTGTTTCTCCATTATAATAGATGTAAATTAATGTTTTGCCATTGTTTGTTGCTGTAATCATAGAGGCAAGTATATGTTCCTAACAGCTATCTTATTTTCAATTTGCAAAGCATACTGTGCTTAATCCCACGAGGCAGTCTGTGGTTCTAGATATGAATTTAAAAAGGTAATTAGACCAGCGCATGGGGTTCTCCCAGAAATGGAAAGAGCAGACTCCTGCCAGGTCCAGAGGGGTCTCTTAGAGGTCCCAAGCTGGCCACAGTTCTCATCCGAGCTTATTACTCTTTCCCATTGTGTGAAGCAGCTTATTTGTTCATGAAAATTTAAATCATGTTCGTACTAGAAATGTTTTCTTTAAAGCCCCAAAAGGTCACAGAGTTATTTTTTTCAGCAGCCAGCATAAAACCATTTTTCCCCAACCAAAAAGATCTTTATATTTTTTCAGACAAATAGTTAGCAAAAGAGACATGCACTGATAAATGCTTTAATGCATCCCTAGTGTGTGACAGTAAGTTTAAATATTGTACAATCTGCTATGTAAATGACAGAGTCCTTTGGAAGCACTTTAAATGGTTAGCTGCTATGTCAGTAACTCCAGATTTCTGCTTTTTCTTTCTTTTTTCCCCTGCTGCTGCATGTTACACATTGTAAAACCAGAGCTACTTCCTTTATGGTTCTTTTCATATACAGGCTTTCAATAGAGAAGGGACTTACAACATCAGAAGCTGTAGGTTATTTATTTTGAAGAGTATTTGGGCCAAGGTTAAACTTGAGTCTCATGACAAATGCAAAACATTTCAAGGTCATTTGCACTGGCTGGGACCTGAGCTGTGTGGAGTTTGAGATCCAAACAAATTTGGGACTGGGTGATGTGGGCTTAACAGGGATGAGTTGGAAGCAAAACCCACTCTAAACAATCCCAATATTTTAAATGTTATCCACATCTATGGAACGTCTGCGAAAAGTTGTGGAGGAGGGTCTGGTCACTTTGGTCATGTTTGCTGTAACAGTTTAACAATTAGGACTAAGATACAGTGGTTAGGGTACAGGACCCAGGGACTCTGGATTCTATTCCATATCTCAGGGAGGTGTTCTTCCAGGCTGCTCCCCTCCCCATAACAGTAGGGGCAGCCGCATGGAGAGTGGGCAGCAGCAGACTGGGGTTCCCAGAGGCAGCAGTGGCAGAGCGGCCGTGCAAGGACATATGGACATCCCCCCCCCCCCGATGACATCAGAGGAGAGGTTGCAGTACTGGGGGCAGGGTGCTGCAATTTGGCCAGTCAGAGGGTTTGGCACGGCTCTCACTCCCCTCCCACCCTTGCAAGGGTGGGGCTTGCGGAGGTGTTCTTCTGGGCTGTTCCCCATAACAGCAGGGGCAGCTGGAGGCCATGCCAGAGGCACGTGTCAGGGGCCCGACTGAAGGGGCATGGGAGGTGGGGCCGGAGAGACTGTTGGTTGGATAGGGGAATGTAAATTGCCACTGGTATTCATTGATGAGAAGGCCTCCATCTCTCCCGGTGAGAGAGGGTTTGAAGGAGGGATGCCCCCTGGTGCAACAGGGGTCAGCTGGAAGTGATTTATGAGAGATCTCTGGTGAGATCAGGGTTGTGAAATGTGAATGTTAATAGTGGATGCTGGTGGGAAATAGTTTTGGGTTAAATACGATGTATTATGGGTTATTGTATAGATAATGGGGTGGGTCTTTCTTTTTATGATGTGAAGTCCCCTGTGTGGAATACTTTAATACTGTTATTAAGTGATGTTGTTATTTCTAGATTCCCTTGTGTGGGATGTAAAACCTAGTTGCTTATGTTTTGGTATATTTTTTTGTTTGTTGTAAGCCGCCTCGAGTCGACTTGTTCAAGAGAGTGCGGGATATAAATTAAAACTGAAATGAAATGAAATGAAAATATCTGCTACTCACCTGCAGTATGACATTGGGAGTAGGAAGGATCCCTTCCTACTATTGGGGAAATCTCACTCTTTGGGTGTTTCAGCCAGCCGACCATGTGGGAGTCCATGGCCACCATTGACTCTGCCACAGAGCACCAACATGTGTGGGGAGTGAAAGAGGTGGGCAGCTCCCATCATGGCTACCGCAGTCACAGAGACAGCCGCCACATATTTCGCTTGCCCTGCACAGCTAACTCCGCATTTCCTGATATGACTCCATGAGTAGCTGAGAGCGGATGCTCCGCAGCTCACAGGAGTGTGCATCCAGCTGCTCCACCTTTAGATGGGTGGTCAGATCCATGACTCATGAGTGGCCAAGATGGGTAGCATCTAATCTAAAAACACCCATGGTTGTTCAGAAGATGAGATCTCAATACTAAGGGAAAGGGCCTTCAACTTGGTTCCCCAAACAAGTGTGCAAAGGAGCTAGCTGCCCAGATGTTTGCCCACTTCTGCCATGAGGCAGGCATCTGGCTGTTACTCAACACATCATCCAGAGAAGGTGGTTGATGCAGCATGGGCTAAGTTCAGCTCAGCCAACTAATCCGGGGTAATGTGCACCCTCCTGTAGGTTAGGCCCTGCACAGCCCTGTGCATGGCAAGGTCTGCCAGCACCATGGACAAGGCCACACTGTTGGAAAGGTTCAGCTTCTGGTGACCTGCAAGCTAATGGCACGGGGGGAAGGTACCTGTCAGCTGATGGTGCAGCCAGGAGAAGCTGCCACCATCAGGGATGGAGGGACCGAGGGAGGTCCCCCTTACTCAGAGGTGGCAAGTCCCAGAGTCGAGTCCAGCACAGTCCCGTGCAGTTCCACCATCCTCGTTTCATGCAACTTGACCCGCTCCTAGGGCAGCAGCGGTTGTGAGCCTGGGCACGCAGCATGTGGCACAGCTGCTGCCTCCGCCCATGTGCCAGGTTGGGTTCCGCCATCCCTGGGGAAGGGGGACCAGCCTGTGAGATTCTCTCCAGGTGCAGCTCTGCCTGAGCAGAACTACTGGTTTCCTGCACACCAGACACTGGCCAGCGGGAGCCAGATGGGAATGGCAGTGCCTTGGGCTGGGACCATGTGACCCCTGGATGAGATCACTCTGGCACAGAGTCTAAGAGTGACTTGCTGCCACTGGCCACTTTTTACAGAAACAATCCTGCTTCTGGTGGCTGGCAGCCACAGCTCCCATCCCCAAGTCCTGGCCATGTGTTCAGTTCCTTGGCCTAACGCAGGGCATGGGAGCAGTGTGTTCTGCTGTCTGCACCAAACCAATGGGTGGTGACTGTGTTGCTTCTCCACAAGTCGGCCAGGCGATCCAGCTGCCCGCTCTCTTGCATGTTTTCACCCAACATTAATGAATACAGGGTTTGATATAGACCAGGAATGTGCAAAGTTCCTAAGCCCAAGAGCTGCATACCAAAATTTTCATTTCACTGAGAGCCACCATATGCATTACACTGATTGCATCTTCCCCCTATCACTTGTTAGAGAGGCTTTCTTTGGGCAAATACACATGCATCGCACATGTCCTTTCCCTGAAGTCTCTGGTATCTCAGACCAAAGCTTGGTGTAACTTCTGTTATTCTAAAATTATATTGAGAACCTTATCTTCTAGGGGCATCCTCTCATTTTAACTACATCAAAATCAGAGTCAAAGGCCCTTTTTTAATGGACTGCGGCAGAGGGGATGGTCTGTGGGTGTGCCACCGTGGGGGTGGGTGCATACCGAGAAGCCTGCATTTCTGCCAGTTGCTCTGTGCATAGGGGGTGGGAGGTGATGCATGGGTCATGGGAGCATGCACCCACGCACCCCCACATTTACATGGAATGCTCCCCTACATGGATGATGGGTGTCCATGCAGAAGAGCGTCTTGGGCAAAAAGGACCAAAGTCTAGCCCAGTTCTCTTTGGTGGTTCCCAATTCGATTCCAGAGAGTCTGTACATGGTCCCTGGGCAGCTGGCAGGGGCTACAGCACCCACCCCTGCCCCAAAGTTCTCGCCTGCAGGCTGTAGATAGCCACATGTAGTCCACTGAGTTGTGAGTGGTATCTGAACTGCCTCTGGGAAGCTTTGATACAGTTAGGGTCAGTGTAGCTAGTAGATAAGATGCTATATTTCGATCTTGCAGACCAGAGTTCAAATCCCATGTTAACTGTTACTCCCTGCCACTCTCTCTCTCTCAGCCTCACTTCCCTGTCTGTAAAATGGGAATGTGTATATCCCTATTTCCCCCCTCCCTTGTTTTTTCTAGATTGTAAACCACCCTGGGCAGGAACCCGTCTTAAAAATAATGACGCCACAAAATCATTCATTATTATTTGTGCTATTATTAAGAATACTATAAATCTGATGTACAGTAATATCCACCCCAATATCCATTTCACCTCTAGTCCATAGAACTGTACACATGGCTATGGTGACATCACCAATTCCAACACATGATGCATTGGCATGTGTTCTCCATCATGTTTGGAAAAAACCACAAGCCCCTTTAAAGAATATGTATACTAGCAGAAGGTTTGCATTCCTGCTGGGAACTCACTTCTACCCTTGGAAATTTAAATCCTTCTTCCTCAGAATTATTAATTAATACAGTGCCCTTTTAGAAAGTTTTAGCATTTTATTTTTAATTAGAAGAGTGCAAAGAAAGGGGGGGGGGGGAGCCTTGAAAGCCACATAAGCATTGCCTGTCTTTAGCTTAAATAATAAACAGTGCTACACATTTAAATCAATTTTAATGTTTGAATATAAATGATAGTTCAGGTGAGAGCTTTGTATGCAGTGTTCTCCTCTGATATGCAGTCATCCTACAAACCATATAAAGACAAATGAAGTAGTGGGCTGGCTAAGTGGGCTGCACTGTTGCCCTCTCCTGTATAGAATCATTATGGCTCAGCTTTCTGTTAGAGGTTCCTATACAGCAAAATGGAGATTCTCCTATTTTCTATTAACAGAAAGGAAGGATGATGCAGCAATCTGTGTGCTAATGTGAGTAACTCAGATTACTTGGGCTCGTCACATGCTGTTCTCTCTGTGATAGGCATCACAGAGACCTGGTGAGATGAGGATAGCCAATGGGACACTGTAATACCAGGGTACAGGATATACTGAAAGGACAGAGGAGATCGTGCTGGTGGTGGGGTGGCTCTGTATGTTAAGGACAGCATTGGGGCAAGTAGAATAAAAATTGTACAGGATGCAAGCTGTTCCCTCAAATCCCTATGGGTTGAAATTCCAGGTATCAAGCAGAAGAGTATAGCAGTAGGGCTATACTATCACCCCCCTGACCAGAATAGAGAGACTTATTGTGTAATGCTAACAGAGATTAAACAGGCTACTAAAACTGGAAACGTAATAATAATGGGTGATTTCAACTACCCCAATATTGACCGGGTGAATGCCTCCTCGGGGCGAGATGTGGAGGCAAAATTTCTGGATGACATAAATGACTGCTTTTTAGAGCAATTGGTTCTGGAACCAACGAGGGGAGGAGCTACTTTAGCTCTAGTCCAAAGTGGCACACGGGAACTAGTGCAAGGAGTAACAGTGGCCGAGCCACTAGGCAATAGCGATCATAATATAATCAAATTTGACATAGTTGCTGGAGGGAGAAAGTTAATTAAAAGTACAGCACTGGGTTTTAACTTTAAAAAGGAAGACTATGCCAAAATGAGGGAGCTAGTTAGAAAGAAACTAAAAGGCACAGTTGAAACGACTACATGTTTGCAAGAGGCATGGAGGCTGTTGAAAAGCACCATCTTGGAAGCCCAGATTACATGCATCCCACAAGTTTAAAAGGGTAGCACGAGGACTAAACGTCTACCATTGTGGCTAAATGGAGACGCAAAGGAGGCTATTAGAGCCAAAAAGGCATACTTTAAGAAATGGCAAGCTACCCCCAATGAGGAAAATACAAAGGAGCATAAACACTGGCAACGTAACTGTAAGATGCTAATAAGACAGGCCAAGAAAGAATTTGAAAGGAGACTTGCTAAAGAGGCAAAAACAAATAATAAAACCTTTTTCAAGTATATCAGAGGCAAGAAGCCTCCTAGGGAGTCAGTTGGGCCATTAGATGACCAGGGAGTAAAAGGGGCACTTAGGGAGGACAAGAACATTGCAGAGAAGCTAAATGAGTTCTTTGCTTTGGTAATCACTGTGGAGGATGTTGGGGAGATACCCACGCCAGAACCCTACTTCGTAGGTGATGAATTGAATGAACTGTCACAAATCAGCGTGACCCTGGAGGAGGTTCTAGAGCAAATTGACAAGCTTAGTAGGTATGAACAAATCACCAGGGCCAGATGGCATTCACCCCAGAGTTCTGAAGGAACTCAAATGTGAAATTGCAAACCTACAAGTAGTAATTTGTAACCTAATGTTGGCATCTGGAACTGTACCTGAGGACTGGAGGGTGGCTAATGTAACCCCAATATTTAAAAAGGGTTCTAGAGGTGATCCTTGAAACTACAGACCGGTAAGCTTGACATCTGTGCCTGGCAAAATGGTGGAAACTATCATTAAGAACAGAATCACTGGGCATATTGATAAACATGGCTTAATGGCAAAGAGTCAGCATGGATTTAGCAAAGGGAAGTCATGCCTCACTAATCTCTTGGAATTCTTTCAGGGTGTAAACAAGCATGTGGACAGGGGTGACCCAGCAGATATAGTGTGCCTGGATTTCCAGAAAGCTTTTGATAAGGTCCCACATAAATGACTCTTGAGAAAATTAAAACGCCATGAGATAGGAGGTAGTGTTTTGCTATGGATTGGTAGCTGGTTAAAAGATAGGAAGCAAAGAGTGGGACTAAATGGCCAGTTTTCACAATGGAGGGATGTAAAAAGTGGTGTGTCGCAAGAATCTGTACTGGGACCAGTTCTTTTCAATGTATTCATTAATGATCTGGAAAAGGGTGTTAAGAGTGAGCTGATCAAATTTGCAGATGACACCAAGTTATTCAGAGTAGTCAGAACATGAGCAGACTGTGAGGAGTTGCAGCAAGATCTTACAAGACTGGGTGTCTGGGCATCTAAATGGCAAATGAGATTTAATGTGGACAAGTGTAAAGTGATGCACATTGGGAAAAATAATCGATATTATGAGTACACAATGCTGGGTACTGAGCTAGGAGTTACCATTCAGGAAAAGGATCTGGGAGTGATTGTGGATAATACACTGAAATCCTCAACCCAGTGTGCCGCAGTGGTCAAAAAAGCAAATAGAATGTTAGGAATTATTCGCAAGGGAATAGAGAACGTGGCTGCAGTGCCCACCCGAATTGACCACGGCCCGGAATCCCGCCGCAGATTCTGGGCCGTGGTAGACGTCCAGATAGAACGGGCCCCTTCATCATGGCGGGGAATCACATTCACCACGTGATCGGGGCCGGCCCCACTGGTTCCACCGATTGCGTGGTGAATGTGATTCCCCGCCGTGACTGACGGGGGTGAACATCTGGAGGGGAACTTCTGTTCCCCCTTCAGACGTGACGAGTCCTTTCTCGCACGGTGGGAATCCACCGTGGTTGAGCGTGATCTCATCACGTCTGAAAATACCTATTGTGTGCAGTTCTGGTCGCCCCATCTCAAAAAAGAAATAGCGGAACTACAAAAGTTACAGAGAAGGGCAACAAAAATGATCCAGGGTATGGAACAGCACCCGTATGAGGAGAGGCTTGATAGGGTGGGGCTCTTCATCGGGGAACAAAACCCTTTACTGTCGGGAGCCTGGGGATGACCCACAGGGAATGGATAGCATGGTGACCTGTTGGGTGCTTCTCCCAGACCCCCAGGACTGGCCACTGTCGGAGACAGGATGCTGTGCTCAATGGACCATTGGTCTGACCCAGTATAGCACTTCTTATGTTCTTCTCTGTAAACTGGGTATTATAGTACGTCGTCACCTTGCAGGGTTTTTTAATGAAATAATTTAATAGGTCATTGTGGCAGAGTGCTGTCACAAAATGGTGGACTAGAGATAATAAACTAATGGATAGTTGGGTAAAACGGGGGTAAAGGCCGCTATCCCTTTAAGAGCCAGAACTACAGGCCTCGCCTAGATCTATATAAAGGAGGCTTGAAGGACTAGAGAGCAGTAGGCTGGAGACAGCAAAGGAGACAGTTGGAACCCTCTAGGCTCCAGAATGCCAAGGCTTGGCAGACCAGCTCTGACTGAGGCCCTAACTAGAACTACTTCAGACCCAGGCTGCTCGAAGGTGAGTAGGCCCCACTGCAACTGGAGAAGTGAACTGCTGCACTCAGGTGTTCTCTTCCTGCGTTAGACTTTTGTTGACTGGTATAACTTTTGTTTAGACAGACCCACCCTTATTGAGAGAAGCCCTCAGCTGGTGGGCGCAGGCATCCCTGTAGGGAAGCGTGTGGAGGCCAGGTAAAAAATTAGAGATACCCGACCCCATGAGAGGTTTGGGTGTAGTAGACACCCCTCTTACTCCTGTCTAGTGTCCAAGCTAATTCCCCAATTGTGCAGATCACAGGGTCTTATCACACTGAAGAACTCAGAAGTGGCATTAAGGTCTTGCAGATAGCTAGCTACTTTCTCCTTTAGCTCTATTGTTTAGGAGACAGCCTTGGGAACAGGAAGGTGACATTTCTAACTACAGTGATGCTGCAAAGTTCTAAGAAAGAAATGTACTCTGAACAGTGATCATGGCCAGATTAAAGCAAGTGAAGACTTTGTGTCCATAAAGACCCCAACACGTAGGATTCATGAATAAACTTGAAAAAGCATCATGAGTCTGAGAAGCACTGATGTAAAATCAGGGTGACCCACCCCACTTTTTTCTCTATTTCTGGGGGTGCCGTAGTGACCCCCATATTTACCAGGGCAGGGGGTGCATTTCAGGAAGTTTGTATGTGTAACCCACAGGGCCTGAAACACAGAGAGTCCTGGCCCCTGATGATGTTTAACTGAAAATCAAAAATTAACTATGGTAATATTTACCTCCCCCCCCTCCACCTCCCTATTAGATGAGTCAGTTTGTTTTTGACATTAACCTTCCTAGGTTAGGAGGGGCCCCGCTCCACCAGTTTCCAATGGGACCCCAGCTTCCTTTGATCTGGCACTGGCAATGATTTGTTACATCAAGAATTTGTTGGATCAGGGCCAACCTTAGAGTCTGTGGGGACCAGGGGAAGATAAAATGCAGGGCACCTGATTTCCCCACCTCTTCCACGTGACCCTAGAGATGGTTGTGTTTGGGGCTCCATTGGAAGTTAATGGGGGCCCTGTACCCTGTCCTGGTGAAATCACAGGCCACAGTGGGTCCCTGGAAGTACAAAAAATAGCAGGGTACAGGGGGTTCCCCATGGGTTGCCCTGTGGTAAGGCCGGCCCTGCCTTGAGTGCTCATCCACTTTCAGAGCTTGTCTCCAACAGAACTTAATTTGAGAAGCTGAATTGTTTAGCTAAAACAATTTTTAAAATAATTCCCTTTTTCATTTTCACTCTCTTTTCCTTTTCAGCTTCCAAATGCAATCAAGTATTCTGGCTGGGATAAGAAGCAAAAATCTGATGGGGGTGGGTGGGGTGGGGTGGAGAGGGGTTTTTACGCTACTCATAAAATGGGTGGGAGGTGTTCTTTTTTGCCTTTGAAGGAACAGCGGGAATCGGAAAGCGCTATGGCCATTTTCACACAGACACTCTAACACGGATAAAATGGGTGTTACATTTCATTATACATGTTGCAGGGACCCGTAGAGCACACCTGCAGTCCTGCAACATGTATAATAAAATGTAACACCCATTTTATCAGTGTTAGAGCGTCTGTGTGAAAAGGGCCTATGAGGTGCAGCCAGCAGCTCTGCATTCTGCAGCTAGAGCACAAAGCTGCTGGCCGTATAGTACAGGAAACTGAGCTGGCTGTGGGTGAGCTTCTCAGTTCTTACACAGGCTCCCTTGTGTTGGCAAGAACCTCTGTCCATAGCTATTAAGGCTGGGCAAAAGAAACTCAGGCCCTTTTTACCCAAGATGGACCTACACATGCATCGCAGGTCCGCTGCATGTGCATTCGTGGGTGCTGCCTGTGTAAACATCGCATCTGGTGGGTGGGCGTGCGTGCTCCTGCGACCCACCCATCTCCACCCATCACCCACGCACAGAGCAATTGGCCAAAGTAGCAGTTGCTGTGCGTGGAGATGGGTGGAGATGGGTGTGCACCCATCTGCACCCTCCACCCACCCATTGCCCCCTCAGTGGCACTCCACCTACTGCACACCAATCCACCCCACTCCCTGCCCCCCTGATCCATTTAAAAAGGGCACCAGTCTGTCATTTTTGAAGGGATGTTTCTGAACTCCATTTCCCCAAGTCTCCCCAGCGCACAGTCCTGGGGGAAAGTATTCTTGTGAGATTTCTCTGTCTATTTTTTCAGGCTCAAAGTGCATCCAGACTTGGAGTTCAGCTGACCCAATTCTCAATAAGGATAGATCCAAATCAGAAATTCCAGTCCAGAGGCCACTGTGAGTCCACGGAAAACCTGGAAATCTTTATCCGGCCTTTCTGTCAAAAAATCCCCCTTGAAAACATACAGGTTTAAGGATATACTTCCAGGTTGTTATGTAACCTGCTGTTCGGGTCCATTCCTAATAAAAGAGGCCAGTTGAAATAGCCCTTTAAGAAATGAAGCCTTCCAAAGGAAACCCTGACAAGTCCTTTACTTTGCTTGCACGGCTGGGTGCTGCTTTAATAAAGGAACTCCAGTAGCACTATGAAGCAAGAGCAATGCAGGGTGACTGCGATATCCGTGTCATGTGAATAAGCTGTCCCAGTACTGCCGAGTCTGCTCTTTACTGTACAACGAGACACATCAATACAGAATATAGTGTGTTAGCAAAGCAGAATGGAAATCTTTTTAGGTGAAGAATGGTTCCATTGATTGCTTTGCTCTACTGGAATGGGGTCTGTTTTCAGGCATTCTGATAAATGTGCGCTATTTTTCAGCCGTTCAGTGTGAAGTGCTGTAGGGTTTTTTTTGTATAAACTTTTATGGCTCACCACAGGAATGGAAGGATTGATTACATTATTTGGGGGTTTCCTAACTTCGGAGTCTCTGGCTCTTTAGTCAGCCTTACTACAACATGTTGAAAAAAAGAAAGGTGTGTTTTGCCAGCGATGACAGCATACTATTAAGGTGACTTTAGTAACTTTTTATATTTTAAGAGTTGCTGCAGATTATAGCCAGTAGCGTGCCCCACCAACTTAATTTGTTCTTTCAATCATTGGAATGCTGTAGGTTTTCTTTAGCTCTACAAATAATCCTTGTCTGACACCTAGACCAGACTTTCCCAGACTGTAGTCTGAGACTCCAAAATACAATCCCATCAGCTAGCTGATACACTTTGCATATCTTTGCTGCTGTTTAAGGTTCCAAGATTTAATTAATTAATTAATTAATCGATCTCACCCTTCCTTAAAAAAGCTCAGGGTGGCTTACAATAGATATAAACACATATAGAAACAATCCTTAAAAAGAGTAAAATACAAAAACAACTCCCAAACCCTCCAAGCTTCCTATAACCCCCCCCCAAGAAAACCCACCCAGTAACACCCCATTCCCCAAATTCAACCCCCCTCACAACTCTACCTCAACCCACCCACCCAACCCCCTGTCCCCTATCCCTGCCAGTCAAATGCCTTTACAAACAGTAAGGTCTTACACTGCATCTGGAAGATGCCCAGGCTTGGGCTCAACCGGACTTTCAGGGGAAGGGAGTTCCATAGCATTGGGGCAGCAACCAAAAATGCCTCCCTGCGAGCCCTCATTGTACAAACAAGACTAAAAGAGAGGACCCACAGGGAGGAGCTCCTGGCTGATTGCACGGGCTGTGATGGAACATGGAAGGACAGGCGCTCTCTCAGATACGTGGTCTCTCAGAACTTGGATTATATTTAGGGCCGCTTTTAGATGTGTATGTGGCGCACACGCGGCATGAAATCATGCTATGTGTAAAAATCCCACGGGTGGAGTTTAGACGCGGCGTCTTGCGCATTATAGCCAGTCATGAATTTTTGTAAAACTGCAAACTAAGTGTTTGTGGTTTTAAAGGAATGCGTGACTGGCTATCCATTTTAAAGGGACATGCAAGACATCACGCGTCTAAATCATGCCAGCGGGATTTTTACATGCGGCATGATTTCACGCTGTGTCTAAACACAGCCTTTCAAAAGGGGACTTACACTGGCAAAAGCGAGCAATTTAATTACTTCATTAAAATGCCACCCTGCTGCTTTAGGTTTGGGTGGAATTTGTGCCCCCCGCTTAGGTGGTGGGAAAGGAGTGGCCTAGCTAGAGGTAGAAAGGGCTAAGCAGGAGGCCAAGTAACAGAATCTGCCCCTTGGCTTTCCTGCCAGTGGGAAGAGAGTACTTAAAATCCCCCGCTCCCCCCCCCTCCCCCGCCAGCCTGTGCAGGCTGTCAGTACTTTGAGGCCATCTCAGCAAGGAGAAACCACCATGCACTTTCTTGAACTGATCACTGTGTGTCGAGCAGACAAACCGCCTATTCAGGGCTGGTGAAGCAATTTTTCCCTTAGCTGTGGTTGTCCTTGATTGGCCTGGGATTTTTTCACCTTTCCCGTAGAGCTTCCACCCTATTTGTTTTCTGGCTGAACAAGGAACAGCTCTGGGTTGGTGGGTGTTTCAGCTTAATATTGTAGCATCCTTGCAACAGTTGCTCCAGAGCTTTAAGTCTGTTACGCGGGGCTTCAGAACATAACTCACCAGGAATTTGCCTGCTTGAGAGGTTGTAAAGGTAGTGGCCTAGTGGTCTCAGGCAGCCACCTTGAGATTGTTCCCCTCCTCCCCCCAGAATAGGGAAGAGAGAAGCACTTTTCTCTAGGCTGGGGGTGGCCTGTGAAGGGTGCTCTCCTCCACTCCTTGCCCACAAGGAATGGGAGGTTTTGCCCTACAAATGAGATGAGATCTGCTGGCCAAGTTGGGTGACACTTTTATCAGTATTCTGGACTGGGGACCATCCCTGGACAAGATCGCTAGGGGCTCTGCTCTGTTTGGCACTAGATCACTTTTGTTGACTGGATACTTGCCTCTTTCGTTTTACTGTTGAGAGTGCAAATTGCATTAATCAAAATTTGGTTTCCTTGGACAAGCAAGTTGCAACACAAATAGGGTTACCATACCTCCCCTTTAAAAGAGAAAAAATATGAAAAATGCATGGTGCAGGGCTGCATTAGTTCCAGCGCAGCCCTGCAACTTGTTTCATAAGTGTCCTCTTTTAAAGGGGAGGTATGGTAACCCTAGACACAAAATCAAGCTACTTGCAAATTCTATCTTTTTGCTGCGCTACCAGCAGCTTAGTTATACTCTGAAATCCAGTGAACATCTGTAAGAAGCACTTAAGCTGCTTGTAGCTGACAGAGAATTGTGAACTAGCCAACTGGGAAAAAAAAACACAACCCCAAACAAAATACATAGTAGTAAATGCACACATCCAGCTCCCCTGGCAAACGTTATGTAAAATCTCAAATGTGATTTTAAAAAATATGTTGAATTTTCACCTAGTATTTGAGAAATTTAATTCAGAATTCAGTTTGAATTGTTAATTCAGATCTAATTGTTAGAAAAGTGTATGGAGGTCAGACAGTTCATGAATTAATAGCATCGGATTACCATTTATATCAGGGATGGGGAACCTCCAGCCAAATTCTACACTTGGCTGTTTTTTAATTGGCCCTTTTCTAATTTTTGGATCTAGCCTGCAGGTCCAGTCCCTACTCTTAACTGCGTGAGCTCAGGATGAGGGAATGTGGGATGGATTCATGTGCTGGACCCCCTTTCCTGAATACCATCCTTAAGCTCCCTCTCCCCAACTTTGGTCTGGTCTGGGAAGCTTGTACCAATTTTCAAAGTGGCCCTCCGAAGAGATAACATCCCCACTCCCTGATTTATGCTCTTAATGACCACGTCA
The DNA here is from genome assembly GCA_003113815.1 of Sphenodon punctatus. Lineage (NCBI taxonomy): Eukaryota > Metazoa > Chordata > Lepidosauria > Sphenodontia > Sphenodontidae > Sphenodon > Sphenodon punctatus. The sequence continues at coordinate 2,910,722 of QEPC01006008.1, forward strand.
CCCCTTAATTGTAGCTAAAACACAGTGTACAATCATTTTAAAAAATGAACAAAATTAATTTATGTTAGATGCTATTGTATGGAGTCTAGGTTAAAGATCCCAACCACCCCCAATAGCCCACTTCATATTTCAATGCTTGAGGTTGAAAATTGCTTGATTAATCACAATATAATTGGAAATCTCTCGCTTCCCAGGTCTGAGGTTTGTTTTCAAGAAGAGGCCCTGGTGGCATAAGCAAGCATTGGGTTTGCCTCTCACTCGAAATAACTTGCAAAATTGCTTGCAGAGTTGGAGCAGGAGTTTCATTCTTGGGAAACACTGTCTCTTTGGCATTAAAAACCACCACCAAACTCTCTGCTGCTAATGTATCCAGACACTAGTCTGTCTTGTATCTAAAATAGTCCCCATGATACATAAATACTTCCCAGCCTGACTAGATACCAGTTAAGGGTATATTTCAGGTATATTTTTTATGAATACTTTGACAAATATCGACTAACAAATACCCAGTTTACATTTCTTTTTGTGCATACACTTACTGTACTAAGAGTAAAACATGAAAAAGAATGAAAATAAGCAGCGAAAAGACAACATCCGTTCTCATTTCAATTTCCTGGAAGGAAAGTGCGGTTGGGCAGATGGTGCTTTTTAAATGATCAGATGTAAATAATATACATGCTATATACACTATAAAGACAAACTGGAGGTGAGATTTCATGTGCACTGAGTAATTGCCATATTGTTGAGAATTTTTCTTGTCATCAATGCTGTGTAGACATTTTCTTGTCTGATTGGATGTTTTTCAACTCCCTACCAAAGTCTTCTTCAGCAGATTTATTGAACTGAGAACTCGTTTTTTCTGTTTATTGGGATTGTCTTCCACCACAGTTTATTTCAAAGGATGGAGCTGTAATCATGCTACTACTTGTTTATTTTATGCAGTAGTGGCATGGGACAGAGTGCTGTTGATCTTGGGTTCTTAGTTGAAATGAAAAAGGAAAATGAATGGTGATTGACCATCAAACCTAAAAGTGTAGGGTTCAGAAGGTACCCTCTGACAAAAATGCTTATCCAGCCTTTTTAAAAAGCTTGTAATGAGGAGGACTATAAAACCTCCTGTGGTAACTTCTTTATTGCGGAGCAACTCTGATGGTTAAAATCACCATCCCCCGGGGCCCCCTTCATACCTTGGAGGGGGAGCAACGTACGAGGGGGCGGGGTTGGCCCCACCGGATCAGGAGAAGGTGGGCGGGAGAGTCTGTGGGCACCGTCGCAGCATTTAAGGCGCAGGGAGCCAAGTTTCTCAAGGCGAGACTTGGAAGACACCATCTTGGGGCGCGGCTGGAAGGAGCCAGTAGCACTGAAGATGGCAAGGTGAGAGGAAGCAGGAGCTCTAGCTCTGATCCCCATGCTGGCTGAATGCCCCTCCCCCCCATGCACAGCATGGCATAGAAAGAGTTGTAGCTCCTCCAGATCGCGGTGGAGGGCTGCTGCGGTACTCAGCTCCCTCCCCCCACCACAACAGAGTGACCCAAGATCTGGGCAGTAGCTCCACCACACTCTCCACAGGCGAAGCACACCATGAGGAGGAGAGGTAAGGGCTGATAGAAGCAGGCAGGCAGAGGCAATCCTTGCCTCCCTGCAGGAAAGGATGGGGGGCTGTGAGGGGGTCCTGAGGAACTTGGTGGGATGCCTGCCCTCCCAGGAATGTTGCTGGCCAGTCGCCCACCTGTGCCAGGGAAAGCAGGGTGGCCATATTGTCTGATGCCCACCCCAGGGGGAGCAGGAAGGTCTCACCACTGCTCCCCTCCTTGGGGGGGGGACCCAACTGCTGATGGGGAGGGTCTCTGGGCCCCCTTGTGGTGGAGGAGCACAACGCCCCCCCCCCACCAGCAGGAAGAACCCCTCCCAACTCCCAGGCAGGTGGAAAGACCCTCCCGCCCCCTGCATGATACAGGGATGACTTACCACTTCAGCAACGGCCAAGGTGGGATGCGAGGGCCCCCCGGCGACATAGGGACCCCACACCCCCTAGACAGTTGACCCTGTCAGGTACCACCTCCCCGCCACGGCAAGGAGGGTGGTGTGATTTATCTCCTGACAACCAAAGTGAGGAGATACCACCCAGGCGACGCCCGTGGAGCAATCCATCATGGGCTATACTCGAGCAGCTACAGGACTTCGCCAGTAGGATGGAGTCACTTGAGGTGACTGTGCGAGCAATGGCGGATAAGCATTCACACCCAAGGGAGGCAACAACACATGAAGCAGAACCCGAACCATCAACGTCCTGCCTTCCCAGCCCCTGGCGCCAATGTGAGCTCCCGCGACCAAGCCCAAGTAGGTGCTGCTACGATACTTCCCTGCAGTAATGGGAGCTGGACAACAGCGAGTCCTCACTGGCCACAGATGGGATAACCTGCCCGAGCCCCCATCACAACAGAGGTTAAGCTGGGTTGGATCATGGGTGCCATGGCCTGAACAGCTACCCCCATCCCCCAAGTGGGGTGCACTCATGGACAACTGTCACAGGGAGCAGCCGTGTTGGGGGGGTATGAGATGCAAGTGGCCCAAGTGTGGGCACAACTGGGGCACCATGCCACACTAGGCCAGATTGTCTACCTGAGGGTACAAGAGATCCCCCCCCCCATTAGCTGGTGTATATGCGGAGGTGAATGCCCCAATCGGGGCCCACCAGGGGGTGCAGACCACCAGGGACAAGATATGGAAGGGAGAATGCATTGATGTGTTCTCCCTCCTCTTCAGTGACCCCATCCAGGACCCTAATTCTGAGGAAGAAGGCAGGGACAAGGAGAAGTTTAAGAGGCCCAAGGCAGAATGTAATTGGTCCAACTGGTCAGCGGCTTTCTCAATAGTTATGGGCATCATGTTGCAGATGGCCCCCGAGCGTGCCACCAAACTGATTAAATATCAGGATATAGTTCAGAGGGCCTTTGACATGGGCAACCCTGGGGCGTGGCTGTGTTATGATGAGGCTTTCCAGAAGTGGGCCTCTATAATCCTGGGGCTACATTGGGACAGGAATTCCCTGGACCTGTGGCTCAAATGCATGAGCAATGTGACCAACATTTTCTGACAGCGGCCATGCCCTGATCAGGGGCGGGGTGGCGCCCGTGAATGACCCATTTCAGTTGAACGGACACTGCTCCCCCACCAAAGGGGCAACATGTTGGGAATATAATGGGGAGGGAGGATGCACCCACTCCCCCTGCCATTTCTGGCATGCCTGTTCCCACTGCAGTCTGCCACTGCAACAAAGTCAGATCCCAGTCCAGACACAAGCCACCAACAAGACACAACCAAGGGGGGCAACCCTCGGGCAGAAACAAGGATCCCAACCCCAGTACAGCATAGGGCCTTAGATAGAGCCTTACTTGACTGCCCTACGTGTAGGGATGGGCGAACAGAACGCCGTTCGGATGTTAGGACATTCAGTTCGAAACCCGAGTTAGGGTTCGGCTGTCCAGTTCGGCGGAGTTTGGTTTGTCTGAACTTGGCTGAACATTCAAAAAAGTGATATTGGTATCGAAACCAAAAAAATTTCGGTATTGGTATTTTTGGCCCTGAAACCACCCCTGGTGTCCACCCCTGGTGCCAGGAAGTATGCTCCTCAGCTGCCTCCCCCTTCTAGTCATGTTTTTCCCACCCAAAGTCACACTTTTTCCACTCCTGAACTCATCCAAACTCATCCGAACTGTTTGGAAGTTTGAGTGTTCAGTTCGGAAGTTTGGTTCGGTCGTCCAAACAGGCCGAGTTCGGGCCGAACTCCGAACTTACAAACCATGTTCGCCCATCCCTACCTATGTGGGAGGAGGTACAGTACGTGGTTGATGGCTTTAGGGAAGGTGTTAGGATCCCGGCAGGTCAGATAAAGCCTCAAAAATGGCTACGGAATTTTAAATACACTACGGGTAAGGAGTACTTGCTGCATGCCAAGCTCCAAAAGGAAATAACAGAGGGCAGAGTCGCTGGCCCTTCTGAGTCACCACCCATGCCCTCACTGCATGTCTCCCTGCTGGGGATAGTACCGAAAAAGACCTCGGGGGAGTACCGTATCATTCACCATCTCTCCTAACTTGGGTAGGGGGGAGGTCAGTCAAGAATTCTATCCCCAAGGAGCTCTGTTCCATCCACTATGCCTTGTTTGATTCGGCTGTTCAAATGGCAAGGGCCTACGGCCCAGGAGTACTTTTAGCAAAGTGCAACATTAAGTCTGCTTTCTGCCTCCTGCTGGTTCACCCAGATGATTTAGAGCTATTGGGTTTTCAGTTCTAAGGCAGCTTTTACTTTGATAAAGCTATGCCGATGGGGTGTTCCATATCCTGTTCAACCTTCGAACATTTTAGCTCGCTCCTTGACTGGTTGGTCCACCACAGAGCGTGTTCAAGTTTTGTCATCCATTATATTGATGACTTCCTGGTTTTGGGCAGGGTGGGCACGGGGGAGAATGATAGGCTACTCCACGCTTCCAAATCCATAGCTCACAAGCTCAGAGTCCCCCTTGACCCGGAAAAGACAGTTGGCCTGATCACGATGCTGACCTTCTGGGGGATAAAACTTGATGCGGTCAAGGAAGAGTTACACCTCCTCCAGGACAAATTAGTCCCTCTACTTGAGGCTATCAGGCAATGCCTCACGTCTGCCAAGGTCACGATGCACCAACTGCAGGGCTTAGTGGGCAGCCTGAACTTTGCCGGCCAAGTGGTAGTGTCAGGACGGGCATTTCTGTCATGCCTTTATGCCAAGGTTCCCGGCAACCTCCCCTGCCACTACCATATAAGGGTCACAGCAGAAATGAGAGAAGATCTGTTAGTTTGGAGCAGTTTCTTGGCTGTTTTGACGGGGTGAGCCTCTGGAGGCAAAAATTCCTTTTGAAGGCTGAACTACAGGTCCGGTCAGATGCACCCGGGTCCCTGGGCTTTGGACTGTACTTTCAGGGCAGGTGGTGTGCTGCCCCATGGCCCCCCAAATGGGTGGAGGTGGGAACAACCTGGGATCTCACTTTCCTTGAGCTCTTCCCTATCATACTTGCAATTCACTTATGGCCCAAGGATTTCGCAAACGGAACTGTCCAGTTCTGGTGCGACAACCTAGCGGCAGTCCATGTCCTCAACAGCCTGTCTTCAAAGTCCTCTAGAGTAATGGGTCTGATCAGGACATTCGCGCCAGATGGACTGCTTCCAACAGCTGGCACCAGCAGCCAGCGACGAACCCAAGGTCATGCTCGGGTTCCACACATGAGGAACACTGGACAGTAGAGCTGTATGAGGCAGTTCAGGGATCATTAGCGCTGAGCACCAGGGTGGCATATCTCAGGGCATTCTCCCAGTTCCAGCAATTCAGGGAGTCCAATTGTTGGGACATGGTATTCCCCTTACCAGAGCCACAAGTGCTGCAGTTCACCATGTCACTGCACGCGAGTGGCCTCGCACCAGCCACTATAGCAGGAAAACTAGAAGCAGTCGCTTTTATCAGCAAACTGGCAGGCCGCACACCCCCGGACCAAGTTTTTTTCTCCAGCAGATTGATTGAACCATAGGTGTGTGAGAGGGGCCCAAGGGTGGATAGCAGTTTGCTCATCACCCCAGAAAGTCTTTTAGTGTTAACAGCCTCCCTTCCCCAGGTGTGTTTCAATGTTTTCGAAGTCAACCTTTTTGGTGCGGCCTTCAAGTTGGCTTTCTTCAAAGCTTTCCGAGTTGACGAACTGACAGCAGCCTCCAAATGGGACCCAGTGACCAGAGTAGTTAGAGGTAGTGACATTAAAATTAAGGGCTAGAACCTCTATAGTCTCCTCCACAATGCAAAAAATGACCAGAGGTCTAGGGGCCATACTATAACACTCCACTGCGCGAGTTCCCCCAAGCTGTGCCCAGTAGAAGCACTATGTCAATACATGACCCTCAGTCCCAACTTTCCAGGCCCCTTTCTTATCCACATAGATGGTGCACCCTTGACCTGCCACCAATTCTCGGCCGTTCTTTATTGGGCACTGTGAAAAATACACCAGCCAGCCCACCGTTTCGGTTACCACTCCTTCCGTGTTGGTGCCACGAGTTACGTGTCGGCCCTAGGGCTGTTGGACAACACAATCAAGGAGTTAGGGAGATGGATATCGAGGGTCTTCCAATGATACATGTGTAGCTTAGCACCCTAGGCCTGCCTGTATTAACCACAATCTGTTTTATCTACAGGACAAGGAATGGAGGGTGAGTGCAAGCTGATCTGGATAGCTGGCCACAGCATTGTGTATTGGGTGGGCAAATCTGCAGGTCGCACCCATTCGGGCTCCCAGCTGGGACTCAGCGACAGGGCCAAAGTTATCTAGAAGGCCAGGAGCGGCATGAGGTGGGAACAGCTGATGCTGTTGATCCACAAGGCCACCAAAGTGCAGCACCCCGATATTTTAATAGTGCACTCAGGCGAGAACAATCTCCCCAAATCAACAGGGCTAGAGCTAGTGGTCAGGATAAAGTGGGACTGGGTAGAGGCCAGAAGGCTACTGCCTAAAACCAAATTGATATGGTCACACATGATCGAGAGGATCAGGTGGGCCAATGCAATCCACCCGGGTAGAGTAGATAGTGCATGCAGGAAGCTCAATAAGGAGGTGGAAATGTTGGTCCTCACTCATGGTGGGGAGACATCATTGTCCAGAAGGGGATTCCCTTTTCGCGGTCTGAATTTTACAGGGCATACGGAGTACACCTCTCCGATGAGGGTATCCAGATGTCCCTGATGGCCATAAAAGAAAAGCTCCTGCAGTTTGTATGAGGTCGGGGTGTGGGGCTAAAACTAGCCAAGCATACGCTGGCAGTTTGTGGTGGCAGGGGTCCAGGTGGTTAATAATGAACAGATTTCAGTAAATTTAGTGGTTCATTAAGTCATCTCCTTATGAGATGAGGCCATGGGTGACTAAATCAGGGGCGGCCAGCTTCCAACCCAGGCCCAGAAGGGAGGGGCGAGCTATACACCAGAAGTCCGGGGCGGTCCACGTGGTGGCCACCACCTCCCTTATACTTCGGTCACAAGGGGTCCGTACCTCCCTGGCCAGCCGGATGGCTGGAGTGAGAGTGACCTAGCAGTAGTTAAAGTTACATGGTACTGAGGAACATCGGACGCACAGGTTAGATGTTTCAGTTAGTTATTAGAGAAATTAGTTAATAAACTTAGTACAGGCTGGACCCAGGAGGAAGGATGCCCCCTCCCCGACTTTAATAATGTCAATAAAAGTGCGGCCTTTTAACCCCAAATGTGTGCTTGTCTTCTTCCGGGGGTGTTTTCCTAATATTTAACCTAATTCTTTCTTTCTGCAACCTATGCCCATTGCTTCTAGTTATACCTTCAGTGGCCATGGGAGAACAATGATTTCTACCATCAGTTTGTCTTTGAAAACTGCTAACACGTCTTCAACTCTCGAGGCTTAACATTCCCAGTTCTTTCAGCCTTGCATGTGGTATGTGAACCGCAATATTTTTCCATGCTGTTTCTGTTCATGAACTGCCTGCATTATATGGTGTGAAGATTACTTTTTCTTTTATCCCCATGTGTCTCTCCCCCACCCCCCATTATTGAAGCCTCCTTGGATTTACTTTTTGTGCTGAATTGTTGACTCTCTTTGAGAAGGATGTGTTTTGTATTGTTCCCCAAGTGTTCTGATAACACAGTAAGGTGCAGACAGAAAAAAAAGCAAACAAACGAACAAAAAAAACCAACCATTTTTAAATCGCTGTGTTATAACATGGTTTCTTCTTGCCTAAACAGGCAGAGAAACATATCGGTGTTATAACTGTGTTAAGAAATTGTGTTTTACTCTATTTAGCTTTGTGGATTAAATTTGGTTCCTTCATTAGATTATAGCATTATTTTCTTCAGAGAAGCTATGTGAATGAATAGCATACCAGTTGGTTTTTTTTTTAGTTTGTTTGATTTTCTTCCGGCGAGGGGGATAATCTAATATTGCACTGCCACTTGTACACTTGTTACCCTGGTGATTATAGAGCGGGAACACCAATGTACATGGTATTGACACTTATGCCAACTACTAAGAACATAAAGGATACCATGCTTGGTCCATCTGGCCCAGGTTCCTGTCTCTGACAGTGGTCTACACAAGCTGCTCCTTTCCCTGTAGTGCGCTTCCAGCAGCCAGAGGGTTTGTCTCCAAACCAACTTGCCTAATAGCCATTAATAGATGTTTCTGGCAATGAATGCGTCCATTTTTGAACCCCATTAGCCTCCAACATTCCTTAGCAATCTGTTTTACAGGTTCCAAACCTGGTAACAGTGGATCTATAAGGCACAATAATTACAAATGTGGTACTTCCAGTATGTTAGATCTCCTATTAATCTTACCAGCAATCAAAGTGAATAATGGTGGGGAATCTAAATTTAAAAATGCCTATGGCCAAAACCTTAACTGTGAACAGTCAGAGGCCACTGGAAAGGCCTCAGAAAATCTTGGCTAACTTCTGAGTTACCAGCCCTTCTTTTAATTCCTCTCAGGAACTGTCTGTCCCGTTGTGTAGTTTCCTCAATATAAAATAGCACCACAATTGTCATCAGAACTGTATCAAGGGGAAGTGAAGAACTGGTCCATCAAGACTAGGTGTTATGAGAAGAGCCAGCTGGTATTCAGACTTCTCTAGAAATCACAGTGGTTTAGCCTGAGTAATTCCACCAACATTTCAACTTTCCAGGGAATTAAAAAGGTTGGGGTTACAACAAAAAATTATTTTATTTCAAATGGCCCTGCCAGATATATCAAATAAACTTGCTTGCAATTCACTTTGCACTTACCTAGATTAATGATATAATTAAAGGCTTCCCTTAACTTTGGTCATAAGAACAAGGATCAGCCCTCGTTAGCTGAAATAACTTTCCTCCATATCAATTTGCTATGTCCAAATCAAAGAACAGCAACACCACAATAGCACTGAAAATCGAAATCTTCCATTTCAACTACGGCAGTTCTGAGAACACAAACTGTCATATGTAGATGCTGCAACTTACACGCTGCCATCTCTGGCCATGAGTGTTTTGTTTTAAAAACAAATAATAAAACCACAGCATCACAAAGCTGGAAGGAACCCAAGAGTTATCTAATCTTATCTAAGTCACCCCTCTGCCATTAAGCAGGATCCACCGATTCATACACCAACCCTGATTGATGCTTATCAGCCTACTTTTAGAGACCTTTGGTGATGGGGCTTCCATATCTTTCAATGGCAAAATTATTCCACCACTTAAGAATCCTGGTAGTTAGACCAACAAACATGTTTTTGTTTTTTGTGTTGATTCTCCATACGGCAGAGACTTTTAACTTAACATATTCAAGATAAAATATAAACAACAGCCCAAGTTAATTAAAAGAGCCCAAGCCAAGGACTTGAGTCCAAAGAAACCCCAGCCCATTTTGCTCTGATACCTAGTCTGTAAAACCTCAGAGTGAGGTTCATCCGTGCCAGCTGCACTAAGAAAAAATATGTAAGCAAATAAATAGGACTGTGCATTTGAGTTTCAGTAAAATACAGAAAAGAACACAAAGCCGCTTTCAGATTCTGTATTTGAAACACAAATATTACCCTGCAACTTTAAGGTTTGTATTACTGTGTACTTTGGTCATGCCTCTCAATTTCCACTTTCAATTTGATTATTTAAATTTTTGGTCTAGCAGTTTGAGCATCCATCAGATTTCATGGTTATGTAAGTTGTGCTGGTCAGGGAAGGAGGTTAGCTCCAACAATAATGCTCTATAGCCATGAATCTCAAACTTTAAAAAAAACCCACAAAACCTGACAAAAATTTGCCACGAAACCAGAACAGAAATCAGAAATAAACACACAACACACACACACATCCCAAATTGCACATCCCTACAAATAAATAAATGAATGCTCCAAAAAAGATGCCTTGGCCTCCGAGGAATAAACAATGCTGAAGTGCGGACTTTACAGCACAGTTTCCACCACAGAACGTATGATGAGTGCTTTGGCTGCACAAAAGGAATGTCTCCATCTAAGATGCTGCTGCGAAGTGCTAAAAAGACAGGAAGTGAGGCTGAAGCGGAAAAAGCAAGAAAGGTTAGCAGCTTGCCATAAGAGGAGAGGGCTTCAGTCAGCAGTAGAGTTGGCAAGTTTAAAAACATTCATGGCCTGATAAGGCAACATGTAATTAGCAGCATCTACTTCGCCATCCTTAAAAAGAGACATTTGAGCATCGTACTCATGATTGAAATATATGACTATAGGAGAAAGTGATCCTTTTCAGTATTAGGAGTGACCAGGGCTTAATTTTCATTTTTACCTATTATATAAGGCCACTGATTTGTACTCAAATTCTACAGCTGTCGGACTGAGATGGTCCATATGATGTACTGTCTCTTTAATAAGTTTGGTTACTCTGCCCTTATCGCAGACAGAGCTCTACTTCCTGTTCCTATGGCTGTGCCAGAACAACTGAGTAGCCATGCAAGGTGGCTTTGCTGTAATTAGCTACCCTATCAACCATCTTCTCTCAATATGACCACAAGATATAACAGTCCACAAAGCTACTATTCAGCAGCAGCTGCAGTCTATTATCTAATTAATATTGTTAAAGGCAGCTGTAATTTCTTGAATTTTGCATTTTTGACAGACAATTTTCCATGAACATTTTTTCCCTCCCAAAATACCATTTCCCCCACACCAGCTAGGATTCTCCATATGTCAAGGTTCTTCACACTCAGCCAGACTGAAATCCCCCAGCTGGCAATGAGTCAGCACTAAGTTATCAATCAGTCACCACTTAGCAAACCAAGGTGGGAAGCTGAAAGAACCTGGGAGTTACCAGCCCCCTGATTGGCTGTTGGGGTTTATAACTAGGTACCCCAAGGCTGTTGCTCTCAGAGATACTCAGTGTTCCATCTTGCAGCACTACCAGGGCTGTGCAATTTTGTATTGTTTCATTAATTAGAAAAACGAATGGAGCCCCATTCATTTTTGTAACTAAGGTAACAAACATGAATGAATAAGCAAACATTAGTTTGATTTCATTAATTTTTTGTTTTTGTTTTATTTTAATAAAAAATAATTACAAAAAAATTAAAATTTTAAAAAACCATTGCTCATGCTCAGATGGTTGATGGGGCCATTCTACCCATGCATACTCTTTTCCAATGTGCAGACCAGCTACCCTTTTCCAAAACGGTGCCAACGCTGCCGGTGCCATTTTGGAAAAGGACTACACATGGGCAGAAGAGCCCCAGAAGCCTTTTTGCACATGCGCAGTGATTTTTTAAAATTACTATTTAATAAAATAAAATGAAAAAATAAATGGAAATGGTAGAGTCCTTTATGAAAACCCCTGAAAACGGATGGGGTTTTGGAAGTGAAAATTAAAAAATGATTGCCTTCTGTAGAACCCTAACAGATACCATGCTCTTCATCCAGCCTGCACCAAACCTTGCTTTGCTTCCTGTCCATTCTGTTTCTACCACCTAGTTCCTCCTCTAGACTGATTCCAGTCCTTGCTTTGACTCGCACCCATTCCCAGCCCTGCTCCCTTGCTCTCTTGGACTGCCTTCTTGGTTCTGACTCTCAGCATTGGGTTCTGGTCTCCTATTTCATCTCACATTTCTCCACTAATCTGTGGCCCCTGGTTTCTTTGGTTCCTGATTTCTGACTACATATGCTGATTTGGAGTTCAACCTTTAGCTTCACCCTGGCTTGGGTCTTGCAGAGTCCTATCCTGGTCCCAATCTTGTAAAGCCCATTCCCTACCCACACCTTCCACAGTGCAATCACCTAACACCATTTTATTTTGAATGACATGTTATATGTAATAAGAGAGGCCATTTGCAAACAAAATACTAAGCTCAATGTGAAAATTGAATTGTAGGTCAGTTCAAAACCAACATGCAGGCAAAGCACATGCATTGATAGCTGTTGTAAATAAAACTTGTTGAAATGGGCAGACACCAATGTCCTATGGTGTTGGAGAGCCAGAAATCTCATATCTGATTTTCCTTTCTCATGAAAGAGTCACTTCATCATGCAACCCATCTTCCTTTGTTTGATGAACTGGCCTGGACTGCCACTGTTCATTACTACAGGAAATGATGTAGAAATCAACACAATAATGGCTTTCATCTCCTGTATTATAAGAATTCAAATTCAATTTTTATTTTACTGCACAACCACACAATACCTCGCAGCATGGATCTTCATTGCTTCCATAGCTTAACAGTAACTGTAAAAGGAGTTAGAGAACAGAAGAAAAAAATCCTCATTTCCTTCCCCTAGTAGTACTTTGTTTCATCTTACAAACAATAGCAATTCATGTTCTGAAGCACACAGTAATATTAAGTATACTGTATATTTAACACGGAACTCAAGAGCTTTTCTTTGAGCCTAATAACATGCAGTGATTTCTCAAAAAAAAGGAGTCTCATAAGAACATGAGAACTGCCATTTTATGTCAGACTAAAGATCTATTTAGCCCACTATCCTGTCTCCAACAGTGACTGGCATAGAATACTTCAAAGAAACTACACAAAGATAGGCCTCTGTACATCCCCTTTGTTCACTCCCCACTCCCATCAGTCAATCCTTTGCCTTGCCAGTTTAGCCAAAAACCATTGACTGACCTTTCCTTCATGAACTTATCCAACTTGTTTTTGTTTTTTTAAAACTTAGTTTATACTATTAGCCTCATTTTTTGGCCAACTAATGGTCTTCATTGGTAAATATACCAGGATTAAGGCCATTTGATTAAACATTGGAGTATCTCCTCTAAAGAGGTTCATCCCATACATTGTACAGAACAGAGTACAATCCAACGATTTTGTGGACTTAAAATTATAACAGAGCTCCTTCAACTACATTGAGGTCTTGAAGTCTGCACAATAGTTCTATTTTTTTAAATGTGAAAGTCCACAGGAAACCTCCTCACTTCACTGAATAGTAAGAGAAAAAAAACACAGAAACAACTTACCAGGCAACTTAAGGGTGAAATTAAATATTATTCACTAGGGATTTTCAGTTTGCGGTTTACAGCTAATCAACTTGGTGGTTAAATTGAAAAAAAATTAACTGACAGAAGTAACTCACCTGTTTACATTAGTGACTGCAAAAAGTGCACGGTCATCTTTTTTTCTTCTACCCTTTCCCCTTCTCCCACAGCCTACTTGTTCTTGCACATCTCGCTAAGCGAACCTCTGAGTAGCTAGTGGTTAGTTATGTGGTCACCAAACTGTTTCATAAAGTCCCTCAAGGTGCTTCACACACCAGGTGGCTCAGCGGATGTTCAGTTTTGGTTGAGATGCTGCATTATTCAGTCTGCACTCTGCACCAGTGCTGGTCACAATAACAGAAGGAACAGAGCAATGTCACTAAACTGAACACAGCAAAAATACAAACAAACCCAACAACAAAAAAACAAACAAAAAAATCACCTCTCCAGAAATATTCCTGTTAGCAATGAGTAAACCAACAGCTTAAAGAAATACAGTGGGTTCTTAACCAGTGATGGCTAATCCTTCACTTAACTCAGAGATAAACTTATCACAATTTACTGGAACCATCTAGACTCACTGGTTTTTAAAACTGGACTGGAAATCCCATGAGAACATAAGATATGTTGAATTTCCTCCAAACATAAAGTGTAACATCAGTGAAATCAATTACACTTATTTATGTAAGGGGACAATTGAGTCCTGTGATTTTGGCTGTTACAACAAAACTGAAATATGGTCTCTTAAAATATTTATTTATTTTTAAATTTATATGCCACCCCCTCCTGCACAAGCAGCTCAGGGTGGCTAACAACATTTTAAAACCTATACAATTATAAAATTAACCCCACAATAAAACCTCCATCCACCCTGTCTCCCTCAAAAAAGACCCAGCAGAGCATTCAGGTCTTACACTGTCTACGAAAAGAGGGGCAGTCTATGGCCAGATGGACCTCCAATGGGAGGGAGTTCCACAGCCGCAGAGCAGCCACCGAGAATGCCCTCGTCATGGTTGATACCCGGGAAACCTCAAGGAGGGCATTCCCGGCCGACCGCAAAGGCCAATCCAGAATCTGGAGGTTGAGACAATCCTGTAGACAGGTGGGGCCAGGCCGTTTAGGGCTTTAAAGGTAGCGGTGGGACATCAGGGCAAATACTGGGTACCGGTTTTACCGGTTCTCGGATTTAAAAAAACCAGTTTACCGGATTAATACTGGTACCAGATCTTTTACATTGATTTCAATGGGCAACTGTCCCCATTGAAATCAATGGAAAAAACCAAAAACCTGCCCCTCCCCCTCCCAGACTGTGCGGATGGAAGGGGGGACACCCACCACCCACCCTGCCCAGCCTGGATTTAAAAATTTTTTTTTTTTTCCCAGACATCCCCTAGTGCAGTCTCCAGGCCACCGCCGGCGACCCAGAGTCCACACCAGCATCAGGTAATAGGCAGCCTATGGTACTGGTACTGTACTGATCCCTGGGATGGGGGGTGGTTGGTTTAACATCCCCCACCCCAGGGATCACCCTACCTCCCCACCCAGGGATCACCTACCTTGAGTTCTGGGCGGCAGCAGTCAAGCGGCAGCGGCGCTGGCTGTGGCTGCGGGCTTCAGCACGCTACTAGGCCTTTCGGGGAACTTCCTGAAGTTACCCGGAAGGCCTAGTTGCATGCTGAAGCTGGCAGCCACAGCCAGCGCTGAAGCCGCCGGACCTCCACCGCCGACACTGGCGCCGCCCAGAGCTCAAGGGAGGTGATCCCTGGGTGGGGAGGTAGGGTGATACCTGGGGTGGCATGAGTGTTAAACCACCCCCACCCCAGTGATCAGTACAGTACTGGTACTTACCTGCTGCTGGTGCTGGCTCTGGGTCGCCGGCGGCGGCCCGGAGCCCACACTAGGGACTTAGGGGAAATTTGATTTTTTTTTTAAATCCAGGCTGGGCAGGG
>QEPC01006008.1:2927104-2944672 GCA_003113815.1 Sphenodon punctatus
CAATACCCGCAAGGGGTCAATTTGAACCACGCTTCCCGGGCTAGCCGGGGGAATGTCCCGGGAAGCGTGGTCAAAAAGATCCCCAGCGGGGACCAAGAAAAAGTAACGTCTGGCCGCGCGCCATGGCCCAGGATCCCCAGCGGGATCCTGGGCCATGGTGCTTCCGGCCCAACGCGGTGGCCGCAATGGCCCCGCCGCCCGCCCGTCTCCTCGGAGGGCGGGCGGCAGGGTGCGTGGAGGGGGCGGGGCTGTGCGGCTGTACGTTGCGCCGCGCGGCCCCGCCCCCTCCCAGATTCCCCACCGGGATCCCCCCGGCACGTCTGATATGACGTTACGGGGCGACCCCGGGGGGGAATGAATCCGGTGATTTCGGTACGGGGCCAAAGGGCCCCGTAACATCTGAAATCACCCAATGTCGCCCTCATCCAGTCCCCCACAGCATACAGACACCAGGCAAGCACACCTTATTTTCTGAAAAAAATAGAAATCCCTATGTTGGTTATCAACCACCTCATCCACCACAGCATAACTAAGTAATCAATGCTGAGGAAAACAGCATATTTATACACATTATCAGGAAAACTCATATAAGAACAAAAGAAGTACCATACTGAGTCAGACCAATGGTCCATGAAGACCAGAATCCTGTCCTCCAACAGTGACCAATCACCAACTCATGGGAGAAGAACCAACATTCACAATAAGCAATCCAATCCCCATTGTTCACTCCCAGCTCCTGACAGTAAGACTTTCATCCTGTAAGCTATTTGGTTAATCGTCATTAATGGACCTACTCTCGAAGAACTTATCCAGGCCTTTTTTAAACCCAGCTATACTACTGGCCTTGACAATGTAGTATACAACAAAGGATACAGTTCTCCTTGATCAACCTAAATGGGGGATGCATGGGTGTTAACAAAAGTGGCAGCAGAGTGTTACCGTCACAACCTGACCTGGGTCAGGAACCCACTGTGAACATGATTCCAGCCAGGTCTGGCTGGTAAACAAACATGTGGCTTACCACACACCCTGCCATGATGGACAGCCACGAGCACCGAGAGGTCTCTGGGATCACAGCCTGGACTCACTACTGACACACCTGGGAGTAATCCCGGGAAAACATCTGATGGCGCAGCAACAAATGTGCAGGTGGTTCACGAATCAAAGCAGGCCTCAGCAGGCCAAAGCAGGCCACCATCATGTTTGTTTATACCCTATGTTTGGTCGAATGTTACTTTGTACCAGGGATGGGACTCTGGGCAAAATTTTGGTTTTGGTTCTCATGCATTTTGGTTCTTTTTTGTTTTTGTACTATTGAATCTTTTGCATTGATTTTTGTACCGGATTTTTAACATTGCGGTTTTTCAATTGAGGGACAAACCGCAATGTTAAAAATCCAGTGCAAAAATCAGTGCAAAAGATCCGATAGTACCGAAACCAAAAAAGAACTGAAATGTTGGATTAATCCGAAATGGCCACTTTCGGGTACTTTCGGTTTTATCCAAAACCGAAATTCCCATCCCTACTTTGTACATAGGTGCAATACTTGGAAACCAGGCCTCAGCTGGCCAAAGCAGCCCACCATCATGTTTGTTTACACCCTAAGTTTGGTCAAATGTTACTTTGTACATAGGTGCAATACTTGGAAACCAAAGAATGAATGATCATTTTGACCCTCTTAATTTTGTGCAATTCAAATGTGTTTAGCAAAAGAAGTTAGTACTGTGAAGTCTTGAGTGATTATCAGAAACCTCTAGGAGAGCACTTCAAATACTTTCTCTTCGCTTACCAAAAGTTCTGGGGTCAGGTGGACTTTGTTGTGTGTAAATATCTGCCACCCTAGACTTGGGAAGCAGTAAAATATCCACATGCAGCAATCTTCCTTTGATTCTACCCAGAGGGGAGATGTACCATTGTTACAATTCCCATGAGCCTCAGGGTAATCCTGTTCGCCAATTATTTGAAATTAAAGTTAGGTAATTTGACACATCTGTTTGGTGCTTGACCACAAACTACCTCTTAAGCAAACCAAAGAGCTGGATAGTTTACTTCCACAATACTCTACAGAGTTTAATTACTGCAGCCATGAGAAGCAAGGAAAAACGAGAAGCTCTTGGACTGCAATTTGTGGGGGCCATTAGTGCCACTGTTATTCGATCCCGAAATATTCAAAATCAATGAAAGTGTGATAGCCAGTTTAAGCGTTGTCAGTCAGTCATAACATATATAATAAGGGCAGACCCACGGAGACCAGAATATGTAACACTGATTGTAAAAGAACATACTGTTCTCTTCAACTAGGATAGTTTAGATCTTGCGTCTTTGCATATAGTTGGAGTACCGCATAAAGAAAAAAAGTTACACTCATGCAGCTAGTGCTAACCACCTTACGTTGATATCTAGGGCAGATAAATGTTGATGTTTAGAACAGGTAATTTAAGTTACACCATTCATTTCCAGAATTAGATTAGATCTAGGCTTGGGAATTTTTGCTACTCAGGCATGCCTATTAGTCATTTTATTGGAGTCGAGATACACATGTACACCACTTCCTTAGCTCTTTGAATACAACTTTGTGGACCTGCCAAGTTTTATGACTCAATCATGTGACTCAGTCTGTTGAATCATGTTACGGCCTCACGCAGTGAAATAAGTAACTGGGGAAAAACATTGTTTGCTGCTATTTTGTATTGTTACAAGAACGCTATGGAACTACACATAGATTTTAAAATGGCAAAGATGGAATGCATATCATCTAACAAATATGAGAGAAGTTCAAGGAGAGAATTCTGGGCCTATTGGGCTCAGTGAAATGTTGTCATTGACTTCAAGGCAGCCAGAATTTCACCATGTTCTTTTATTTTGTCATAGAGCATCAGGCAAGGGCTTAGCTATAACAGGGACAGGCAGTGTAGCTGCATCAGGGCCTATGAGTCTGGAGGGCACATGCTCCCTGGTGCAGTTGCATATCCTGCCACTGAGAAGAGGGTCAGGAGTCCCCAGTCTGTGTCTTCTGCATTGGGGTCTGTTCCAACCTAATCCCCCTCCTCCCTCCCCGTCACGAGGCACATTGCTGGTGCTGTATAAAAAATAAATAATAACAATAATGTTCTGTGTAACAAGCCAACCAGCATAATATCTATAAAATGTGCCCAGGTCTCACTTACACCAACAAAGGTCACTGAAGTCAATGGGGCAAAGCAAAAAGCAATTCAGACATGGTATCTTTCACTAGTCAGTAGAGTTATTGTTTAATTGTCCAATCCCATTCTTGTTAGCATCATTTCCCATTAGAAGGCTTTAGTGCCAAATAACTAGCAAGTCCTTTATTTTTAAACTCTGGATAGGATTACCCTTTCAGCCATATTCTGCATTTCATTTGGACTATAAAAGCTTCTCGTTGCCCAATTTCAAGCTGAAAAACCATAAAAGTCCATTTGACTTCACTAAAGCAGAACTAAAAGATCTTTTTTTTAACTCCGATTAAATTGATATATCTCGAGCTTCTGTCATTGTAATATGACATTAGGACGATAGTCAAACACTAGCTTTGACTATAAGTGTCCTACTAAAGTAGTAGTCTACTGCAGAGTGCTTTTTGATATATCAAAGAAATGGTACTATCTTTCAAACTGCATTCATATTCTAACCTCCTATCATCAATGTAAAGTAATAGCAGGGCTAAAGCATGATCATTTTTTATTTTTTTTAAAACAGTTTCTAGAAGTCAGTGCTATGAGGAATTGCCTAGGCGTCTATTAGATATTCAAGTTTAAATGAACCACTGCCTAGGCGCTTGAGACTGCAAATTGCATTAATTAGTTTTGGTCCTTTTACCATTCTTTTATTTTAATCTCCTTCTGTTCCCACAGCCATTGCAGTGTCTTTGCTAATAGCAACACTAGCAAATGACCTCTTAAAGTCAAGATACTCCCATTGTGACTATGAGCAGTGACTCTACTACTTTCTGTATGGGCATGTCACCTCTTCATCTTACAACCCCAAATCTCAGAGTTCCTCACTACTGCTGTTGTCATGCTGGGGCCAGGGGTTTTCTCTCAAAAGCCCTCTCCTTAACTGTTATGAGACTTTTTGTGGACTAGGTGCCTCTTGAAAGGCTTTTAATTTTGAAGATTCTCACATGCTAAGGAGTCATAGCACAGCCAGCATGCACAACCAAACAGTAGCCCCCACAACCATGGCCTATCAAGAGATAGACCCATATGTTGCAACCTATCTGCAAAAAGAAGCCTTTTATGCCTTATGCTTAACAACGAAATATAGTACCTTTTGGAGTTCATATTCTTCCCTCCACAAAGATTTTGCAAACATGAGGAATGCTAGAGCAATGAACTCATCACAGTTACTGGTTTCCAAGTATTGGCCTGGTTTCCAAGTATTGCACCTATGTACAAAGTAGGGATGGGAATTTCGGTTTTGGATAAAACCGAAAGTACCCGAAAGTGGCCATTTCGGATTAATCCAACATTTCAGTTCTTTTTTGGTTTCGGTACTATCGGATCTTTTGCACTGATTTTTGCACTGGATTTTTAACATTGCGGTTTGTCCCTCAATTGAAAAACTGCAATGTTAAATATCCGGTACAAAAATCAATGCAAAAGATTCAATAGTACTGAAACCAAAAAAGAACCAAAATGCATGAGAACCAAAACCAAAATTTTGCCCAGAGTCCCATCCCTGGTACAAAATAACATTCAACCAAACATAGGGTATAAACAAACATGATGGTGGCCTGCTTTGGCCTGCTGAGGCCTGCTTTGATTCGTGAACCACCTGCACATTTGTTGCTGCGCCATCAGTTACTCTAAATCAGTTACTCTAAATTTATATCCATATGAATGAGAACCTATTTGCCTATGATCCTAAAGAGCCCATGGGGTAAAAGTCAATAATCCCAAAGCCAGAAAACCAAAATCTGTCCCTGTGTCTTCACTAGAAATGTACACAGTGAAGGCAGAGAAAGGATCTCTCACTTCGCTCAGGCCACTCCAGGAAAACAATAAAATCACAGAGAACATAAGAAATACCATACTAAGACAAATTGTTCATCTAGCCTAGTATCCTGTAGGACAGGGAGTGGGGAACCTCAGTCCCGGGGGCCAAATGTTGGCAAGTTTTTATGTGGCCCCTTTCCAGTGCCTGGATCTGGCTCCTGAATCCAGTCTCTACCCCCCAGAACTGAAAAACTGAGCTCAGGATAATGGAGCAGAGATGAGGGCATGCACACACAAGTAGGAGACAGATCCATGAACCAGATGCATGATATGGGCCCTCCTTTTCTTGAATACACCTGTTAAGCACCCCCACCTCAACCTCTATGTGACCCTCGGAGCTTTTACTAATTTTCAATGTGGCCCCCGGAACAGAAACTGTTCCCCTCCCCTGTCGTAGGTGTTAACAGACATGATGTTGGCTGGCTGTGGACATCTGTGACCTGAGACCACCAGCACGTGTTTACATGCTGCCAGATGTGGGCCTATTTCTGTCTCAGGGTAGGTAGATGGCAGGTCCGGGAAGTGCCCTGGGCCCAGTCCTGGGCACCCACCCCAATTTGGGCCACAGGAGTCCGGAATGTTTGTTCCATATGGTGGGGGCTGCCATGGCCAGCCACCGGTTTTCCCCATGGCTGACCACTATGGCTGTCTGTTGTGGCAGGGGGCAGGGCATTGGGAGCAAGGTAGGGGTGGGACCGGCCAGCCACACGTTTGTTGAGCTCCCTGCCCTACCAGGGGCCTGCAGGCAGTGGGATGGTTCTCCAGCTGTGGGCACGCTTTTTTGGTACCCCTTCCCAAGCTGGGGAGAAGCGATCGCTGTTTCCCTTTCCATGCTGGGCTGGAGAACTGCCATGCCACCCACACATCTGTTTTTACCCTGTCTCCGACAGTCGACAGTGCTTCAGAAGAAGTATACAGGAAGCATGATAGTTATGGAATGACCTATACCTTCTTGTTAACTCTCAGTTTCTGGCTGTTGGAGGTTTAGGTTGCATCCCTGACTCTCTTGCCTAATAGTCTTAGATGGCCCTATCTTCTATGACAGAACCTCCCTTCCATGAAGACTTCAGCTATAACATAATGAAACATGTCAACCACCAGAGCAAAGGTGGGGAACTTCTATCCCAGGGGTCAATTCTGTGGCACAGCTGTTTTTTATTTGGTCCCTTTCCAGTTTCTGGATCTGGCATGTGGATTCCCACCCTCAAGCCCTTAAAGAGAAGAGCTCAGGAGAAGAGAGCAGAGCTAAGGGCATGCACTCAAGGACAGGGGATGGATCCATGGCATATGGACCCTTCCCTTCTGAGCATATCCCTTAAGTGTCCCTAATTGATATAGTGAATCAGGAGTTTTTGGTGAATTGCCTGAGGGACTTGGTTGGGGTAGACAGTACCGTTTTACAATGGTTCCATTCTTACCTCACAAATAGATCTCAGCAGGCAGTGCTAGGGGATCATACATCGTCCCCTGGGGGCATCCTGTGTGGGGTCCCGCAGGGTTCTATTCTATCCTGGCTCTTATCTGGAGGGTCCACTGTCATCAATATACCAATGACACCCAGGTGTATCTTTCTATTTCAACTGACCCAGGTCCTGCAGTCTTATTGCTGTCCTAGTGTTTGGCCGCTGTGTGGGACTGGATGAGGTTGAGCCAACTGAAACTCAATTCTGAAAAGACAGAGGGGATGCTAGTGTGTGGGGTTGGTGATCTGGGGGAGGTTGAAGCCCCCATTATTGGGGGGGGCTGCCCATCATTGGTCCCCTGTGTGTGGAGTCTGGATCACACGTTGGTCCCCTGATGCACGTGGATCAGCAGGTGTTGACTGTGGCCAGGGATGCTTTTCACCAATTACATCTCATGAAGAGGCATCAACCATATGTTTGAGATTCCAATCTCACCACTGGCATCCACACATTTGTCACCTCGAGGCTAGACGTAATGCTCTCTACATAGGGTTGCACATGGTGACGGTCTGGAAGCTGCAGCTGGTGAAAAATGCAGCGGTCCATCTACTTACTGGGCCGGGCTGCAGAAACCACATTAAACCAGTGCTCCAAGCATTGCACTTGCTGTCAATTGTCTTCCGGGTCTGATTCACGGTGTTGACTTTGCCTTATAAAGCCCTACATGGCCTGGGCCCTGATTACCTGATGGACCACCTCATTCCCTGAGCCCCGGGGTGACCCCTGTGGTCATCTGGGGGTGCCCTCCTGACAGTCCCATGTTTTTGGCAGGTTTAGACTGACAGGAGGGTGATCTTGGCAGCCACCCCTCCTCTGTGGAATGTGCTCCCGGTGGGACTTCCTCTCAGCCTGGATTTCCTTAATTTCTGCTGGCGTTGTAAGACCTGGCTTTTCCAGCAGGTGTTTGGAAGGGGGTGGAGGGGAGGGGGGGTAATGGGGTTTTGGTTTGGGAATAATTTTTATATGGACTAGGATTGTAAATTGGAGTGTGTTTTATATATTTTTATATATGTATTTGTATATTTATGGATTTTTATTGTATTTATTATTGTTTTATATAAAAATTAATACTTGTTAATCGCCCCGAGTTACCATTTGGTGAGAGAAGTGGGGTAAAAATGAGTTGAAATAAATAAATAGATAAATAATTCAAACTCCTATCCAGTCCTTGTACTAATTTTCAAAGTGGACCTTGATTGGGAAAACGTTCCTCACCCTTGCACCAGAGGATGACAATGTCGAATAGCAACTCTTTGAAACTTTCAGTAGCTGGTCACTTTCATTTTTAAACAAGCTGGATTTAGTACAAGGGAAAAGCTACTTAATTGACAAATCTGTGGGTTGTTTTTTTTCTCCAAAACAGGGTATGAATCAGTACTCCTTTTCCCCCCAGAGGATCTTAGCAAGAAGAGCATCAGGAGTCCATGTCATCAGGTACCAACTCTCGTGGAGGAGAACAAAACACAGACTATAACAGGATTCCACCAAATGGTTGTTGTTAGCAGCCACGAGATGCCTGAGACAGGAGGGGGCAGCATATAAGTTTTAATATAAACAAAAATAAATAAAAAATAAATAAACCCCCAGGGTCCTGGGAACAGGACATAGAAACTGCAATATTGGACTCAGCACATATAAATAAAGCACACTTTGGTTGCTTGGACTATTATGTGGGGACTAGATCCTGCAGTGACTTACCAAGGCCAGCCTCCATTTACAGTGATTGTAGAGAATACTATTGACTTTTTTATGGAGACTGTCATGTTCATTAGGGCTGCAATGAAGAGTAAAAGAAAAAAACAACTGAGTATTTCTGAGTATCGGTTCTGAGTGTTCAGCTGATATATGGTAACTCAGCCGAATACTCAGTAAAATACTTGGTAAACTAAAACCAAGTACCGAGTATTTTCCGAGTACTGAATACAGAATTCCCGTATATAGAACCAGGAAAAGTCCTGTATGTTGCAGGAAAAGTCCCATAAGTTACCCAAACAAGGATTTACCCTAGTAATGAGTAAGTATTGGGTTAATACCCTAGTACCGGACCAATTCCTCAGTAAAACTGAGTAGGAAACCATGATATTCGGTAAAAACCAAGTAATTTTGAATACCGAGTTTCAGCACTACTGTTCGTACATATTAAATTAACAACTATAACAAGATAAGATTAAAATATATTAGAGGCAGCTGAGGGCTAGCTCTGTCTGAAGTTATTGTTGTATCTCTGGAGACACAGGGCAAAACTCATTTCAGGATGTGTTACAAGCTCTATGTTGTATCCAGATTTGTTGATGTTTGCACATCTTTCAAGCAAACCTCTTTCACACATGTAGCGATGACATATCTAAGGTATAGCTTACTGCTGTAGCTATATTCTTTACATCAAAATACCCATATTAATAACAAAGCGAAAAAAACCTCATTTGCTATATTTCTTTTTTTTAAATGAAACAAACTCTGCTTTTAATAGAACTATTCTACTATACTGTTTCAAACTTTCTACTAGTGGTAGAAATTTAGAATAGCTCCATTCACTTGAGGTGAAGGGTAACTCATATGTATGTATGTATGTATGTATGTATGTATGTATGATGGCCAAAGCCCAATAATACATAATGGCTTCTACAAAAAGCCAAATTAAAAATACAAACATATAAAACCCTGAAACCCAGGGAAATTAAGTTCCAACAATACAAAAAACATCGTTAAAAATTGTTAATAATTGCAATTTATATAATAATTCAACTATCACCATTCAAAATAATTATGTTAAACATTCATTAGTACGTATCTTGTTCCTTACTTTCTTCACCTCTATTAAATAGGATACCAGCACAAAAAAAGTTGTAACAGAGCTCTGCTGAAGAAGCCAGAGTGTTTTCTCAAAATAATCAGAATGTTGTACAATGTTAGGACCATTTTTACACGGACGCCCGCCTTCCACTCAGTGTTCGGGTGGGTATAGAGGGGGGGGGGCATCCGTGTAAATGGATAGCGGTGTGTGGGGGGATGGGTGCCCACTCGGTGTTTGCCCGTGTGAGCACCGAGCGGGATGGGTGGGGGTGCATGCGCGTCCTGCGCAACACCCACCTCCACCCACAGAGCCCTCCAGAAAACGGGAGGAGGCTCCACGGGTGGGTGTCCTTGTAAAGGGACACCCACCCACCTCCACCCCCCACGGCAAAACACCCATCCCCCTACCCACCCTGTCTATGTAAAACAGCTTAGGTTTAATAACGGGAAGGAAATCTTCAGTCAACTGCAGGAAAAACTTTATCTACAAAATAGCCAATGGTTTCTTATAAGGTCATTTTAAAATAATATTTCCACAAGAAGGAGGTTGCATATCTTGATTTTGTCTGTAGTGAGTTCCTACATCAGAATTGTAAATACCCTAGCAC
This sequence comes from Sphenodon punctatus, assembly GCA_003113815.1. Taxonomy (NCBI): domain Eukaryota; kingdom Metazoa; phylum Chordata; class Lepidosauria; order Sphenodontia; family Sphenodontidae; genus Sphenodon; species Sphenodon punctatus. Next base: position 2,936,984 of record QEPC01006008.1, read on the forward strand.
TATAGAAGTGCAGCAGCACTTCTGTGAATATGCCACTGTTGTAAATTCCCCTAATTGATGGTTTTCCTTCTCCCCCAATTCTAGTACGCAGCACCTCATTTTAGCTGCTATTTTGATGATCATTTTAAATCTTGTTAGTGTTCACTCCCAGCAGTGTTTTCCTAATTCATTACAAAATAGAGATCTGAGACCAAATCACAAAGACCTTAGCCAGTCCTGTCCAGTTGGTTAGGGACTGAAAGGAATCTCTTTCCTTGCAAGTTTAAATGCTCCCAGATGAGCCTATGCCTACAAGCTCAGTCCTGCTGTTTTTCAACTAATCATCTGCAAAATTGAAAGAAGGGGAAAAAAGGCAACTTCTGGTAGGTGAGCCACAGCAGGGCAATTAAGATGATGCGGCAGAGGTAGACATCTGCTCCTAGACAGATACAGTTCCACTGATGCTATCTATAGTTACAATCCTTCTGAGAGATAAACAACATGCGAGAGCAATGTGCAGGAGGAAGTGCCACACTGAGAAAGTGGTGATCGGAGACCAGCCTCGCAGCCCCTGTGGTCTGAGAGAGAGAATGGGGGGGGGAGGGGGGAGAGACGTGTTGGGCATGTACCAGACACACAGGTGACAGAAGTCACAGGACAGATGTAAATTGAAAGAGATGTGTGAGAGCCGACACTTGAGGGAGGCAGAATTATAACAAAGATGAAAGGCACAACAAGACCAAAAAGGAAAGAGCGAGCAAAGAAGCCCTTCTCCAAACGGTGTGCAGATAGATACAGTTAAATCAGTTTAAAATTTTTAAAACTTTTCATACGCAGTCTCAGGCATTTCATTTTGCTTCATGTATTCCTTTGCTGAGCTTAGAGGTTTGGCCTTTTGGAATTTCAAAGTTTTTCTCAGTCACTTTTCCATTTTGCTTATTGCTACTGATGAGAAAAATCACAAAAGAATTTAAGTCTGGTCTAGATAAACACAGCAAAGACTCAATTGTTGCACTTTGATACATGCCTTGCAGTAATGCCCAGAGTAATGCTCCAGTTGGGATCAGAGCCTAATTGTGCCAGGTGGTGAACAGATACTGAGGTAGACATGGCCCCTTCAAAGAGCTTACAGTTAAAAATGCTAAATTGTACCAATTGAGTCCAGCTCGAAGAGTCCAGCTCCCAGAGGCAGAATGCCCCACAGGTCTTGCCCATTTTCCCATTGCTTGGAGTGTAATTTTCTAAACCTTGTTCCAGGGTGCTGCTAAGACTGGCATTTGCTCCACCTTGGGATTCGCCAAGTAAACCCATTTAAGGACACATACCTGGCTTCTGTCCTGATTACTCTGAGCTGGGCCCCTGGAACCATTAAGCACTGCAGTTGTCGCTCAGGCTCTGCCTATTTAGTGGCATCCTCCAGGCCTTGGTTCACCTTGAGAAGCCCAGCATACCCTCCGTTCTAACAAGATGCCAGCATGCTACTCCCTCTAGGGCCCTCAGTGGGCAAGGGTGGAACTGGGGCACTGTAGAAGCAGAAGCCTTGGATCACTGGAAGCCACCTAGTCCTGTTGCTATAGGAGGCATCTCTACACCAGGTATCCCAGGAGGAAGTGGAGGATGTCAATGCTGCTGCCCCGCAGCCAGAACAGCAGTGCTGTCCCAGAAAGTGTCATCAGGGAAAAGCATCTCACTTGTCCAGCAGAGAGGCCAGCCCTGAATGATGTACATTCTTCTTGTGCCTGCCATGCTATGCCTCCACCTATCCCTTGATCACCTCAGCAGGTAGGGAGTAAGCATCAGAGTTGCAGACCTTGCTGTCCTCTTACTCCAGGAGCTGTCATCCTTGAGAGTTTCTTCAGACAAAGTTCTCAGCACCCACAGCTGGAGACAGACTTTCAAAAATACTTGGCTAAAATAAAGAAGTAAAACAATTAGAACAGCAAAGGTAAAAGTTAAACCAACAAAGGCCATGTTTCGATGAACAGATACTTTGATGTTGTGCCTTAAATCGCTTTTACTTCAGAATCATTTGTAGGTCAGGTGCACTGAACTGACGTTTTTCCACAGTAGGGGGCAAAGTATGTCATTTTGAAAATTGGGAGTTCTGTTTTCTGAGCTTTAATGTGAGCAAAGCATCAAGAAATGTTTCATATCATGTGCTCTGTTGTGGCATAACCAGTAGGGGGAGATTCCCCTTTGCCTCCAGAGCAGCAGTGCTTGGTGGGTGGGCAATGAAGATGGGATGGGGGGGGGAGGGCTGCAGAAGATCTAGGCAGTTGCAAGTTGCACAGCACCGCAGTGCAAATGGCAGCAGGATTTGCCTAGGCTATGCACAGCAATGGTGCAAACACAGTGGAGCCTGGGATTTCTGCAGTTTGCACCCAGGTTCTAAGGAGAGTGGAGCTGCCGATACTCATCCACCCACCCAGTAGAGAGGTACTGTGAGATAGATGTGGTCACCTATTGGGGCCAGGAAGGAATTTTGTCAAGTACCACTAATTGGGCCTTGTGATCCCTGGTTTTTGCCTTTCCCACAGTGCTTGGTAGGGAACAATTCTAATTGGCTGTGTTGTTATATCATGTTAGGACGCGTTGGCCAGTTGGGCTTCTCTTTGCTGTAACAGTACATGGTGTAGTGGGGGTCCAGTGGTAGTGTTAAAGTTTGTAATTAAAATTATAGTTAAGGATAGCTTTAGCAGCTCGTTACAAGACTCAATTTGGGAATTGACTGCAACATTAAGAACAAGTCACGGTCACGTGGCAGTAAATTGCCCTTGGGGAGGTTGGGCCCTTGGGAACCTGGAAGACAGACACAGTCACAGGGACTCATGGGCCCCCTCAGACCTTCCCTGACACAAGGTCCCATAAGGGACAGTAAATGACCCACCCATAACCAACGAGAGTGAAGTTAGGATTTAGTAAACTAGAGAGGGATGGCACCTGAAGGTACATCAAGGTCCCCTTCTGGTTATGTTCTTGTTTGTAGGATACAGTTGATCCAAAGCCTATGCAAATGCTAATTCTGACTGGAATAAAGACTGTGGCTTTTCAATTCCAATTGATATTTGGGGAGGTTACTTTGCAACAGATAGTCCATTAGGAGTCATATTTCTTCCCCACATTTGGTAGCAAGTATCTTTTTCCACTAACAGTCTCATTAAGGGCGAAGTCAGATGTGCGTTTAAATCACACAGCCGCCGCCGCGGCATAGTACGATTTAAAGAACCCCGCACTTCCGGGTTAGTGTGAATGCTCGGAGCAACTTTTCAAACCGCGCTCCAAACATTCGGGCTAAGTGGAAATGTGAGGCGGCTGTGCAATTTAAACGCACGTGTGAATCCCCTCTAAGACTCTTATTCTGCTCATGGAGGAGTTGTGAACAGATTGCAGTTTCTTCAAATGTATTCCTTATTAGAAAGTAATGCATGCTATGACTTTTTATTATTATTGTGTGATTTTGTTGTTGTTTTCTGTCCATTCTCAGAATAGATCATAGATAATTTCATGCAAATATTCAATATCCTCTACTAAAAATATGAGCTGTGTAGTGATTTGTGTCATGTTACTGACTTCTATCATCAGTTCCTGGTGTGTTTGTCTGTACCTATTCCACATGTAATCCACTTATTGTGAAATCACATGCAAACATCTATTATCTTTCAGCGCTCTCTCCCAGGCGTGCACGCACACGTACATCCTCCCTTGTGCACACATGCATTTCACTCTCCCTTGTGCACACATGCATTCCCACACTTCCCCTTGTGAAGCACCCTCCCTTCCTCTGCATATATTCCCTCTCCCTCATACACACACACAGGGTATTTTCAAATGTGACGCTACCATGGGTGGCCACGATCACCTCGGTGCGGCTACCCATGGAGGTGTCACGTTTGTTCCTGCCCACCAACTATTTGCTGTGGGTCGGAACAAATATACCACAGACCGTGGCAGGATTAACTCCAGGTTGTGCACTGGGCTCCCTGCCAGCACACATCGCAGAGTTAGCCCTGCCACAGTCCGGGGTAGCTATCCCCAGACCGTGGTAGAGCGAGTCGTCACGTCTCATGACCCGCTCTACCTAACTCTGGCCAGTGGGCTGAACTTTCCTGGGCAGGGGCTGTGCTGTGCTGTGCTGAGCAGGTGGTGGGGCCATGTGGACGATAGCCGAACGTCGTCCCTCATTCCCGTCACATTAGTTAGGCAGTGGGGCCAGATCCTGCTCGAGGTGAGGGCTCTCCCCAGGCAGGATCTAAGCGTGGCGGCAACTAGCACCATTTCATGTGAAAATACCCACACTCTCTTGGCAAACTGGCACCTCACATGCTCCCTATACTTTGCTCCCTGAAGCAAAGTGACTTCCCCTGCCCCCCGTCTCAGCTAGGGCTTTGTCGGTAGGGCTTGCTTCCCTGAAGTCCAATGCCAGGCAGAACCTATGACTTTCCCTGCCACACACACACCTCCCATGCAAGTCAGTGGATCCATCAGACACTGAGACTCCTGAAGCCCCAGCAGTGCCACCAGGGCCCCATCAACAACCCCCCCGCCCCCACATGCTTCTTCAGTCCAGGCACAACCAGCAGACTGCATAGTATCAAGCACAAGGCTTCTGGCTTAACTTTTTCTGAGTCTTGCTCCCCACTGCCTTTTCCTGCTCTGCTAGTTGTGTCTGTACTGGAAGAGTGTGGGAGTTTGACAAAACAATAGCAGCAGCAGAAAAAAAGGGTCAGCAAGATCACTGGGGCTGGTGGCAGGGAGGAAGTGTGGGTGGCAGAAAAACAAAATTAGATTTCGTGGTCCAGATCTGGGGAAGCAGCAGGTGCATTGAAGAAAGGAATGGAGATTAGGCAGCTGGGGGGGGGGACAGGACACAGGCATCAGCAGTTTCCTGCACCAAATCTCACGGACCCAGGTGCGACTGCACCATCTGCCTGTTATAGCCACGCTCCTGCTTTCAGTTGGCATCACTGCTAGGACTTGACTGCAGAATCATGGAATTGGAGGATTGGAAGGGTCCATACTTGGGAGTAACTGTAGTAACTCTAGTAGGGAACATGGGGGGGATGCAACCACCACACATTTCCTCCCATCTCAGTTGCAGGATCATGGAGACAGGGCTTAGCCCAAAGTTACACTTCCTGATCCTTATGTCCAAGAGGTCATTAAGTCCATTCTCCTGCACTGGGAAAGAATTAATTATACCAAAGCCTCTCTACTACTCATACCTAAACTCTCCTTTCCTGGCCTAATATTGATGGCATAAATCCACAGCCTTGCTGGAATCTTTTTGGATTATACTAACTGTTGTTAGGATAAGAAAATCTTACCTAAAATTTAACCTAAATCATTCTTACTGCAGATTAATACCATTACCTCTTGTCTTACCCTCCATGGAGTGAATGTTCACACCTTCTTTATATCAACCTCTTTCCTTATTTGAAAATTGTTATTTCTCCTCGACCCACAGACGTCTATTCATTAAGGTAAACATTCCCAGTTCCTTCAGTCTTTTAGAACTTGTAATCTCAGTTCTTCACTATCTTTGTTGCTTTCCTCTGAACGCTCTCTATTTGCCTCCAAGAATACTCTCCTTCTCTCCAAGAAAAGCTTCCTTAAACTTTGCCCCAAACTGAGCAGTATTATTCCAGTGGAGGTCCATCTAATACTGAGTATAGCTGACAAGTACATCTTGTCTTACAGAAGACAATTCTGTTAAAACATTTCCCTCTTTTTGCAACAGCATCAGATTGACATGTATTCTGTTTGCCAGGTCCTTCTCTGCAGCAATAAAACCTAACCAGTTATTCCCTATCTTATATTTCTTTGTATTTTATTTTTCTTCCATATGTGCAACACTTAGCCCTTGTTTCTGTTAAATTTCATCTTAGTGCATTCAGACCGATTCTTCGATTTCTCAAGATCGTTCTGAACTCTAATCAGAGTTAATTTTATGAATCACTTTGCAGACAAAATTGCTCTTATTCACCATGACTTTGGCGCTGCTATTTCGACTGCAGAGTCAGAATTTGGGGTTATGGAAGCTCAGTCTTGTCCTGTTTATTTGAATCAGTTTCAATTGATATCATCTACCAATGCAAGAGAGAGGTGCTTGGGGTGGTGAGGGCAACCAGTTGTTAATTAGATTGTGGTCAGCCTGGCTGATGAAAGCCAGCCGGCAGATGTTGGACCTGTTGTTGGCTGGAGTTGTCAACACCCACCTACAGGAGGGGAGGGTGCTGGATGCCCTTAAAACTGCGGTGGTGCGGTCCCTGCTTAAAAAGCCATCTTTGGAGGCTGACTCCCCAGCCAGCTATCAACCTGTCTCTAACCTTCCCTTTTTAGGGAAGGTTATTGAACAGGTGGTTGCCCACCAGCTCCAGGCCCATCTTGATACTATCGGTTTCCTGGATCCTTTACTTTTACTTTTATTTACTTAGCCAGTGGCTATCGTAAAACACAAACCACAACACAACACAACAGACATACACAAGGATAGTATAACTAAAGCACGACCAAAATCCCTGATAATATAAATATAAATATAAATATAAATATAAATATAAAGCAAAAAGTACAAATTAAAACTTGGAAATATAACCAACTTTTACAATATAAACCCTGTCAATTTTGCGTTACTCTACACACCCTAAGCACTTAATCCAATACAAAGTAAAACTTCCAATTGTTACCGAGACGTATTGTCTTTTAACACCAAAATTAGAAAAGTGGCAACACTGCTTGATATATTTGAGTCTTCATCATTTAGAAGGAAAACTTCCCTTTGCTGGGACGACTGATTAGCTGTTCTAGGAATAGTATCAATGTACCGCTGTCTCCAGGTTTCATAAAGTGGACAATCAAATAATATGTGTGCCAAATTTTCCACATACTCCCTGCCATTTGGATCTTTACCACAATGTTGGCATATCCTCTCATTGTGCGGAGTAGCCCTTTGTCTTCCCTCAGTAAAAGCCAAGGGAAAGACATTGAATCTAGCTAGTGAAAAGGCCGCCCTGGTTTTACTCATTCTCGGGTTGGCCAGATAGGAGGCTCCTTTAGGTGGGATTACAAAATCCATACAAATATGTAAAACCCTCTGGGTTGTAATCTGTTCTTGGGCATATTAACTTTCAAGATCCCTTGGTCACGTTTCCTGGATGCATTTCAGTTAGGTTTTCATCCTGAGTATAGCATGGAGACTGCACTTTATTTCTTTATTTATTTTATTTAATTATTTAAAATTTATATCCCACAGGGCAGCCCAGGGCGGTGAACAACATTAATTAAAACAGTATAAAATTTTTAAACAGTTTAAAAATACAATATGTGGGGGAAAACCCCACCCCCACCCCACCCGTACCCCTCGCCAAAAGCCTGACGGAACAGCCAGGTCTTACATATATGTCGAAACAGCAGGAGAGTGGGAGCCAACCAAGCCTCCTTCAGGAGCGAATTCCACAGCACAGGGGCAGCCACCAAAAAATATCTAACATCGGTGTCCATCCACCTCACCCGGAGAACCTCCAAAAAGGCTCCCACGGACGATCTCAAGGGTCTCACGGGCACATGGGGAGTGAGGCGGTCCCGCAGATAAGCAGGGCCCAGGCTGTGAAGGGCTTTAAAGGATAAAACCAGCACCTTGAACCTGGCCCGGTGCTTTATAGGCAGCCAGTGCAGAGCCCGGAGCACTGGTGTCATGTGCTCCCTGCGACC
>QEPC01006008.1:2955245-2968227 GCA_003113815.1 Sphenodon punctatus
CTAAGCTAAATAAATGAATGAGAATATGGGGGTAGATGGGTTGGATGGGTGAAATGGGAGGAGGATTGCAATGGATTGGGGATCTGGAATATGCTGGGAGAGGAAGCCTTCTGAAACGCCTGCTGTTCAGGAACAGTGACTAGCTCAGGTAGTGTTCAGAAGAGGGGAGGCAGATAGTTTTGTTTCTTGCAAGCCTCTCCACCCCTGGTGCCTGGAAGTCTGTTCCTCAGCTGACTACCCCTCCCTGTCACGTTTGACCTTCCAGTGATCCTTTTTTTGCCACCCAAACTCACCCGAACGCGAACTGGTCGGTCATTTTGACATTCGGAATTGAGTTCAGTTTGGTCAGTACGTGTTCGGATTCGGATTCGGGTTTGGTCGTCTGTACAGTGCGAGTTTGGGCCCAACTCTGAACTTCCGAACCGTGTTCGCCCATCCCTACTACTAGTACTGAAACTAGAGCAAGTGTTCACATACCATTCAGAAATACCTACCTTTTGGTACCGCTTGTGACTGTTCATTGGTATTTCCTCACTATTCATTGATTCTATGCTTCTGCTATTGTCAAGATCAGTGCCTGCCAAATTATGTCATTTTTCATTTATTTCCATCAATTTCCGTTATTTTGTAATTTTTCAAACTTTCATCCAGTTCAACATTTTCTGATATTTCTGCCATTTTTGTCAATTTCCATCATTTTCTGTCAGTTTTCAGTATTTTTGTCAATTTCTGGTATTTTGCCTAAATTTATGGCACTTTCCATTATTTTGGGCAGCTTACAGCACTTTCTGTCAATTTTATGTTACTTAGCCAGTATATAAACCATACTGTAAGCAGTTCACTTCATTATGCATTAGGGAAGCACATTGCTGACTACACATTACTGAAGAACTACTGGAAGTAACCAACTACTACAATTCCTGAATGGGAAATAGTAGGAAATAGTAGGGGTGGGACTTGGGGCAAAAACCCGGTTATCGGTTTTACCGGTTACCGGTTTAAAAAAACCTGGTTTTTCCGGATTAAAACCGGTATACCGGTACCGGTTTTTTTCATTGATTTCAATGGGGAACTCTCCCCATTGAAATCAATGGAAAAAAAGTTCATGCCTCCCCCCTCCCCCTCCCAGGTTACGTGGGAGGAAGGGGGGACACTCCCCACCCACCCTGCCCAGACTGGATTTTTTTTTAAAAAAATTTATCCCGAAGTCTGGCTGCTAGTGTCGGCTCCCGGAGCCCATACCAGCAGGTACTAGGCAATTCCTGGGGTGGGGGGTGGTTTAACACCCCACCCCAGGGATCACCCCTATCCCCCCAACCAGATCGACTTACTTGTCCTCCGGGTGGCAGCGGTGGCAGCAGCAGCATGGCGCAGGTCCGGGCGGCTTCAGCGCTAGTGGCTGGTTTCCCTTCAGCGCATCACTAGGCCTTCTGCGGAAACCCGGAAGTTCCCCAGAAAACCTAGTGAAGGGCTGAAGGGAAGCCAGTCACTAGCACTGAAGCCGCCATGACCTGCGCCCTGCTGGTGCTGCCGCCGCTGCCCAGAGGATAAGTAAGGCGATCTGGGTGGGGGGGGTAGGGTGATCCCTGGGGTGGGAGGCGTGTTAAATCACCCCCCTCCCCAGGGATCACCCTGGCTGCTGCTGGTGCAGGCTCTGGGTCACCGCCGCCACTGCCCGCACTAGCAGTCCGACTTCGGGTTATAATTAAAACAAAACAAAAATCCAGGCTGGGCAGGGTGGGTGGGGGGTGTCCCCCCTTCCATCCACGCAGCCTGGATGGGGGAGGTAAAGTGAGTGGGTGTGTGTGATTTTTTTTACATTGCAGCCATTCATTTCAGTGGCCGCAATGTAAAAAAATCCAGCACGGGGAACCGGTACTGGTACCCCAGATTACTGGGTTAATCTGAAACTGCCGGTACATCAAAATACTGGCAGTTTCGGATACCGGGGGAACCGAAATTCCAACCCCTAGAAAATAGCAAAAAAACCCAACAACGGTAAGTTTCCTTGATGCGCAACTGAAGACAAATTACCTGTTTCTGATGGAAATAGCATTCTATGAGCTCAGGGTAAGGTAGCAGAGATAAGGGCATGCATACAAGAATATGGGATAGATCCATGGCACCAAGGTTGGGGGGGGGAGCTCCGATGAGTCCACGCAGTGGAATCTGGAGGTTGGGGTGGGTGGGGCTCTGCAAGTTGTCTGAAAACCACTAGGAAATTTTCAGAGTGAAAATTTGGTACGGGGTAGGTAGTAGGGCCAACACTCTTCCCCCATCCAATGTGAAACGTTTCTGGCACCACTCAGACCACTTGCAAAGGGCTCCAACAAAAAGAACGTTTTCAGAGTGGGCAGGGATGGAGTACTGGCAAAATTTTCCTCCTGGTGGGGATGTGACCACTCGAGGGTGGGGAGAGTGCACTAGGAGCCAAGGCAGCTCACAATCTTTGCATAGGGAGGCCAAGTCTTGCCAAGAACCTCAGGGGGGCCTGCTGTTTAGGAAGATCTTCCCCTGGGGGTGGTGGTCCATAATGGGGACATGAGCCCAGGACCAGCACTGCCTTGCTGCATCACTACACTGAAAATATCCATGATCTGGACCCTCCTGTTCTTGAGCGCATTCCTAAAGCACCCCTGTCCACAACTTCTCTGTGGCCTTCAGCACCTGTATTCATTTTCCACGTGACTGCTGAGAGTGAAAGGTTTCCTCACCTCTGCATTACAGTCATCTACCAGTCTGGAAGTTTTTTTTTTTTTTTCATTTCAAATGCAAGAGAGCAATCAGATTCCTTCATATTCCATAGGCCATTTGTGGGGTGTGTGTGTGGCTGTGACCACAAAGTTTCACTGTCCTGAGGAGACATGGTGTTACATTTCTGTTTCTTCCAACCCTTCTCACATGATTTTTTTTGTTTCAGCTCCAAGAGGCTGCTACTTTTCTTGAATCATTTTATGGGGGATAGGTTGTGGAAGGAGAGAATGGGAGAGAGGGAAGGGTGAGTCTGGGAGGGAGGGTGTCACATTTGCAATTATTTGAGTAAGACAGGAAAGTGGGTGGCAGTGGGGTGGGAAACTTGAAGTTGTCAGGTTAGCCATGGCCACTCTAGGGTGGGGTGGGGACTCCTCCACATAAAATATGGAGAAGTGGGAACAGGTGGGGTGGGAGGATTGGAAATGGAGAGGGGTAGGGATGGGCAAACAGAACCGAGTTCAGAAATTCGGTTCGGTTCAAAAATCGAGTTCGGTTTAGAAGTTCGGTTCGGTCGACCAACTGGTCAAGTTTGATCCAAATTCCGAACTTCAAAACCACGTTCACCCATCCCTAGAGAGGGGTGGGGTTAATTATACTGTATTTTAATTGAGAATGTTGTTTTTTAATTATTATAAGCCACCCTGATCCACCTTTGGGGATAGGAAAGGGTATTAATCAATAATAAATAATGAATGAAACAAGGGCCTTGTCTGGGCCTCTGTGTAATGCCCAATAGGGTGGCAGTAACTGTGTCATGCCATCTTCAGCTTTGATTGGTAACTCTTTGTAATACGTTGTCTTATGTAAGTTTTTTCTTCCACTCTTCCTGCATTACTCTAACGTCTGTTAAAGTTATGAAACCATGTTGATAAAGAGAGTCCCTTTTTGTCTTTACTTGTGTATCTGTTTGACGTGAGTGAATGCAGTAGATTGTGTATGATGTTACACTTTTATAGGAACAAATTAATCACTGTTGTGGATTTTTTTTTCTTTTTGGTTGCTTTTTTAAACGGGGTATTTTACAGCGTTTGATTCCTGCCCATTGTGCTATTTTCAGGACGTGGCGTTTCATTATGATTGCACTTCTTTTCATTACAGTCTATCCTGCCACTTGAAAGAGTGCCCTTCCCCCACCTCTGCTTTGCTTTGCAAGCTTCTTTATCTTTTCTACCTTGCTGGAGGCATTATTAGGGCACTTCACCTTTGACCAGATGGGCAGACAACTTCCATCCTCTGGAGCCAGCACTAGTGCTCTTTTTGGTAGATCAGATCTCAAACGGTACTGAACTATGACCTCTTCTTCTGTTCAAAGACTAAATACACAAACTTGAGCTTCCATTGGTGCCCAGCCTGGGAACCTGAGTTACTCCCTAATCCCAGGTCTCCCAGTCAGCAGTACAATGGGCAGCCCACCATGCCAGCCGGCTGGCTAGAAAGAATGTCTTTATTGTTTCTTACTCAACAAATTGCTTATTGTTTGGCCTGGGGGCTGCCAGACCTTATGAACCATCCTAAACTTCATAGCTTTTCTATTAGCAAGTCTCTTCATTTTTTTATTCTGCTTTTAAAAATAAGTGAATGTCTATTGTAATATGTGTTTTAAAAAGAGGACAGGAAGTTTTGATGTTCTTTTGAAACATATCCATTTCCTGGAAGCCAATGGAATGTGCTGTCCATTCCTTATCCCCCAGAGGTTGCATGTTGGCAGCACCTGCAGCAAACACACAATGGCCCTACATGACACCACACCCTTTTATAACACAGGAGGGGGATGGAGATGGAGAGAAACTGGCTTGCCCAAGCCCACATTAAGGCTACAATTTGAACTCAAGACTGCTAGTTCTGTTTCCATTACGCAGACCCTAAGTCAAAGGGGGTCAATAGAAACAGACCATGATAATCTATGAAAATATATGCAGGTCATGAGTTCCTTAAAATGTAATAGTAATGCAAAGTAATTTTGCTATTACTATATAGTGGACTGACTAAATTGCTTTAGTAAAACACAGGGTAAATAGTAGGGATGAGACTTTGGGCAAATGCTCAGTATCAGTTGTATCTTGGTATCTGATCTCCATTTATCAGATCTATCGAATCTATCAGTATTGGATCTTTAACTTTAATCTGATACCAACACCGATAATGTAGAAGAACCAATATTGCCAATACAAAGAATTATCGGTATTATCGGATTAGAACAGAAAGGTCCATTATCGGCCACTCTCCATTCTCAGCAATACTGATAGTCCCACCCCTACTAAATAGCTCTAGGTATTTAAGAGCTGTTAAACATGAATGTCATTTCTGAGCACATTCACTGGTGTCCTGGGAACCTGAGTTAGGTCCCCCAGTCAGCAGTACAATAGGACACTCACCATGTGAGCCATCTGGCTAAAAAGAATATCTTTATTTGGCAGGGGTGGACAGTGCCATGTCAGAAATGGGTGCAGGTGAAGAAGCTGTCCCCAATATGCCACTCCTGACATAACATCCTGACACATGGAAAGGGTGGGTGTGGCCATGGGTGATTTCAGATGTTATGGGTGCCCAATTCACCACAGTGGATTCCCAGCGGTGGCGAGCCGGCTAACCACCCCCCGTGGACAAGAATGGCCCCAAACAGACGTGACGGGAGTGGGAACATGGCAGGGAATCGGACAGGCAGACCACAGCCCGGCACAGCACAACAGATGTTATGCTGATCCCGGGCCGTGGTCAAAACACCCAGAAGGCACCGGGGTGGCCCATCCTGAATGCTTCTGCTGCTGTCCCCCCACTGCCTCCATGCTCAGCACGACCACCGCCTCCTCCGCCTGCACCTCTACCATCTCCTCCTCCTCCTCCCTTGTTCACTCACCCTCTGCTCTCCTCTCCCTTCTGCCTCGCTCCGTCCCGCCACATCCCTCTGCTGCCGGGTGCCCTTTAAATCTCCCTCCCTGGCCTGTGTTGTTGCTCATTGCCTGGCAGTGACACTGAGTGTGTGCTTTGTCCTCGGCTTAGAATCGTTCTGCTTGATTCCGGCCGGTGGTTGCCATTCAGACGTTATTTTTTTTTGTTTCCCGGTGGGAATCGTTTTGACCACACTTTCAGAGATGGTCTGGGCCAGATATCTGGAAGCATGGTTAATTTTGACTCCGGCTGGGGAGTGACTGTGGTGAACATCTGGCACCCGCGAAAAAGATGTTCAGGGCACTTTGGTCCTGCCGCGGGATTGACCGTGGTTCACTGTGGTTGACTGCGATCTCGTAACGTCTGAAAATACCCATAGTCACAAATAGTCAGCACTGAAGGGGCTCTCCTACCCTTTCTGATGTGTCCACACCTTTTTCCCAGTACTGAGATGCACATTTTTTGGAAAATAATGTGACCACACTGAAAGGGTGAATGGCCACCCTTTTCCCCCATAGCCCTGACTCATCCCCTCTTTTATCCCCAAAGGAATAAAGGTGTTATCTTGTAAGAAAAATGTACAATGCAGACTGTTTGGAACGGTCCTAGAAACCAGGGATTACAATTCCCAGCAGGCTTTGCCCTGTTAGAGCCTATCAGTTACTCAGAAAAGCAACCCCTGAGGCTGAATTACCTACAGAAGATGAGAACTACATATCCCAGTAAGCAGTGTAGTGAGGGGCTGGAGGAGAAATCCAAGGAGAAGGGTGGAGCTCCATTTTGGTTTCAGTGAGAGAGGAAGAGCTAGAGTGTCTCTGTCTCAGGGGAAGAGCTGGAACCAGTGGGATAAGCTGTGATCCCAGCTCAACCAGCATTACAGCCAGGGCCAGTATTAAAAGGAAGAGAGTGCAGCCATGTCTGACAACAGCAGAGCAGCCACAGGAAGCACTGACCTGACCCAGCTTCTTCCAGGCCCTCTAAAGGCCCTCTGGCTCATGGCCTTTACAGCCCCATTCAGCTTGCTAGCATTCAGGGCCAGCCTTAGAATTTGTGGGGGCCCGGCCTGACCTTGCCCTCCATCAGCCAACCTCTTTAACAATTGTGTCATATGTTTTGTAGGGCTGGAAAAAATATTTTCCAAGCATTTCCAAGGTCTGAGAAGCAGTTCAGAGTTTTCAGGCCTCCCCTCGGACTTTTTTTGTGGGGGTGGGGCTACTTGGAGATTTGGAACTCAGAAAAAATCAAGTCGAGAGCGTTGGTTGTCGGTGTTTTCTGAGGAAAACTGAACACCAAGTTTCAGCACTAGTGTTTATGCATACACGTATGCACACATGGGCTTTCATGTACACACACTCCCCTTTTCTCACATGCACGCACCTCTGGCAGGGGGATTTAGGAATCAATGCTTTACTGTGAGTTGGAGCAGGGCCCCACAGGAAGAATCCACTCTGGGGGCTGACAGTTGTCAGTGGGGAGGGGAGCCTGCAGGGCCTGGTGCCTCAGAAGCCCAGGACCTGAGACTACTAGGACTGGCCTCCATGCTAGGCCCCCTCTGACTGTAGGCCCATGGCCATGGCCTCTACTGGACATGCTTAAGGATGGACATGGTGGCATTGAATGAGTAGAAGCAACTGGCCTGTTCCTCTGTGAGGGCCTGAAATATCTCATTCTCTTTTATTGTCGGGGGAGATCTTAAAGTCCTGGCTCCTTCTACGGTGGATACGTGGGGCAATGAGACCGAGATAAAGCCACATGGACTCTAAAGGCCCAATTTAGGAGCTAGAGACCCCCTTGTGTGAAGCAGCACAATGGAGTTACACAGCAAGGGCATTGCTTCTTAGCCTGACCATTCTGAAGGCAAGTCAGTGCTCAAGCTAATACTTTTGGATATATCGAGAGGAGTTCTACATGTTCTGGGACTATGTTCATTTGGATTAACTGTGCTATGTATGATGTGTTTATCATTTTATTTCTTGGTTTTCTCCCATTTCTTACCTCACACTTTTCATTCTGGTGACTGTTTAGTAGGGGTGTGCAATTAGTTTTCTTTATTATGATAACAAAAATTAACATTTACTTTTCTTTTTCATTATTGTAATAACGAAAAAGAATACTAACAAAAAAACCACTAAGAAAAATATAGTTTTTGAAACATGGGAAAACACTGAGAAACATATTTCTGTCTCTAACTTTTTTTTTTTCTTATTCAATTCTGATTAAACTTGGGGAGATTGTACCCTGAACAGAGGCCACTATGTGTGCCAATATATGGAAAGGTTAAATAAAGGAAACCTATAAGAAATTGAATGTTGTGATTTTAAGAAAAGCTGCATACACATTCCTGGCTACAGCTTCTTTATTTTACATACAATATGAATGAAAACTAGGACATGTGTGTCGCTTCCCACATTTACCAATCCTGCCAAATATCTGAAATATTGGACAAAGGTTCCTGATGTTATAAGACATTAACTTGAAAATGCATTTCTGGGAGTAACATTTTTATATTCTATCCTGTTTACAAGGTATTTGTCAGGAATGTATCATATACCATCCCTGGCATCTCTACCAAACAACAGGACAATTTGATAAAGGGGCCCAATTTTATAAGCAATTGAAGTTATCCCCTTGAAGACCATTATTCAGATAAAGAGCAGCACCTGCAGTGCCAGTCAGAGGCAGGCACCTGGCATGACAGGGGGAGGGAAGATGTAGGAGGGACAATAGGGAGAAACTCAACAGACTGACAGACACCTTCACTGACCAATTTCTGCATGCTTCCAGCTTTACAGAACCAATCGGTGGTGGCTTCAAGGCGAGCATAGAGGGTGGCCCTGAGGCGGGCATAGAAGGGACTAACTGGGACATTGGGGATAGCATCCCAGCAATCAGGAGAAATGGTTTACACATCCAGGCTAGTCAATCCAGGCCGGTCTTCTAGCATGCCCCCTCCAGAAGGGGAAGGGACCAGTTAGGATGGTCCGCCCTCGGAGGCTGATGGAACCCCAGCGGTTCCAGGAGGTCCTGAGGGAGCTTACCCTGGACGTGGACGGCCACTCTGTGGATGAGCTGGTCCGGCATTGGAACAACTTGCTGGAGGAGGCCATTGACAGGGTGGCTCCGAGGCGCCTTCTGCCTCGGTCTCGTCACCGCAGGACCCCTTGGTTTACTGAGGGGCTGCGGTGTATGAAGCGTGTGGGCAGGAGGCTAGAGCGACGCTGGCGTCGGACTCGGTCTGTCTCCGATCGTCTTCTCCATAGGGCCCATTTGCGGTCCTATGTGGAGGCTGTGAGGACGGCGAGGAAGGAATTCCTCGCCGTCCTCATAGCGTCTGCGAAGTCGCGTCCAGCGGAGCTGTTTCGGGTGGTGCGGGGGCTGGTTAGTCCGGCCTCCCTCCGCCTGGATGGGGACTTGTCCCGGGCCCGCTGTGAGGAGTTTGTCATCTACTTCGCAGACAAGATCGCTCGGATTCAGGCCGATTTCGACGCTGGGTTGATAGCAGTAGGGGAAGAGCGCGGGGGGGCGGAGGGTCCGTCTGGTCCATCTTTATGGGGTGAGTTTCAGGAAGTGACGCCAGCCGATGTGGTGGATGTCCTGGGGTCTGTGAGGGCCACGTGTTGTCAACTAGATCCATGCCCGTCCTGGTTAATAAAAGCTTCCGGGGAGACGTTGGGGACGGTGCTGGCGAGGGTGGTGAATGCGTCCCTTCGGCAGGGGAGGTTGTCGCCTTGCTTAAAAGAGGCTGTGGTGCGCCCCCTGCTGAAAAAACCATCGTTGGACGTAGACGCGCTCGCCAGCTACCGACCTGTCTCTAACCTTCCCTTTTTAGGGAAGGTTATTGAGCGGGCAGTGGCGCTCCAGCTCCAGGGTCATCTAGATAACATCGGGCTCCTTGACCCTTTTCAATCTGGGTTCCGCCCCGGCTATGGCACCGAGACGGCGTTGGTGGCCTTGGTGGACGACCTCCGCCGGGAGATGGATGCGGGATGTTCGACATTTCTCATCCTGCTCGATCTCTCGGCCGCTTTTGACACCGTGGACCATGGGCTGCTGTTGAGACGACTGCGTGACCGGGGGGGTCTGGACGGGACTGTTCTTGAATGGTTCCGTTCATTCCTCTCGGGGAGGAGCCAGCGGGTGGTGTTGGGGGAGGAAACATCGAGCCCCCGCGCCTTACCGTGTGGCGTTCCGCAGGGATCGATCTTGTCTCCATTATTATTTAACATCTATATGCAGCCCTTGGGGGAGGTCGTGAGAGGGTTCGGGGTGCGATGTCACCAGTATGCTGATGATACTCAGCTGTACCTCTCCTTTTCTACTGACCCAGACCCTGCTATCTCGGTGCTATCCCAATGTTTGGAGGCCGTGGCGGATTGGATGCGGCTGAGCAGACTGAAGCTCAACCCAGATAAGACGGAGGTGATGGTGGTGGGGAGGGCGAAGGGGGTGGTGGCCCCCCTAGTTGGGGGGGTTTGCCCCCCTGTAGCTCAGCAGGTCCGGAGTCTGGGGGTCATATTGGACGCAGACCTGCGTCTGGAGCGGCAGGTGGAGGCAGTCGCTAAGGCTGCCTTCCGCCAGCTTTA
Organism: Sphenodon punctatus; assembly: GCA_003113815.1. NCBI lineage: Eukaryota > Metazoa > Chordata > Lepidosauria > Sphenodontia > Sphenodontidae > Sphenodon > Sphenodon punctatus. The sequence goes on from QEPC01006008.1 coordinate 2,965,472, forward strand.
TCTGGTACGTAGGCTGCGTCCGTATGTCTCTGGCCCGGACCTGGCCTCCCTCATCCATGCCTTCGTCACCTCGAGGCTCGACTACTGCAACGCGCTCTACGTGGGGCTTCCCTTGTTCTTGGCCCGGAGGCTGCAGCTGGTGCAGAATGCGGCGGCTCGTCTTCTGACGGGGACGGGTCGCCGGGAGCACATTACACCGGTGCTCCGAGCTCTGCACTGGCTGCCGATAGTGTGCCGGGCCAAGTTCAAGGTCCTAGTGATGATCTATAAAGCCCTATACGGTCTTGGCCCCTCATACCTTAGGGACCGCCTCGCCCTTCGCGCCCCAGAGCGGCTCCTGCGGTCGGCCGGGGGTGCCCTCCTGGAGGTCCCCCGTGTCAAGCGGGGGGCCACGATGGAGCGAGCATTCTCGGTGGTAGGACCGCGGCTGTGGAACTCCCTTCCGGAGGAAGCTCGCCTGGCCCCAAGCCTTTTAACATTTCGGCGGAACTGTAAGACCTGGCTGTTTGCCCAGGCCTTTGGGAGGGAGGGTGGGGAGGGATGATTTTAGTCCCCCACCCATTTATTTATTATTTTTCTAGCACTGTTTTATATGGTATATTTTATATTTAATATTTTAAAATGAATTTTAATGTTTTTATTGTTTGACTGTTGGAAGCCGCCCCGAGCAGCGTTGCAGGAGGGGGTGGGGTATAAATTTGGAAAATAAAATAAATAAATAAATAAAATTATCATCACAATCACATCCTACGGCACTGTGACAGAGGACATAAGAGAATCTCTCTTGGCTCTTTCCTAAACAGATGCTTCTGACTTTCCAGTAACAATTGGGGGAGAGAGGTTGGGGTGGTCACAGCACAGAATGAGGATATTTGGTTGACATTTCTGCTGACCAATTGGCATCACAAACAGATCTACCACAGTGACACGTAAGAGAATCCCTGGCATAGGTAATTCTCTATATGCTATGTAGGCTTATAAAATTGGGACCCATTATCAAATATTTCTATTATTTGGCAGACATAATATTGAATGTGTGAGATACACACCTTCCAAATTTCATGTACACTGGTTGGACTACAAAGATGTTCGTGTCAGACATACATTTATAGGTTAATTGCATATACCACCAGGACCTTTTATACAATTCTTTGGAAAGTTGGTATACATAGAAACCCTGGGTAGGGGTATAACCTTGCTAAGATTAATCAACATTAGATGGGAGGCAAAGAAGTTACAGCTAGGAATGTATATGCAGATTTTTGCAATATAACATAATTTGACTGCCTATAAAATCAGATTCCTTTATCCAATCTATCTGAAATTTAATACACATATTGCCTTCCATTGGAGGTACAATCCCTCCATGTTTTGTCCAGATATAATGAACAATAACAATGTTACAGCCAAACATGTTTTCCATTGTAACCAATGGAAATCACAAAAGCAAAAACAAAAACAGAATTTTGATATTTATGAAAACGGAAATGAAAGAGTTAAATAAAAATAATGAAAAATGACATGGGTCCCTGGTGCACACCTCTACTGTTTATTTTACCCTCACCGCTTGCAATTAAAACCCTAGTTTATCTCAGCACAGCAGTGCTAGAGCGTGTGGTCATCGGGGCAACCTGAATCAGTTCAATCTCATACCTACAGTTTTCACCTACTTTCTAGAGAAGTTACACTTACAAATATGTTGTTTCAAAGGCCTATAACAAGGGTCATGAATCTCTGATTTGTAAGCCAAATCTAACCTGCCAGTATATTTTATTTGATGATACCACTCCAACACAGACAACCTACTACCACTATTAATGGTCTACTACCGTAAACTAAGAGTATCGGCACAAAAACTTGCAAAGTGCTCAAAATTTACCACCTAGGACCAAATCATCTCAAGGTGAATTTGATCTAATTTGTGCAGTCAGTGTGATTCTGGTAGTGTCATTGGCCACCATGGTTGCCCATCATGGCAGGGGGTGCAGCTTGGGAATGGGACTAGGTGACTGCATTTTAGGTGTGCTCCCTACGCTCTTCAGTGCATCAGCTGCATGCATGCTTGTTAGGTGCCCTTACCTGTCCTGGACCATGTCCGCAACAGTTTTCACAGTTTTCCTTGCCGGGTCATGACGCTGCCATGCTGTTTTTACCCGATGTTCCATTTTTACCTGATATTGATGCATGTTTTCTTCTATCATCAGAACTTAACTTGTTTCATTTAATTTATTTGTTTTAGTTTTAATAGAGAAACCACCTAAATAGTCACTCCAGCAGAACTGGCCTCAGAGGTGGTGTTGGGCTCCTCCAGGACCTTGGTCCTAGGGGACTTCAAAGTTCATGCTGATGCTGGCCTTGTAGGAGCTGAGTGAGAATTAATGGCTGCCATGGCAACAATGGATCTGTTCCAGGTGGTCACCTGTCAGACCCACGTGGGGGGGCATACCCTCAACCTGATCTTCGGCTCTGGCCTTGAGGCGGGAGGTCCGATAGTGGGGGAGGTTAGGGCTGTGCCCTTGTCATGGACAGACCATTATCTCCTCCAGGCCAGTCTCTCAGTGCACCCCCTCCAGAAGGGGAAGGGACCAGTTAGGATGGTTCGCCCTTGGAGGCTGATGGAACCTCAGCAGTTCCAGGAGGTCCTGAGGGAGTTAACCTTGTACCTGGATGGTCACTCCGTTGATGAGCTGGTCCAGCATTGGAACAGCTTGCTGGAGGATGCCATGGACAGGATGGCTCCGAGATGCCCTCTGCCT
>QEPC01006018.1:0-49814 GCA_003113815.1 Sphenodon punctatus
GTGCTGAAGCCGACAGATTGCAGCATAGAGCTAGTTTACGAGTCTATGCCATGGCTATGTGGGCAGCAAAGAGTGAGTTCTTTGCTGCCCTCATAGCGTCCGCAAAATGCTGACCGGCGGAGCTGTTCCGGGTTGTACGGGGACTGGTCAGTCTGGCCTCCCTCAACCCCGGGGTTGAGTCATCACCCATCCGCTGTGACCTTTTTGCAGATTATTTTGCGGAGAAAATTGCTTGTATTCACCAAGACCTCAATGCTGCACTTAATACAGTGGAGGATGTAGGGGTTGTAGAAACCCCGACTTGTCCAATTTTGTGGATCACTTTCAGTCGGTGACACCTGCTGACGTGGTGAGTGTGCTTGGGGCAGTTCGAGCCACCTCTTGTGAATTAGATTCGTGCCCGTCCTGGCTGGTTAAGAGCTGCCAGGAGACAATGGGGCCGTTGCTGTCCAGGGTGGTCTGCGCCTTCCTACGGGAGGGCAGAGTGTCGGGCTGCCTCAAGGAGGTGGTGGTGCGGTCTCTGCTCAAGAAACCATCACTTGATGCTGACTCCCCTGCCAGCTATTGGCCAGTAAAAAATAACCTTTTTTATGGAAGGTTATTGAACGGGTAGTGGCTCAACAGCTCCAGGGGCATCTTGACTGCATCAGTTATCTTGATCCTTCTCAGTCTGGCTTTCATCCGGGTCATGACACTGAGACAGCATTGGTGGCTTTGGTGGATGATCTCTGCCGTGAAAAGGATAGGGGTCAATCGACCCTATTGGTCCTGTTAGATCTTTCGGCAGCATTTGATACTGTTGACCATGAGATATTGGTGACACGCCTGTGGAACAGTGTGGGGGTGGGCGGGATCGTTCTTGAATAGTTTTTCTCATTCCTGACTGGGAGAATTCAGCGGGTGGTACTCGGTGACTGTTTTTCATCTTGCGGAGACCTCTCGTGTGGGGTTCTGCAGGGTTCTGTTTTCTCCCCTCTCCTGTTCAATGTGTATATGCAGCCACTTGGCGAGGTGATCAGAGGGTTCAGGGTGAGGTGTCATCCGTATGCGGACCAACTGTATCTCTCATTTTCAGCTGACCCAAGCCTGGCTGTCTCGGTGCTTACCCGGTGTCTGGCAGCTGTGAGGGACTGGATGAGGGCTAATTGACTGCGACTGAATCCTGCCGAGATGGAGGTGATGTTAGTGGGGTAAGTCAGCGGAGGTGACAGCTCCCTCAGTTTATGGGATCTGTCCTCCACTGACTTCCCAGGTGCGGAACCAGGAGGTGCTCCTCGATGCGTAGTTCTGCCTGGATCTCCAGGTGGAGGCTGTGGTGAGGAGTGCCTTCCACCAGTTACATCTGGTGCGGCAGCTTCAGCCACTGGTTTTGGTTCCTGACCTGACCACGATCATCCATGCTTTTTATCATCTCTTGGTTAGACTACTGTAACGTGCTTTACATGGGGCTACCTAATGGTGATGGCTCAGAGGCTACAGTTGGTGCAGAATGTGGCGGCCCAGCTCTTGGTGGGACTGGGCTGCTGGGAGCACATTACACTAGTGCTCCGATCTCTGCACTGGCTGCCAATAGTCTTCCGGGCTCGATTCAAAGTGTTGGTTTTGACCTATAAAGTTTTGCACAGCCTGNTGGGAGCACATTACACTAGTGCTCCGATCTCTGCACTGGCTGCCAATAGTCTTCCGGGCTCGATTCAAAGTGTTGGTTTTGACCTATAAAGTTTTGCACAGCCTGGACCCTGCCTATTTGCAAGATCGTCTCACTCCCTGAGTTCTAGACCGGCCCCTGCGGTCATCCAAGGGCGCCATGTTAGAGGTCCCTCGGGTCTCCCGGGGGTGCAAACAGAATAGGACATTCTCGGTGGCCATGGATTTCCCTCCCAGTGAGGACCCGTCTGGCCCCGGACCTTCCGTCCTTTCGTAAGAACTGTAAGACCTGGATGTTCCATCAGGTGTTTGGTGAAGGAGAGGGGTAAGGGTTGGAAGGGGGGGGGAATTGGTGAGGGTGGAGGTGGGTTTCCCCCCCTCATTTTCTATTATTGTTATTATTATTGGGGGATAATGTTTTAATCTGTTTTATAGTATTTTATATTTTATTGATGTTGTTAGCCGCTCCGGGCTGCTGTGGCAGGAGGGGCGGGGTACACAATTCTTAAAATAAAATAAAATTAAAATAAATAAATGGGCTAAAATGAAGCAATTATCAGTTACTGAGTGACCACGTCAAAATCCTGCCTGCTCCTCAGTCAGGAAGTTATTTCTCTCCACCCATGATTACAGCTCTCCGAGCAGAAACTGGGCATAAAATTTACCAATAATGGGCAGGAGACTGATAGGCCGATAGCAGACAGGGTCCAACCTGTCACCCTTTTTAAAAATGGGCACAATAATTGCTGTATTCCAGGAAGCTGGAAGCTGAAGAGTTAAAACATTTTGGCCAAGAGAGGAACCCACCATTCTGAATTTTCTTTAAAAAGCTCCAGAGATAAAAAGTCTAGGCCAGGTGCTTTTCCTAATTTTAGAGCCTGAATATAACAATGGACTCTGTCCTCTGTAACCTATGGGGAGAAAGCTAGATCTTCTGATAGCAAAGGACAAATGGAGGGCAAACAGTCTGTCAGGGGAGCATCCTAAATACCACCAAATACCCTTGTTATCCACACATCCTCCTGAATGGGAGGTGATTCGGCAGGTGCTCTATTGCCTGATGATGTTGCTAAGCTCTTCCAAAACAGAGATAAATCGTTAAGTGAGGTAGCAACTCCTAAACGTGCCCATACCTGTTGTGATTTGCACAGCTTCTTATCCTTGAGCATACATTTATAGGACTGCCTTACTTTTATATAGGCCACCCAATTATGGGGGAGTTTTTGTTGGTGCCAAGCAGCCCGAAGGCTTAATAAGTTCTTCTTAGCTTGACGACAGTCCGAGACATCCCAACCATTACTTGGATGCCTGCTAAGATGGCCTAATATAAAGAACGGTACTCTAGTTAGACTACCGTCTAATTCAAGCGCTATCATTTCCAATAGTACTTCTGCCTCAACGATCGAAATAATTTCCAGGGTCTCAGCCTTAAGCTGAAGCATAACTGATGACAGCAATATGGCCATCACTTTTATAGATGTATTTGAGGACCACCTACACCGCACATCCCCCTGGTTGTAAGGATGTGAGAGAGAGGAACCAGTACCCTGCTGTAGTCGCCGATGGTCAACATTAAATGCCAGAGCAAGTGGAAGACTACTTTCAGAGTGAATGAGAATTTTCAAGTCAAGAAAACAAGAGTAAAAAAAAGGGGGAGATTCTAACAAACTCCCAGAAGTTGATTCATAGGTAAATTCCCCAAACTGATCTGAGGGGAGTCTAACATTACATATCATCAAATTGATTTGCATCCATTCCTGTGCATGGGACCCCGATCCTGGAATCCGAGCACCCTTCCTTTTTTTGTTGTTGTTATTAATGAATGCCATTTTATTTTTTTTGATACAACAAAGTCATACAGCAGAACTAACAATGTTTTTGTCTTGTAGCATTCTGTTGTCCAATTTTTGGCCTGCAGCTGGACGTGCATAATTCCTTTCCTGATGCTAGATCCACTGTCAGAGATATATGCCAACTGACAACTTGCAAACACATCATATATTTTTAACTAAAATTCATGGAAAAAGAAAGAAGAAAGGAGAGAAAAAAAAACGAATAAAAGTACATACTACTAAAATAGGTGTGTATATGTTCCTAATATAGGAACTCAGTTATAAACTTATTTATGGGGGTGGAGCAGAGGATCATGGTGGAGCACAAAGATCTTACGTGAGCAATAATTTCCAGATGTCTGTTGGATGCACGAGGATCCCGAGTGTCATTGGTCATGGACCAGATACCTATTTTATAGAAATTTCTTCAGAAAAATGTTGTTTTTTATGTTTCTCACTACATTAACCTCGTTGACTATTGTCCATATCGAGCACCTTTCCTAACCTCCTTGAGAACCAAAATCCTAAATTGCAAGAAGCAGCGCTTGGTGCTCAAGAGGAGAGACTGTTGCTCAGGAAGACAGAAGTTCTGGTTTCGAATCCCCTATGGTGCTGCTGTTGTCGTCATCGAGTAGAAGAGAAAAGGGCTGTAACTTTAGAAACCTTTTGTTGCTGCTGGCCGTCGACGGTTCGCGTTGCTTACGTAGGATGTACGGGCTTGGAAACGACTTCAGTGGCGCCAGCTGGAGGACCTCTGAGAAACGAAGGGGATAGGGCAGTCGATATTCGAGAGCAACTCACATGGAGGCCTGCCCCTTGGCAAAGCAGACTGGGTGCCAGTGTAATGGCAAGCGTGTCGTCTTAGGGACCAGGAGTTTAAATCCCACCTGTGCTGTTGTCGAGGAAAGCAAACAGGTTGTACCTTTAGGGGAAAAAATTTACATCCATTTCCGATGCAGGACAGGTGGTGCTGCAGGTAGTGGTTTTGGAGATGAAGTGGCTGAGTGGTTAAGATGATAGACTGCAACTCCATTGTGCTCTGCACATGAGGGCTCGAATCCCACCTTCGTTGGGCTGTCTTTGCCATAGGTCGGTGCTTTCTGGCCCTGGCCAGGAAGCATTTTGTGGCAGAAAAGGATGCAGGAAAGGTGGCGCTGCAGGCATTGTTTTGGGCAATGAAGTGGCCGAGTGGTTAAGGTGCTGGACTGCTAACCTGTTGTGTTCTACATGCTTGGGTTTGAATCCCACCTTCATCTGTCTGTCTCTGCCGTAGGTCAGTGCTTTTGCCTTTCTGACCCTTGCCGGGGAGCATTTTGTGGCAGAAAAAAGAAACCAGTGCAGAAGTCAACCATGCAGGACATGAACTGATCTCACAAGATCAGAAAGCTCATATGATTCCCCCTACACTACTGGTGCTATTTGGATAGCAGACAGGTAGGAACGTAGGATCTCCTGTTTACTAGACAGGCGCTTTAGCCAGTTTAGTCACGGTGCCACAGGCTGGGCACGCCCAGTGTTGCTTACGTAGGATAGACGATAGCCCGGATGGGGTTTCAGCGGCACCGGCAGGAGTTGTTCTTGGAAGCGAAGGGGATAGGGCAGACAACATTGGGGAGAGAATCAAGTTGAGGCCCACCTCTTAGCTAAGCAAACCGGCTTGGTGGTGTAATGGCAAGTGTGCCTTCCTTAGTGCCAGGAGTTCAAAACTCACCAGCTCTCTGCTGTTGAGGAAAAACAAGGGGCTGTACCTTGTCGGGGTGGGGAATTGACATCCATTTCTGATGCAGGCAAGGTTACGATGTGGATATTGCCTTTGGAAATTGAGTGGTTAAGGTGATGGACTGTTAATACATTGTGCTTTGCACACGTGGGTTTGAATCCCACCTTTGTCAGGCTGTCTCTGCTGTAGATCAGTGCTTTTGCCTTTCTGATCCTTGCCAGGGAGCATTTTGTGGCAGGAAAAAGAAACCAGCCACACACCATGCAGGACTCAAACCCAGCTCACAAGATTGGAAATCTCACATGATACCCCTACACCACTGGTACCGCTTTGTTGTCAGACAGACATAAACCCAGGATCTCCTGTTTACTAGACAGGCGCTTTAGCCAGCTTAGCCATGGTGTCACAGGCTGGTCATGCCCACCGTTGCTTACGTAGGATGGACGACGGCTTGGACGTGACTTCAGTGGTGCCATGTGGGAGGAGCTCTGAGAAGCGAAGGGGATAGGGCAGACGACATTGGAGAGAGAATCAAGTTGAGGCCCGCCTCTTGGCAGAGCAGACTGGCTTGGTGGTGTAACAGCAAAGGTGCCTTCCTTTGTGCCAGGAGCCCCCAGTTCAAAACTGAATTGGTGTTGGGGGACCTGCACATCTACTGATCCCAATATTTTCCAGTCAGGTCATACCAGTGCTGAGTGAAGTGACACCAGTGAGTAACAGCATGCATGGTGAGATGTGCATTGTTTATGCCTGGGGTTTAATTTGATCAGTGGTTATTGAGAAGACTTTGATTTCCATAGCACCTGCTCACTGCACAATGTTCACTTTGGATTGGATGGCACACACTCTATGTGGTGCTGTCCTTGGTGACAACCCGGAGGCTGTAGCTGGTGCAGAATGCGGTGGCCCATCTTCTTTTGGGGAAGGACTGCCGGGAGCTCATAACTCTAGTGATCCGCTGTCTGCGCTAGGTGCCTATAGTCTTCCAGGTCTGATTCAAGGTTTTGGTTATTACCTTTAAAGTCCTATATGGCCTGGGCCCCACTTACTTGTGGGACAGCCTCATCCCTCATGTCCTGGATCAGCCCCTGCGGTCAGCCAGAGGCACCTGCTTGGAGGACCCCCAGATTTCCATGTTCGAGTAGGCATTCCCGGTGGCCATGCTGAAGCTATGAAACTCCTGGTAGAGATTAGCCTCCCTCTGGATCTCCCCTCCTTCCATAGACAATGTAAGACCTGGCTATTTCACCAAGCATTTGTGGGGGAGGGATGGGTATTGGGGTGTGTGGTATTTTAAAGGTAATGGGGTCTTCTTTCTTTTGGGCCTCTGTTGTTTGGTTTTAAGTGATGTTTTATTATATGGTATTTTATTTTTTTATGTTATGTTTTTTATATATTGTTCACCGCCCTGAGCTGCCATTCGGCAGGAATTGGGCGGTATAAATAAAATGCTGAGATAACTAAAATAAATAAAATCAAATAATGGGAAGCAATGTCAACAAGTCAGTTCAGAATCTGGTCTTTTCCTCACCACATCCTTGCTTACTCTTGAGTCTGAAAAGTAAATGTGGTTTCTTCCTTTCCAAGCGAGGTGCTTGCCTGCTGCTCTGGTATTGTCAGCAGCCGGAAGCAGAACAGCTCTTTATAGCTGTACCTAATAAGGGTGTTTTTAAACAAGATGCTACCATTCATGGCCACCCAGGAGCCACTCATCCGACTGCCTGTCTGAAGGTGGAGCGGGGGGATGCACACGTCCGCGAGCCACTCAGCACCCACCCATGGCCACTCATTGTGCACTGCTGAGAAATCCAGAGAGCACCCGGTGGGGCATGCCCCACAAGTGTGCAGCAACTGATGCCCACCCATCCCTGGCCCATATGAACTGGGGCGGCCAGCCGTTCCAGCAGACAGGTTCTGCCACTCAGAGACACTGCCAGCAGAGGACACAGGCGTTTCAAGTTCCAGGTGCTCACAATGCTCAGGCCATGTCAATTTCAAAGGCCAGCCCGGCACGCTTCCCCTCCCCCATGGTCCGTGGCATGGGGAGTGTGAGTCGGCTGCCACGGTAGCCGCGCTGGGAGCCGTTCGTTAGAATCCCTCCCCACGTGCTCCACCTGTGCGGCTGCTCCACAGCTGTGCCACTCAGTGGGGACGGACACCCCACCCCCCAGCCTTGCTCATTTAAAAACACCCTAAGTGATGGCTACGTGCAGACCCAGCAGTAGAAGGGGTGAGAGTAAATGGCCTTCTTGTAATCCCAGTTGCGGAGGAGAACGAGGACACAGGGGAAGGAAGGCTGTATAATCACTGCAGCCAGAGTTGCCTCCTGAAGCAATTTTGCCTTTTGTATGTGATGATGGAGTCTATACCCGGACTTGGAACACAGGCAAGGCTGAAGAGCCACGGCAGAGCCTAACAGGCCAAGCAGGATGCTGCAGCTGGCTGTATCCCCCCTGTAACGCTGCAGCGTTCATTGCCCTGCTGTGCATTTGCAATGCTATGTTTAACTATGTCCCTAAACGGGCTGTACTGAGATTACAGGAGCTGGAGCAGTGCTGGGAATTTGTCAAGAAAAAATACCCAGACTTTTGGGAACCAATCATTCATTTTAATAATGAGATTCCAGAATAATTATCTGTGCGACCAAAGCAGCTTCCAGATTAGCAGAATGCCTTTCCCTTCTGTACAGTTGTGTGTGTTGTCTGTAGAGAAAGCAACTATTGGGGTTTATTGGTAGGGTGAAAATAATCCGGGGCCCTCCTAGATTGCCTTGCTAGATTTTGTGGGGATTTCTCATTCTTTAATGGGAGGGAAATGTGAGCTGATATTGCAGACCCATTCCAGTCTTGGACTTCTCTAACATGCTTTGCTGATGCCTCGTCTCAATTCCATTCTGCAGCACCCTCTGCTATTCCAGTTGGCTTTCCACACACAGCTCTGCCAATGCCCCTCTCAGCCCTGCTCTGTGACCCCCTCCTGCCATTGCAACCCTGCACACATCTCCCTCCTCAATTGCATCCCTTCTTCCTGTTACTCCATCCCATCACAAATGATTCAAAGTCTGGGATGGTTCAGCAATAGGCCACTTTTTAACCTGAATCCTCACAAGCAGAGCCCAATTGGATTGTATTTAGGACCCTGTTTTTTAATCCAAGCCTCCAGAGTTTCTTCTTGTACCTGCCCAGCCCTCCTGATACCAAACTCTCATTCAATGAATTCTAGTTACAGGCTCTGACCTCCAGTAGCACAAGCTGTTGTTTGATAAATACCTAGTAATTGGGAAGTTTAAACAGCCTGAGGCTTGCCTGGCAGGCACTCGAGAGTGGGGAATACCCACACGGGAGTTTGCAATTAGCATTCTAAAACTTCAAGGAACTGGAAGAAGAAGAAACAAAAATATCTCCCCTCCCCCTTATTTGCTTTCCCTCTGTAGGGGCTGGGCAAATGCCACCTGCCCAAATGCTGTGGGTGGTGGTAGGTGAAAAGAAGAAGAACTGCACAATCATTACACAGGAAAAATAATGCAGATTCATTCCTGCCTGTTTGTCATTTTCACCTCAACAGGAAAGAAATCCTGTGCTCTTTCCCACCTTTACAGAAATGTATGTTTGATTCCCCCAGTGCTATGCAGTTTATTGAGCTGTTAAATTGCATAACATCCAACCGCCAGCTTCATAATACTTAATACCCATGTGTATTTACCCCTCACAGAAAATAAAAAGCCTGAAGATGAACACGCAGCATAAACATTGATCTTTTCCCAACAAAAGAACAAAACAAAAACAAAAAAAACCCCACCACTGGTTTAGTTAGTCAGTTTGAACAGTTTCTTTTAAAAACTGAATCCTCTAGCTAGATTTTTCTGAAGTTAAAGTGGACTTTCAAATATATCCTGTAAATACTCCTTTAAATTACATATCCCCCCCCCAAAAAAAAAATATGTTGCTGGCAATATCTTCCCTCAAATGGAAGAGAAAATGGAATTAGACCAAAGCAAATGAAGAGTCTCCAAAGTGCACTGTGCAAATATATTGGTTTTATTTCTTTTATGGAAATAAACACAGACATTCAGGTAGAAACATATTAAATTAATGCAGTCAACAGTTTAAATGCAAAAATAAATATAAAGTCCAGCAGTTCACTGCATCCAAAAAACCAGTTCAGATTCCCCCCTCCCCAATCATTAGAAAAAGATCTTTTTTTAGATTTAAAAGTTTCATACAGCCAAAATAGAAACAAAAAGGTACAAGCGCTTTCTTAGAAAACATCCTGATCTTACTTGCAAATTGCTCTTGGAATCTGCCACACTCACAGTGGGTGTTTATCAGGGTACAGAAAATAAACAAGGAGCTTCCTCCCCTCCCTTTTAAATAGAGCCTTCAGCATCAACAACATCATCACTCTCCCTTCCAAGTCCCTCTTCGTCCTGTCATCCCGCCTGTTCGGGTTTTGATCTACGATACAAAAAAGAGAGTGTCCAATGGCCATTACTGGAAAAGCAATTCTCTGTAGCAAGGATCTCCATAAATAGTGTCCTTGGAAAAATATACTCTATAAAGTTCTCGCCCTTTGCGGTTCAAGGCTGCAAACTTCAGTATGAAGCAGTTCCTTTCTCTCTCTCTCTCTCTCTCTTGCTGTCCCTTCACTGCGTTTGCGAAGGTGCAGCTGGCTAGCACAGCCGAGAGTCCATCCGCTCCCCCTTGGCTTCACAGGGCAGAGTCGGAGTCGCTGGAGTCCAAACTGCTCCTCAGTTTGCAGCTGCTGAGCTTCTCCCTCTGCAGGCTGAGGTTCTGGGTGCTCCTTCTCAGGCACTCCAGGGACTGCAGGAAAGACTTCTTGGCTTTCTCCTCCTCCATGGGGGAGACCCCTTCCTCCTCCACCTCCTGGATCTCGTCGAAAGTCACCGGCTGGGTCTTGAAGCGGGACTGCCTGGGTCTCCTCAGCTTGCCCTTGGGGATTTTGGCCGGGCGGATGGGCTGAGGGAACTCCTCGGCGATGCACACGAAGTGGGGCATGACCGCCTGGTAGCTGGAGCAGATGCCCATCAGCTCGGCTTGCTTGGCTGCCATCATGGTGTTAGCCGCCACGGGGATGGGCGCGCAGGAGAAGAACCGAGCCGGGCGCTCCCTCCAAAGCCAAAAGGGTTTGCCGTGTCCGTCCCCCGATCGATCCAGCGAGTAATCCCTCCAGTCCCGGGGCGGCGGTCCCCTCTGCGGAACTAGGAGCGATCAGAGGCTGTGGCGGCTTGTCTCAAGCTGCTGCCGATACTGGTGCTGTGCCCGGCGCTTCCCCGCCGCTATATACCCCTCCGCTGCCCACACAGGAGCATGCTCAGATGACAACAAATGCCATTTAAAGCGCGCCAGGCCGCTTCCCTTCCGCCTGACGTCGTGGAGTCATTTGTAGTGAAGTAACGACACCCCCGCGATCCGCCGCAGAGACAAGGGGGGAGGCACTGGCGCATCCCCGCTGCCCCGGGGCTTTCCTGGAGAAGCCCAGCCGCTTGCTGCCTGCCTGGCAGGGCTGCTCTTACACACGTGATGCACACGCAGAGTAACCCCTTGGCTGGGGGAGGGAGAGAGGCAGAGATCTCCCTCTCTCACACAGTAAAGGGGTCAGGGACTCACCGGGGGCAGGAAAAGGCGCTCGCTCTCACTCACACACACTCACACACACTCACTCACACGGCATTCAACAGTGCTAAGGGGCTACTGCGATGGCAGGTTGGTGCTTGGTCTCTGATCAGTGGCCCTTACTGGTCTATCTGGAAGGGGGGTCCTCGGGAATCTCTCCTCGCAACTAGTTTTGCTACCTCTTGGGCACCTGGAGGGAGCCCAGCTTAATCTGCGGGGGCCCTAGCGTCACTCCACTGAAATCAAAGGGGCCCTGCCGATTCATAGCGAAGGCTCCAACCCATGTTTCCTCCTCCTGTCTATAAATATTCCTGCACAGATTTCTTCCCTCCCCCCTATATTTCCTGGTGGTTTAAATTACCATTTTGCTGGGGATCTTGTGACCCATGTTTACCAGACTCTACAGGCCAAGGACCTTCCTGAGGCTTCCCCCGTGTCTAGGAAATCTCCTGCCAAATGCCTCGCCTGCCACTTTCGAAGCCAGTACCTTTGTCAGCTCAGCAGCAGCAGGCGCACTACCGCGGCCAGCAGAATTACTCTCACATACCGGTGGCGTCTGCAGATTCGGCACCCAAGACAAATCTCAGCCTTGGTGGCTGAGCCTGCTGCTACACAGCATCATGCTTCTCCTGGCAGCATCGCTTTCCTTTCTCCCAGTGTCCCAGACAATCCATGGCAGGCACAAAGGAGATGAGACAGTTCTCCCTTCAGATACCCCTTCCCAATAGGTGACCGGGGGGAATGTGCTCCTCCAATATTTTTAGAATCCCTGCCCAGCTCCCACTCCTGTTCCCCCCACTAGTGACAGCTACCAGTAAACACCCCCACCCCTTAATCTCATATAAAAAGCAAGTGTCTTTTCTGCCTGGCAATCCCAATTCCTCTGGACAGCCACTGAAAATGGAAAGGAGGGCATTATCTTGGCAGAACTACCCTTCCTTTGGATGCTGTGTCACACATATGATCATTAATTAATTAATAATTATTATTATTTTTAAAATCTTATCTCGTCCCATCCTGCCAATAGCAACTCGGGGCGGCATACAATATAAAAGCATAAAATATACATATAACTTACTAAAACCATCAAGTCCCATCATCCATCCATCCATCGTGGTTGGTTAATTGAAACTCACCTGGCACTCTGAACAGGGCTGGTTTCCTAGATTCAGTTCTTCCATGGTTGAAAAAAAATAACTGAAATCAGCCACTGGACTGGTTGGTAAAAATCCACTGGTTATTTACCAAGGTTCCTATAGTTTATCTGAATAAGCAGCCCTTCCCTCCCTCCCACTCAGCACCCACATCCAGATGGCAGGGATGCTGGAGCCCTCCAAAAGGTATGGAGACCAAGGTCCTCTCCAGAAGCACACACACACACCCATAACTCTGTAGTGAAAGTGTGGGGGCCTTGGACCCCCTGACTCTGGCATCTGTGACTATATCTGATCTGAGACTGAGCTCAAATCAGATATGGGATAAGATACTCCAAATCTCGCAACACCTATGAGTGAACTAGGATTTGAAGAGTCTAGTTTGAAACTACAGGAGAAGTCAGCAGTCAAGACAACATTTCTCTGCAACAGTACAAGTGAGCTATGTAGGAAGGACACCATCCCCTACTGCAGAGGTTCCCAACATTTTGGGGTTCAGGCACACCTATGCTTTCACTGCACACCCATGCTTACCTGTCAACATAATCCAGATAGCTATGCCATCCTTTCCCTCTGCACTGAAAACTCTGCAAGTAACCAGAGACACAACAAAATGGGTATTAATTCTTTTATTTATAAATTTTTTATCCAAAGGCTTATGGTGACTTACAATTCTTTAACTTATTAACTAACAAATTAACTCAATTCCAAGGTGAGACCTGAACCAGAGGCCTCCTCCTAGTCTAAGCAGTGTACACTTAACCACTATCACCACACTGGCTCCCTAGTCAATTATCCACTATGCCTATAATATTCAATATATATTGATCTAATATCCATTGTAGCCGCTGCAGTGTGGCCTTGAAGGACCATAGTTCACTCAGCAACTAAAATTACCTAACTTTGCAGAGCACAGCCAACAACCTGAGGAAGAACACCAGTGCCATGAGCCATAGTGCTTGGGAAAGTGTAAGGACTCCTGGATTCTCCTCTCAGTTCTACCACTTTTCAAAGAATTTCAGGGCTGTAAGAGACCTCAAAGATCAATCATTCCAAACTCCCTGCCCTGTGGGGGATTCACCAAACCTTAACCCTCCCTCACAGGTGTTTAGCCAGCCTCTTCTTAAAAACCTCCGGGGAAGGAAATTCTACAACTTCCCTCAGCAACTTGTCCTCATTGGCCAACTGTTCTATTCTTTTGTGCCTCACTCTCCTAAGAGGAGGAGAATATTACTTCCTGACTGTCACAGATGCCTTATTTTACCTCTGCTTTTGTTCATAGAGTGAGGTTAAAGCAAGGTAAAAGGTGAAATTATAGCCCCTGAAAGGAACAATCTTTCACTTGCTTCTGTTCACACAGCTACTTCAGAGTAAAAAATCCTAACTATCACAATCCTTTACCCCCAGGGAAGCCGCCTCACTCTGTGTTTGTGTGAACACTTCCAAAGTGAGGTAGTTAGTTACGCTGGAGTAATTTCTTCAGGGTAAAGGGTAGCCTGACTGCAAACACAGCCTGAGGAACAGAGCAGCATGGGTACAGCACAAGCATCCTGCTCCCACTGTAGCTCAGAACAGATAAAGGGGCATTTGTCTGGGAGGACACCAGCAAAGTTCTGCAAATTCTTTCAGGACACTTGTGAAAAATACATTGTAGGGCCTGCCAATGCGGGGCCTGCAACATGTTTTGTCATAAGTGTTCCTTAAAAATGTGCATAGGTGGCAACCCTGTGTAGCACCCTTCTTTCCCCCTGCAGAGAACCACCCAGCAAAGAGTAAGGTTTCAGAACACACACAGATGGGGCTAGTGGCCTTTTTTGATTAATAGTTTTAATCAGGACCTTTCATAAAGCGTGATGAACGCACGCATGCACACCCTTACTCTTGTTTGGGGGAGAGGCCACTGCAGCCACTTCCTTACAGCATGTTTCTAGAAAGGTGTCTCTTTCTCTGTCTGACAAACGGAAAGAAAAGGAACAATTAAGAGCCCTAGTTTCATAATGTGCTTTGCTGCAGTCTCCCAACTCCGTGGCTTTGAAAAGCAGCTCCAAGGCCAGGATCAACACAAAGTCCTTTCATTCGAAGACACAGTTAATTTAATAGGGGAACAACTGCCTATTCTGACAACTAGAATTGTTCAAGTTAGGAGAAGAGTTTGATTTTGTTGTTGATTTTAAATTATTACATTTAGTCTCTGAAGCCCTAGCTGGAATGGTAACAAAGCTCCCCCACATGGAGCTTGTTTACACAAAATGGTGACTTACACCAGGCATTTATACAACACACAGGCACTCCTGGGTCTTACTGTGGTGTAAAGTACTCTTGTTTGACTCAAGGGTGCCCACTTCCTTGTATTCTAGGGATTCTAGCTGGAATCTAGGGATTCGGCTGTTTGGAATGCAGACGACTGGGTGAAGGTTTCATATACCCAGATTCTAAAGTACCCCAGGAGTAATATTACCGTGGGGGAAAAAACAGAGGGAGATGGAGAGGACAGGGGCTCCTGAGTTTGGGGCCACACAGGACGGTTCCCCCCTATAATTTCAGCCACTACTGTAGGGGTCAGGGTGCAGTTAAGGAGTGGACCCTGTACCTCTCTGGTCCTCACAAGTCTCTGAATTTCGCAGGAGTTTGTCAAATGGATGGAGCCGCCACCATTTTGAGGTAGCGCTCAAGAGAGGCAAACACTCCTGCTCTCATTGGACTAAGTGGCACTATTTTCTGTGAACAAGCCCTTGCACCATAACTGTTCCCTTGACACAGTCCAGTTGTGCAAACAGCCGTGATGGGCTGAACCCTATTTTAAACATGCTAAAACCCTTCCAGAGAACCACAATGGAACATGGTTCAGAGTGCACAAGGTGTTTGCCCCATCTGTCATGCAAGAGCTAGCTTTGGCTTTAATCAGGGACCCGAGTTCACTGCACCAAAAAATCTTAAATTCTGCAACCAGTGAAACCAAATTCTGCAAATTCACTGCAAGTATTAACATTTGCACAGTCAGCTTTATTTGCATAATTATGCAACAATTTATACATGCAAATTTGCTTACCAGCATGCTTTTTCAACAGGTTTGACACAGAATCACAACTTTGTTAATTAGACATCACTCAAACCCTCTGGCATTTCAGCACCCCAGAACTTCCACCTCATGTTAAAACCCCAGACTTCCGTCACCAAAACATAGGGCCCTAGGACCCCACACCCACAATTCATCTCCCAGGGGCCTATTCACTCTCAGGGGGTGTGGTCACACCTCCCTGACAGACGGCGGCTGCAGCAGCAGTTTTAGTTCGGGGTCAGGCGACACGTTTATGCCTGAGCCAGGATTGAAAGATCCTGTAGACATCTCCCACTGCAGTTTCAGCCTGGCACTGCGAGGACAGGCTGATTCTGCAAAAACAACTGAAAATTGCAGCAACGCAGTCAACTCGGGCCCCTGGCTTTAATATAGGTGGGGCAGTGCCGTGCTCTAACGGGGTCCCAGCAGCAAATGAGCGGTTACCACTTAAAGTAGAGCCTTTTGCAGAAACTCAAGACCTGCCTTAACAACAAGCCTATCAGATAAGCTCTAGAAAGACTTGGAAAGAAATGCATTTAATTAGAAATGTGCAATTAAACAGTCAACAAATATGCTCCCCTCCCTCTCCAACCAGGAACAAAGAGAGTTCAGCATCAGAGAAAACTGGTTTCCCTTCATCTGGAATGAACATTTCATCCCTTATAATTATAATCATAAAAGGCTCTGGATAATTTCACGGTGGAGTCAGAGCAGCATCGCCATGGCAATAACAAGGGGTAGGGGAGAAGAATTTATTCGAAACAATTCAGTGAAAATATGCAGTGACATAATCCCCCTAGTTAGGCCTGCAATGCACTAATGTAAAGCCTATATTTGGCCCAGTGGCTTAAGTCATGCCTTTAATCTAGGTTGCTCCCAGGATCTGAAATGTGACACCTGTCCTATAGATTGGATGACAGATATTCCGTGCCATTTGGAAGGATCTTCCTTGCATAGTACAAAGTAGAGATCACAGCTACACCCGGGCAATGCTGGGGAGGGGTGAGTGCTTACCTCTATCTATAGCTTGTAACATTTTAAATGCTGTATGTTATATAAAAGGGTTGCTTAACTGGCACAAGGACCTTGGGCTATTTGAAGCATAATTCCCAGTTTGCAGGAAACAAAACAAAACAACTGCTAAAGCAAAATTGCTGGAGACAAGAGGGAAACTTTGGGTTACTTTTCAAACAAGTTATTTGTTGCAATGTACTCGTGGGAAATGTGGTCCTGAGCTTTCACATTTCCTCCTGCTCTGCAGGGTGAATTCCACAGGATGGTCCTAATTACCTGCTAAAAAAAGGACCTCTCCTTTCCTGCCCAAGTGAAGGAAACATAAGAGTCAGGAATGCAAATAGATTACTTTCCATTAGACAACCCTCCTTATGGTGCCCAGACTAGCTGCAGAACACAAAATGCATGCACAGACATACGCACATACATGCGCAAACATACAAGGGCAAAAAAGTCAGCACTGGTATAAGTATCATTAGAACTTACCCGGAGGAACCAAATTGCAAATCATCCTATAGTCCATATCCCTGCACCTTGACAGGCTCTTAGTACTTTCAGACATGCACCTTAACACTGCTTTAACATTTCTTGTGCATGTTGCAGGGCTGCATACAGCACCAATCCAGCCCTGCAACATGCACAAGGAATGTTAAAGTGGTGTTAAGGTGCATGTCTGAAAGTAGCCTTAACTCATCTCTGAGAGACTCAATCCAAAACCATTCAAATGTATCTGGCGGAAGGGAGTCTGCTATTTGTTTCACTTGCAAATGATCTTAGAGTGTTCTCTAATATTTATTTATTTATTTAATAAATTTATATCCCGCCCCTCCTGCCATGCAGCCCGGGGCGGCTTACAACAATAAAATACAATAAAAACAATTTAAAACACTCAATACAATATAAAAATATTTAAAACAGGGCTAGCAATATATAGATAATAAGTTATAAGTTAGGTGGGGGAGATAAAACCCCTCACACCCCCTCCCCCCCTCACCAAAGGCCTGGGCAAACAGCCAGGTTTTACAACATCGCCGGAATGTCAACAGGCTAGGGGCCAGGCGAGCTTCCTCCGGAAGGGAGTTCCAAAGGTGTGGCCCGGCCACCGAGAATGCCCTCTCCATTGTGTCCCCCCGCTTAACACGGGGGACCTCCAAGAAGGCACCCCCGGCAGACCGTAGTAGCCGCTCTGGGGTGTGGAGGGCGAGGCGGTCCCTGAGGTATGAGGGGCCCAGACCGTATAGGGCTTTATAGATTTAACCCACGCTTGCCTGTTCCACATTATACTTTTTATTCTGTTCGAGGAGACTATGGTACAAAAAGCTGCTATCCATGCTATTTTACAAACAGGAATTATTCTATGGGCTCAGGGTCCCAGATAATTACAATAAGATTATTCCCATCTAACAGAATGAGAAATGCGAGGAACAATGGGTGAAAACAGACATGCACGTAACTCTGCTTTAACACTGCTTAAATATTTCTTATGCATATTGCATAAGAGCACTGCATAGAGCACCAGTACAGCCCTGCAACATACATAAGAAATGTTAAAGCGGTGTTAAAGCAAAGTTACATGCATATCTGTTGTCACCCAATGTTAAATGACTTGACAAAGGCTACAGTGAGAGTCGGTGTTAATGACAAAATCAGAACAGAAGCACTCCAGGCTCTCAAGTCTGATTTCAAAGTAGCATTTAACAAGCAGTTAGCAGCATGCAAAGATAAATAGTAACTATGGGTAAATGAATAGCAGTACTTTTTTCATTTTTTCTAATACAGGTTTTAAGTAGGACATAAATAAATAAGCCAGTGAGTTTTTAACGGCTGTTATACTGTTGTTTCTGTCTTTAGGCTTTTGTTTCCTGCATTTATTGATTCTGCTGGAGCTATGAGTTTCTAGACTGCTTTGCCTGAGAGAGTCTTCATGGCAAGCTGAAGTGTTGCAGGGTTTTTTTGTTCTGTTTTTAGTATATTTCTTCCTTGCAAGTTGTTTTAAAGGGACTTTGATGGGACTCTTGTTTGGTGCTGTTGAAGACTTGGCTGCTGTATGATCCATTGCACCTGCCAATCCCCTGAGTGACGGAGATGCTGATTCAAGGAGCGGAGTTATTGACAGCAGGGAGCTTATCAGACTCTTGGGCGGCCTTCAGCCGTGCCGTAGGCGTGAGCCTAAGGGCGCCGTGCACAAGGGAGAGCCCTTTGTCTGCGCCCAGGGGAGCTGGCGGCAAGAAGTATTGGTGTTCATTGACTGCTTTGCCCTTTCCCAATCCCAATATTACTTGAGTTGGGAAATTACTACCTTTGGAAAAAGGAACAAAAAGCAAAAGTAAATAAATAAATAAATACCAAAATCAAACAGGAACCATAACACAAGCAAGACATTATCTTAAAAACACCCAAACAACAATTTAAATTTAATGGAGTTTTTGTTTTCCCCGAACAGTGATTCATATCTTTGCTCTGGGTAGACTTGATGTTATTCAATGAGCGGTAATGAAAAACTACTTCATCTCAGCTGCTTAGACCTCAGATGGCCTCCTGGAGACATTTGTACTTTCACATGCAAAATGTCACTCCATTTTCACAGTCCTGACATGATACTATTAACAAAGCCCCCAGTTAAACTCATCCCTGGTGTAATTCGTCGCAAAGCAAAGGATTTGCTGTAGAGAAGAAATTTGACTCATCATCCTTTAGTCACTATTTGCTTGCAGAGAATATATTCAAGGTTACTTGGACCAAGAGCAGACATGCCCTTTGTAAAGTCCTTGTATATCTTTACATAATTTGTAGTGAATGCTTCAGCATGCTTTTATTTCTTCCTAAAGAGTCATTGGTGGCAGCAACTCAGCATTTGATGAGCAACCCTTCGACAAGAAAACATTGCATGCAGAATTAGTTCTCAGTACACGTATGTGCTGTCAGCATTGCAATAGCAGGTTCTTCAGAAAATCCAATGTTCAGTGGGTAAAATATACCCCCTGGTCCCCAGTTTCCATTACAATATTGTTTCCCTCCAAATACTCCTCAGTTCTCATGTCCCAGGACTGCATGCTTCTCTGCTTCTCAGTGCTTCCTGGAGGCTCTCCTACCCAGCATCTCTTTTTCTTACCAAAGCGGTGACAGTAGGGTGTCCAACCGCCCCTGGCCTCTGCCTGCGGTGTGGAAAGATGTTCTAGTGAAAAACCAGGGATAAGTTGGAACAGGTCCCCCTCGCCTATGGTTCTTAGCAGGGATGTTGTAGAACTGGTACGGTGGTCCTGCATAATGGCAAGGGATGCACTAGACAAGCCTTGAGGTGCCTTCCAAGTTCTATGATTTTTAACATAGAACTTGTCTCTCAGTTTGTAAGCCCTAGGGCAGGGATTGTGTCTAATCCATTACTTTGCAAAGTGCCAGGTATATTGCTGGCGCTATATAAACGCTTGCTAAGAATAATAACATGGGTGTATCTCCCTAGTTGGTGTAGGTGTCTTGATGCAGAAGGCAGCCTTTCCTAACTGCTATGGAGGAAGGTTCAAGACTCTACAGCCACCCAGAGTAGAGGGATGTGCAGGTCTCCAAGTCTTTCCCCTCTCAGATGTGACCTTGACAGGGGACAGTAGCACATTGTAGGGAATGCAGGTCTCCTTCCTAGTACAGAAGCAGTTTCCCCCCTCCTCTCTCTCCTTCAGACATTGCTGGAGGATAGGCTGCAGGAGAGATGTAGGAACTCTATAGGGCAGTCCCTTCCATAAACTCCTAGCCACCATAGCGGGATAAAAGGGAGGGAAATCCCCTTTGTGCTGCAGGTGCATGAGTGGTTTGGGAGCAAGATGTGGCTCAGCTGCAGAGAGGGCAGTGACTGATAGCGGGCACAACCAACCACAACATTTTGGAGAGCGGGGAAAGGCATGTGAAACTGTTCTTTGCTACCTACTCTCCCAATTCCTGGTCATCATATATCTATTGTGCATAGGTCTGGCCTGAGCTTCTGTGGGCCACAATCTCGTGATTGTTAAGCTTCCAACTAGTATGGCAGAAGGGGCTATATTTATACACACGGACATAAAATCAATCTCACAACTTTGATTCACCTATTAAATGATCCAAAGCAGGACTCTGCCCCCCAGTATTTATTGATCCACCCCACATCAACTCTTCCTTTAGCATTTTCCATATACACAGATCAAGTACTTTCCTGCAAACTTTCTAGTCTTCAAAATCTTTTAACAACTTCCATGAAGGAAAAAGAAATGTATTTCCAAAACTCTGGATACATTGACTGTTCTCTTTAAAACATCATTACACCGGGCAGGTTTCATCACAGGAATGTAATAATGTAGCCAGGGGGAACAAGATTGTGAAATCAGGAACAAAATTACATTTGTTGAAGATGAAGCCATGCTCCATTTTAGAGCTCAGGTTGTTTCCTTTAGTCCCCGGAGATGTACTTTCTCTTTGAAACACCAAGGTCTTCTTGTTTTCACTCCCTCCCAAAGGAGCTGTAAGTACGTTTGGATCTTAATCAGTCTCGATCCTGAGCTGGGTACATCATGGTATTTGTGTTTTGCAGAGCTGCTATGTACTTGACAATAAGATTTTACGCTCCTTCCTTCTTTTAGTACCTTCTTTTATCTGTAAAGCAAAAGCAGAAGACACAAGTGGGCATTTAAAGTGGCACTATCATATGATAATGCTCTCCAGCTAGTATGTAAAAGCACAGGCAAAGATGATATATTGGTTTTCAAAGGGAGAGACGTGGGTCATATGAAATGCTTTGTTGCGGACTCTCTTCTACAGAGTGATTGATGTATTTTTAGTTATTTGAGTTGATGGATGTCAGACTGAGTGGCAGCTATTCACTGAACCATTAATGTTATGTTGCATTCTCATTGGCTATGGGAATACTAGGTAAGACTGTGATCCAGCCAACTGCAAACCAATTTACATACTTTTAAAAAGTAAACTGTCCATTCCCCGCCCTCCAATAACTAATTCCTGTCCACCATGTTTTCATATACAAGTGGATTTTGACTAGATTAAATGGAGTAATTTGTATGTAGTAATTACTTGATACAATGGGGTAATGGAGGACTCCATTTCTATTTGGTATTATTTTGCAAGGCTAGTCTATATTAATATTATCAAAGGAGCACTTTACCTATCCAAGACAAGCATCCATGTGATGCTAACCAAATGTGGAGTTATCTGCTGTAGAACAACTATGAAATTGTGGGGGAATAACATGGTGCTAATGAGACACTGGAGATTAACCTATATAACAGGCGGCTGTCATCCCACACATGGGTGGGGGAGGGCTACCCCTGACTGGATTAACTCCAGTGGTGGAAACACACATCCCTGTGGCCTGACCCAGCCAGGGAGGAGAAAAGCAGGGAGCAATGTACAGCTGTGGCCGGCTCCACCCCCCATGCTGTGCCCCCCCCCCTGCCATGACAGGCAGCCATGGCTACCAATAACAGGCAGCCATGGATGGTGGCCATGGTGACCCCCCCCCCCCGCACACCCATGCTGGGCTGGTGTGAAAACAGATGTGCCCGTCTAGTTTTGCCTGCTCTGGCCTGCCTGGAAGGCTTGCGGGGCCAGATGGTGGGTCCGGTTCATTCTTGGCCCATGTTTCTAGCCAGGTCACCAACCCTGCTGGGGTTTGAACCGGGCCCACATCTGGTGGACTTGGAACAGACAGACAGGGTTCAATGCTGGCCCAGGTGAGTCAGCATCACGTTAGTTAACACCTATTGTCTGCTCAGGGCAAAATGTCCCTTTGCTAATATTCGTGTCAGACAAATCTGGAAATAGCACACAGGAAAGAAAGGGTGGGCAAAGTTCCTGGGAACCACAAGTTACACACACGTATATGTACACAAAGCTCTTGCTTTCTGATTGGCTGGTGGAGCCAGTGCTCTTTGGTTCTGGCTGCTGAGATTCCAAGAAGCAGCTGTGATTCTGCTGCTGAGTCTCAGGTGCAATGAAGGAAGACAGGATCATTAAGTCAGCGCAGTGCCCAGGTGCAGCCCCGTCTGAGGGGCACACTTGAACTACCCAAGAGCCCCAAGTGGCTTCTGAGCCAAAGCTTTCCCACCTCTGACTTGTAGTATCAACTCTTCACAGCTCTAGCTGTGCAAATATCATTAGTTTGGTCATTATTCAACATTATTATGCAGCAACCAAGCATCTTTTCTCCTTTCAAACCCCAAGATCTTCAGCAATCTAATCCATTGCTGAAAGAAATATTTACATAAAAACAGAAATGTTCCAGACTGGCCATTAGTTGGGTCATCTGGTATACTGTGTTTCTGAACTGGCATCTGTCTAATTTTGAGTGGGGACACCTTTCATTTGGGGGGTTTCGAAAGCCGTGCTTGGATGCCACAGTCACAGGTGCCTTACAGATACCAAATACCAGGACTTAACTTGCCAAATTATTTATTAATTATTAATTATTATTGTTAATTATTATTCTTTATTTATATAACACCAGCATGTACCTGGCACTGTACAATCCACAGTCAGAGACAGGTCCCTACCCCTAAGGGGGCTTACACTCTGAGACAAGGGAGGGGGATACGAAGGAGAGGTAAACAGCAGGAAAGGCAAGAGTACATTCATGAGGTTGAGAAGTTGCAGGCTCATGTGCTTCGCTTAGTGACAGGGAATTAGGTTCTGAGTGCGGGGGAAAGGATGCAGTATCACCCATGACAAGCTAGGGAAGGCCTGACGGAAGAGGTGGGTTTTCAGGAGGGATTTGAAAGCTGGGTGAGAGCAGAGTGAATGTATCCAGGGAGGGAGTTCCAGGCATGCGGGGCAGCAAGGGAGAAGGGGCAAAGACTTTTAGAGGAGTAAGGGATTCGTGAGCAGGCAAGGGTGGGGGCAGAGGAGGAGTGAAGCTCCTGGACAGGAGCGTGGCGGGATACAAGAGCAGAGAGAGATGCGGGAGCAAGGCCATGAAGAGCCTTGAAGGTGAAGACCAGGAGCTTGTGCTGAATGAGTTCCTGTAGAGGGAGTCAGTGCAGGGCAGAGAGGAGGGACTCCGGTCAAAGCGACGGGCAAGGTGGATAATTTTGGCTTCGGAGCATTGAATGGAGATGAGGGGAACCAGATCAGAGCAAGGGAGGCCGGTAAGGAAGAAGCTGCAGTAGCCAAGATGAGAGATGACTAGAGCATGGACTAGGGTTGTGGCAGCAAGCAGCAGTAAGGCAAGGCTGGATTTTAGCAATATTATAGAGCAAAGCAACAGGATGTAGCAACAGCCTGGATGTGAGACTTAAAGGAGAGAGAGGAGTTGAAGATGAATCCCAGGCTACGGGCTCGAGGGACCGCCTGGATGGTGACTCCCTCAATGGAAACTGAGAGGGAAGTAAGAGGGGAGCGTTTGGGGGGAAAGATGAGGCATTCAGTCTTGGCCATATTAAGCTCGAGTTGGCAACGAGACATCCAGGCAGAGATGTCAGCGAGACAGTCGGCAATATGAATCTGGATGGAGGGGGAGAGCGTGGGAGTAGAGCACAAATAAGAAGTGCTGGAGCTCTAGTCCACCCTGGAAGCCCAGGAGGGAATATTAAGAGCTGTGTTATATGTAAAGCGCTCCCGAGTGCCATGGCAGGGGGGCGCTATATAAAAATAAAGATTATATTATTAATTATATTATTATTATTATTTATTTATTATTCAGAGAGGCTGGTGGATCTGCCCTGCTAGGCCCCACCACTTCAACAGCCCCTACTTTGCAGACCTTGCTTAGGGCCAGATTAAGCTTGATGGGGGCCAGGGCTGCGAGCACCACTGATCACACCCCTGAGAGATTGGGGCTGAGGTTCATGCTTCTGCGTGTAGCTGCAGGTGGGGTCTTGCAAAGCAGCACCAGCGAGTAAGTCTGGAAAAGGTGCCGAGGCTGAGCACTAGCATAAAAAGAAGTCAGGAACTGAGCCATGGCAACCCTGGTTTCTTATGGAAAGGAAGCTTATGTAATGCAGCGTGTGTGCCAGAGAGAAATCCCCTTAATACATTTTGATGTTGCAGGCCAATTTCAGCTAAATTTAATAGAGGAGCGGCGGCAGGAGGCCTACAGCTAAACAAGGCCAACTTTAACAAGGGATGTATGTATGATGTTGTTGTTTTTTGGCCATGTGGCCTTATTATTAATACAATTCATTCATTCAGCTTTAACAAGAGATGCAAGTGGAGGGGAGATAACCCTTTTGTAGCTTAAGAACCCCAATGACTTACATCTGGTGTGGGAAACCTTTTACCTCTGAGGAGCCGCTTTGAAAACTAGTACAAGCTACACAGGCTGGGTAGCAATTTTGTGCAAGAGCAGTTGTGCTCAAGCTGGGGGAAGGAAGTGCAGGGTCCAGCTCATGGATTCATCCCCTTCCGAGAGTGCAGTCTGTTATCTCCACTTCCTTCCGTCAGCACTTGAAGGTAGTGACTGGAGCCATGGATCAGATCCAAGAACTGGAAAGGGGCCAAAGACAGAACAGTCCAGAGGCAGGAGGTTCCTCACCTCTGACTCCCATTGAGCACTGTCTGCCCCACTTAGAAAATCAGGCTTCATTCGGTTCCAGTGTAAGCTCCACAGAACTACTATTTTTCCAGGAAGGGTAGAGAAATGATATTACACATGATCAATTTTCTTCCATAAATGGCACAATAGGAAGCATGCATTGCTAAGCTTTCAGCCCCTAGCAAACCAATTATTTACCATTCTGTAGCTAACATGCTCTGGAGCAGGCGTTTTGATTTGCTGGAAGAGAAATTGACTGCTGTCTGCGATTAAAATTCAGGGGAAACAAAAAAATCTTCCTGAGTGGGAGTTATTAAAGACTGTGGAAGGAAACATCTCCCAAGAGCTGAGGTTGAACTTTCATTCCTGGATTTTTAAGGCTCTAAAAGCAGAATAAGTAAAACAACTGAATGATGGTGGTTCTGGCAAGCAGAGCCAGGATCCAGCAAGAGACTGATGCTGACAAGAAGAAACCACTGTCAGATTAAAAAGATTCCTAGGCTCTGAAGTGATCTTTATAGCAGTAGCAGATTTAAAAATAAAAAATCATCTGCAGAAACCGGCATTTTTATCTGTGCCAGGTAGCAGAGGCAGGTGGTTGGGCTGGGGGCATGTGACAGGGGCAGAGTGACTTGCGCTGTTTGACACTAGTAAAAATGATGGAGCAATGTATCGAGATGACCTGCCCCTCCAAGCCCTGTATTCAGTGACTGCTAAGAGCACCATCGGGAGCTCGCCCTGCCGGTGTGAGCTTCCTGGCCTCCCTCTCGCGCGCTGGAGAGCGCCCCGAAGGGTTCCCTCCTCACGTCAACTTGTCAGCTTGGCTGAGCGAGGCGACCCACTCGAGCTCTCGATGCCCCCCGCACACAGAGCTTGTCAAAGCTGCTCCTCCCCCTCTAGTAGGCGAGCTCGCGGCAGCACGCTCGCTGCATCGATAACCTAAGCCCAGCTCTGCCCACCACTTCCGCCCAGACACCCCCCCACTCCAATATGTGCTAGTTTCCCTTCCCCAGCCCCCTCCTTCCCTCAGCAAAGAAATGAGG
Source organism: Sphenodon punctatus (assembly GCA_003113815.1). NCBI lineage: Eukaryota > Metazoa > Chordata > Lepidosauria > Sphenodontia > Sphenodontidae > Sphenodon > Sphenodon punctatus. Next base: position 25,608 of record QEPC01006018.1, read on the forward strand.
GGCTTGCTTGCATGCTGCTGCCTTTCCATCCCGAAGGAGCACTGGGAAGACAAGCGAGCTCTTTCTTTGGCCCAGAACAAAAAGCTAGTGCAAAGAGGGCAAGTTGAAGAGGGAAATGGGGGGAAACACGGGGCTCAGTAAGGCAGGTCCAGGTGTAGCCCGGACAGGAATATCCAAAGCAAATACCCAATTTTGCAAATTTCTTAATCTGCTTTAGTGAAGCAGACACGAAGTGGTGTACACTTCCAGCGTAACCTGTGGCTTTGAATCTTCTTTCGGGCATTTTCATGTTCGATATTTAATTTCATGTAGGTCCAAAGTTTGTTGGCTTTTGGAGGTGCTATTTTGCAGGGTTTTAAAATTTCTGAACGTGAGTATGATTGCTGCATTTGGACCAACCACATTCAAACCCACCCCCCCCCCAATATCACCACTTAAGTGACTAAAATACCCAAGTGAAGAAAATGAAGAAACAAATATGCTAATTTCACAACAGCAATGAAGATGAATTTGGATATTCATTTATAGGAACGAATATGTGAATTATCTTTGTGAAGATGAATGTCATATTTATTCCAGCCCGTCAGGAGCCTGCATGCCATTTTTTGGCTTTGCCACTCAATTGCTTTGTGGGGCTATGAGTATGTGTGGCAGCAGCTACCTGCCTGCTATAAGTGTCTGCAAGAGTAGGTCAATTGTGGGGCAGCATCCTGGCCATTCCTACCCTCGGACAGGACCTTTACACAAGCTGAGCCAGCAGCTCAGAGAGAACTGCAAAAAGAGGAAGCTGGTTGGTCAGAGAGATTGCAAGCCAGGAAACCCAGCCCACAAAGGGGCCTGCCTCAACTTGGGAAGGGTAGGCAGCTTGCGTTGAGAATCAGAGGTGGAAAAAGGTGATGACGTGTGTTGTTTGACGGTAGCTCCTGCACTAATGATTAAATTCACACAGGAAACTAACTCTCTAAGTCTTCTTCGAGGAAAGGTAGAAGGGTGGCAGCCCCAGCCCTGCAATGATTCCGTAGCCTCTCCTCTTACAGTAAATCATTACATCTCTCTGTTACCACCTTTTGACTGTCTTCTTTATACTCCCCTCAAGGCAGGGACAGTCTCTTATTCCGCAGACTGAAAGGGGACATGATGGAAGTTTATAAAATCATGAGTGGTGTGGAGCAAGTAAATTACTTACCTTCTCAAATAGTACAAGAACATGGGGACACTCCATGAAATAAACTAGCAGGAGATTTAAAACAATAAAATATTCTTTCACTCAAGGCACAAATAACTTGTGGAACTTGTTGCCAGAGGATATGGTCAAGGCCAGTAACACAGCAGGGTTTTTAAAAGGTCTGGGTAAGTTCTTGAAAGATAGGTCCATTCATTTATTTTATTTTAATTTTATTAAAAATATTGATGCCCCTCTGACACAGCAGCTTGGGGGGGCAGGGGGGGCTTAGAATAAAAAAATAAACATTAAAACATATAAAACAACTTATGACAAGGAGGATTTTAAAAAATCCCCCACTCCACCCTTTACCCATCTCCCCTGCCAAACGCCTGGCGGAACAGCCAGTTCTTACAACTATGTCAAAAAGAGGGGAGATCCAGGGCCAATTGGGCCTCCACCAGAAGGGAGTTCCACAGCCTCGGTGCAGTCACTGAGAACGCCTTCTCCATCATGGCCCTCCAGAAAACTCAGGGGACCTTGAGGAGGGCACCCCCAGATGACCACAAGGGTCAATCTAGGACCCAAGGGGTGAGGCGGTCCCGCAGATAGGGGCTACAGTTTAGGGGTTTATAGGCAAGCACCAACACCTTGAATTGGGCCCGGAAGACTACAGGCAGCCAGTGCCTAGATTGGAGAACTGGTGTAATATGCTCCCGACGGTCCAATCCCACCAAGAGGTGGGCCGCTGCATTCTGCACCAGCTGCAGTCTCTGACCCATCACCATAAGTAGCCCCACATAGAGCGCGTTACAATAGTCCAATCTAGAGGTGATGAAAGCATGGATGACAGTAGCCAGGTCAGAGTCTGAAACATACGGCCAAAGCCAACGCACCAGATGTAATTGTCAAAAAGCACCTCTTGCCACATCCTCCACCTGAACATCCAAGTGAATGAATGAATGAAAATGTTTATTGTTTGTTTGGGCCAAGCCCTTAAACAATTACAAAACATATAGCACATAAATAAATCTACGAATATAAAATAATATACCAAAAGGTATAAATATAAAATTTAAATATAAATATAAACATAAATATAATATAAATCTACCTGTCGAGCAGACACTCCATGGGTAGTCAAGGTAGATCCAGAACCTAGTCATCTATATTTGCCAAGCTAAAGCCGCATGCTAAAAAGGGGGCGTCGGATTCTGTAAGCAGCCAGTCCGAATTTGGCCACTAGCCTAGATTGGGCAACATCAGCTAGATAGAGTAAACTCTGCAGGTTATTGGTATTTAGGCTTTGTGGAGTACCAATTCTCCCCAGATATTTATTTCTAGGTCCTACCAAAACTGGGCAATGGAAAAAAACATGTGCCAGAGTATCCACCAGCCCAAGATGGCATGAAGGGCAGTAGCGCAATTCCCAGGGGATCCCTTTGAGCCGCCCCTCCAGCTCCATGGATGGAAAGGTATTTGTTCTCATTCTGAAAAGAATCTTACGCTCCTCAACTTCCATCCAGTCGAATAGATAGTAATGGGATATTATCGACGGGGAATTTGGGGTTAAATAGAGGGGTGCGACCTTTTGTGCTGAAACAAGGGTCCTCTCACCTTGGAGAGTCTGGTCTTGGATACGTCTAGATAGCAGATTTTTTGCTGCCTGGTATCCCATATTTGCCAGACTCCCCGGGGAAAACCCCAAAAGGGCAACTTCCCGTTCAACCACCCGCGACCACTCAGCCCCCAACCCACTGTTTAGGGCCAAAGATAAAAGTGAGTCCTTCCGTGGTGGAAAAAGCACAACCTTTATCCAGAAACCAACCACAGCCTTCAGGGCAATTGCTTTAAGCGGCAGACAGCCTACTTCTGCCCTTAGGATTACTTGCGGCGTCCCCTTATGAGCCCCTGTAATCATCCGGAGGAACCTGTTCTGGACAGGTTCGAGGGAGGTAAGATAAGAGAGTCCCCAGATAGGGAAGGCGTATAGTAATTGCCCTAGGACTTTGGCTCTGAAGACTCTCAGGGCTGGCACCACCAATCGTCCCCCACGCCCACAAAAGAATCTCCATATAGCCATAGTGGTTTTCTTTACTAATTGCATAACAGCAGAACGATGAATTTCCCAGCGGCCATTGGAGGCGAATATCACCCCTAAATATCTATAGGATTGGACTTGCTCGATTCTAATAGAACCGAGAGTCCAGCGCCGAAGTCTTTGTGGACCTCTGCTCCCCACCGCCAGAACCTTAGTCTTAGAGGCATTGATGGATAAAAATTCACCCAAGCAGAACTCCCCAAAGGCCTGCATTGCACGCCGCAGTCCGATAGGGGTCTGGGAAATCAGGACCGCATCATCGGCATACAGCAAAAGGAAAATCCTACGGTCACTTATTTTGGGTGCATGTGTCTCAACTTGCCTTAGGGCCATGACTGCATCATTTAGGTAAAGATTGAATAGGGCCGGAGCTAGGAGACAGCCTTGCCGGACTCCCGCTTGCACCCTCACCGGTTGGGACAAAGCTCCGTTCTGGTTATAGCGGACACGTAGGGTATTCCGATCGTGTAACTTAATTAATAAAAACAAAAGTCTCGGATCTGCAGAGAGAGATCTGAGTTTTATCCATAGGCGTTCTCTGCAGACCGAGTCAAATGCCTTAGCCAGATCTACAAAACACAGGTAAAGGCTCTTCCGATGGGCAGTATATTTAGATATGAGGGCGGCAAGGACCAGAATATGGTCCGAGGTAGCCATCCCTTCTCGAAACCCTGCTTGCTCTGGTTCGATAATAAAGTTATCGTCTAGCCATTTTTGCAGTTTATGCAAGAGCAGTCTGGAATAAAGTTTGGCTATGACGCTCAGCAAGCTTATGGGGCGAAAGTTCGCGGGAAGTTTGGGATCCCCCTTTTTAAAAATAGGGATAACAATACTGGTCAACCAAGCAGAGGGGAAGATCCCAGTATTATTAACATATGTAAAGAGCGGGGCCAATATCTTGGCCCACCACTCTGGGTTACTTTTTAGAATTTCTGGGGTCACAAAATCAGCCCCCGGGGCTTTCCCTGGTTTAAGATCTGCTATAAGTTCCAGTACTGCTTCTGATGTGACTGGGGGCCATTCCTGAAAGCCATCTATAGGGGGGGTCTCTATCACCGTTGGACCCACATTGGCCTTGGCAAATAGGGCCTGGTAAAATTTTTCCCAGATATGGGGGTGGATACTGGGCCTCCCCGGGCCAGGTACTCTGGATTGAGAAGTTCGAATGATATTCCAGAACTTCCGGGAATCCCTATCTTTAACTGCCGATGCCAGGTGTTTCCATTGCTCCTGATAATAAATTTCTAATTTAACCAGTTTCATCCTACGGTATGCTTTACGCTGAGTACCCATTTGGGCCCTTATAACGGACCCCGGGTTGGCCTTTAGATTTCTTGTAAGCCGCCGAAGGGCCTTCCTCTCCCTGCGGCATTCGTGATCAAACCATGCGGGGGATAGATCTTTTGGCTGGGCTTTCTGGCATATACGTCCCGAGGGGACCGTAATAAGAGGTATTAATCTGGTCATCATGGTCTCAAACCCTCCTATAATATCAGAATGTAAACCTAAGCCTAAGCGCCCCTCCCCCCGTGCTGTCCGTCCTGGGTCTGGTATAGAGGCTAAAAATTCGCCTACTATGGCCGCCCTCGTCTCGGACCATTTCGCTTTTTTTAGGGGGGGCTGCACCTCCACTGGGGGGGATTCTGGCATGTTCTTAGAAGACCCCGGTGCCCTGGGGATAATATCAATAGACAAGACAACCGGGAAATGGTTGGATACCAGGGAGGGGACAACCTCCAAGCCAGAAACTAAAGAAATCATACTTGGTGGGATCAGAAATAGGTCCAAAACACTTGAACCTTGGGGGGAATGGAAGGTAAAATGCCCCACTTCATCTCCCCTCACTCTCCCATTTAGGATGATTAAATCTAGTTCTATCATCAGTTCCTCTAGCAAGGTTTTCCTAGCATTCGTAACCAAATCCATAGATTGGCGACAGGGAATATTCAGCAAGTCGTCCGAGTCTTCTAGTCTGACTGGACTAGGGGACATAGCCGGGTTTCCCATCCTGGCATTAAAGTCACCCCCAAAGACAAACAAGGCCTTTGGGGACCTATCTATGGCGAGCTGAATTAGATCCCTAACGTAGCACCAGATGTCAGGTTTATAATACGGGGAGTGGGTAGGGGGGACATATGCATTAGCCACCAAAATAATTGTCCCGTCAGGAAATTTACACCGAACAAGTAAAAAACTACCTTTAATTGATCCCAGGCATTCCACAGACGCTGCCAGAGCGGTTGCAATAAATATAGCCAACCCCCCACTAGGTCTGCCATAGGTATTAGGCTCGGAGGCGTCCACCCAATTTGTCTCAAATCCTCTCCAAGGCCCCTCAAATGGGGGGTCCAATAGCCATGTTTCTTGAAGGAGTATGATGTCTTTCCCCTCCAAGCTTTGCAAAAAATCAGGATCATTACAATGGCCCCTCCAGCCCGAGATGTTCCAGGACATAAGGGAGCCCATTTCATGCATTCCCTCCCTTAGTCATTTGGTTCTCGTCCCGGGGGGTTTATGGCGTTGTCTTAAGACTCTTCCTCTTCCTCCCCGGGCGGATGATTTTGGGGCAACTGCACCTTGCAGGCCCTCGGCGGGACCCAAGAAAACTTCCTCCAGTGGGACTTCCAGTAATTTGGGTGAACCAACGGAGAGGTGCACCCCCAGGGGGGCCACTAAGGGGATACTACCCTGCCCTCCCTCAGCGTCGACCGTCCCCCACTGGGCTGGCCGTGGGGACCCTTGGACGGGTTGGGGGGCTAGAGGTCCCGGATGATGGACATTGGATGTACCCCTTGATAACAGCAAGGACTCCTCTTCTGATTCTATCCTAGTCTCCATAGCTGTCCTTTGTTGGGGAAGCCAGGTAGAGGAATGTATCGCTGATAGTCTAGCTATCTCAGCGACTGGGCTACTCTGTGCTTTGGGGGTAGACCCCCCACCACCCCCTACCTGATTAAAGTGGATGGGCCTCCTTTTAATATCTTCTAGCTGTGCATGAAGAGCCCCCAGCCGATACAAAAAACGAGACTGAGGTGAATAAGGGGCACCAAGAGACAGCGCCGGTTCTGTCCCCCCACCTAATTTGGGTGAGGGTACTACTCCTCCCTCAGGGGGATCGGGAACTCTCTCTCTAGTGCTACAGCTTAGGTGGGACATCCGCTTCCCTACTGCTGCCGCAGGGTCAGCCTGGATCTTCCTGTGACTAGGCGCCGGGGGACAAGCCGCTGCTGGAATCGCCTGGACCCTAGGTATCTCTTGCAGGGGAGGGGGGGGCAAAGGTAGTAACGCGTGTGGCTCACCCCTGGCCCCTAGCGCCTGCCCTTGCACAGTCCTAGCCGTCCCCCTTCTCTGTCTGGGCATAGCATGAAATACTCTGCTAATACCTATAGCCCTCTTTTCAAGATAAAATCTATGAGCCAAAAAAAGCTCTGGGAGTCTAGTAGATGCAAAGGTAACCAGGGACACCTGCTTATTTACTGAATTTAGCATGTGATCAACTGTGACGATGTCTTTGCTGGTAATGACATCGTCCGTAAATAATGGTCTGAGATATTCGGCTAAGTCACGTGGGGAGGCCCATAGGGGGATTCGACGCCCTCTGCAAGGGGAGAGCGTAAATATTAAGGAAGATGGCAACACCCCATAGGGTTCCATTCTCTCAGAAAAAAACGCCGTAGGAGCCCCCAAGGGGGAAGCATTGGCCGAAACTGGGTTAGTAATCCCCTGATTAGACCCTGGCTGGGGCACCTCCAAGAGGTTTCTTACTACTGCCACACCCGAGCCCTGAGGTTCTCTAGAGGGATAAACCTCTCCTGGTGTACCCGTAGCTGGTAACCTGTCTGTAATCTTATTCAACCTATCCTGTACTGTGGACAATTTAACAAACATAAATTCCAGGGTTTCTGCCGTAAGCAGAATATGGTCTGTTAGAAAGGCAGCCAACCGATCACCTTCCCTGAGGTCAAGGTCTCTATTCTCACGGTCGAGATCACCAGGGGCAGTCTGGCCCCACGGGGCTTCGGAGCTTAATTGTCCTCTCGACACGGCATCCTCCAAGGCTGGATGTGGTGTACAGAGGCCTTGTAGGGGTTGGCAGTAATTGCTGGTTACCACTGGGGGGGCTTCAGAGTCTACTCGTGTCATCTGTCCTCCTCTATATAAGAACCTTTCTATCCCTGATTGTTTCCATGACTTTGTATTTTGCGCCATATCTTACCCAATGCCAAACTCACCGACTTTGGATGTGGTACGCAGCCTGCTCTCCACGGCTCTCCGAAGGGCTCGCCAAAGGGCTTGCACCCTTTTGCACGCGACCCTTCGGCGCGCACACTAGGCGCGTGCCTACGGCGCTGCTATAGGCAGCCTAGCAGTTTTAAAGTCCTTGCCGGCATGAGGCTCTGCCCCCTTTTCCACACCGGGCGCCGCTGCTGCTCTGCTCACAGATGAATTAGCAGGGAAGATTGGGGCTCACAGTCTCAGGCTAGCACCCAACTAGGCAGGCTCACGGTGCTTGTTCTTTCCGATCTTCGGGTCCGCCCCAAGCTCTACTCCTCCTATAATGCTTCTTGCCACCAGCCTCGTCTTCAAACAAACAAAGGGGGCCGCCTCCGCCTCCACTGCCCCACAAACGGCACCGCCAACGGAACTTTGCCCTTTGGCGGCGCCCTTCGGCCGCCGCCCTCAGGGCAGCGCTCTAGTATATGGGTTACCTGTAGGAGGAGACACAAAGCCCCCAGGTGAAACCAGGCAGTCCTTCCCTGCAGCTCCTGTTTGCAGCCACGCCCTCTAGGCTCTTCCCCAGACACTCCCCCACTACATCCAAGTGGAGTTGCGAATCAAGCAGCACCCCCAGGCTCTGCACCTGGGAGACCAGTGGAGGACAGACCCCATCAATAGTGGAGGCCGTCATCTCCACTGCCTTACCCACCAGCATCACCTTCATCTTGTCAGGATTCAGCCTCAGTCGGTTAGCCCTCATCCAGTCCCCCACTGCTACCAGACCCTGGGTAAGCACCGAGACTGCCAGGCCTGGACCTGATGAAAAAGAGAGGTAAAGCTGGGTGTCATCCGCATACTGATGCCACTGCATGCTAAATCCCCTCTGCCGAGCAGCTGCATGTAGACTAATGATTATTAGCCAAGTAGGCTGGCAGACATAAACTTTGTCGAGAGCTGGAAGTGAACAGCAGGAACTGGATCACTCCCTTATGACCAGGTGAGTACTCCTCCAAACTCACCAAGAGTGACCACTGTCAGCGACAGGATGCTGGGCTTGATGGACTATTGGCATATTGCTGGGGAATCTATTTACAGGTCATCAAAGATTAAGAAAGCTCCTCTGTAAGACCCAGGTGTGCACAGCCAAGATACCCAAACCCTGCAACTACAGAATGAATTGGCATTGATTAGACATAGTGGCTCAGATTGTAAGTGGGTAACAAATAGATATCTGGAGAATCCAGGTCAAAAGGTGAACACCACTGACAGCAACAACAAAAGCCACAGGAATGAGGACAGCCTCTTATTTTTGTCTGCACATTATTTTTGTTCTGTATCTTTACTGTAAATGATGGTACACAGTATGTATTAATAAGGCAGGGATGGGGAACTTTCCTTGTGTGGGCCTCCACCCACAGGCTGGATAAGAGTTGGAGGTGGTGTGTGTGCGTGCGCGCACGTCTGTGTGCGCACACGCGCTAAAGATGGAAGAAAAAGGAAGGACGAGATCATGGATTTATACCATGGATCCATCCCCTATCGTCAAATGCATGCCTTTATCTCACCATTTCCCCTTTCAGAGCTGGAAGGTAGGGCCAGATCCAGGAATTTGAAAGAGGCCAACTAGAAAACAGTCAGGCTAAATTTAGCTCATGGGCCTGAAGTTCCCCATGAGGAGCATTTTAATTTATTTATTCAGTTGTTTTCTATGTTGACCGTGGCTATCCGACACAGTTGCACCCAGGCATCCACTCTTGCCACTGTGAAGGTGCAGCTCCCCCTGGCATATAGGGGACCCGAGGCAGCTGGAGTGGGAAGGTAGGCAGCTAGAGTTCAAGTGGTGCTGGACTCATACCAGTCGACCAATTGCAGCATAGACCTTTTTTGCTGTGGCTAGAGTGGCAGCAAAGAGAGCCTTTTTCTCCACTACCCGAGCATCTGTGAAGCCCCATCCAGCAGAGCTGTTCCAGGTGGTGAATGGCCTGCTGAATCCTGGTAGTCTCCACCCAGAGTCAGTCATCAGTTGGCAGCTGTGACAAGTTTACCACCTGCTTAGCAGACAAAATTGCTTGTATGTAGCACAACTTAGAAACTGCTATGTTTGGCTGCAGGGTCAGAGTTTGGGGATTCTCAATCTTGTCTTCTTTATTTTGAACAGTTTCAATTGGTGTTGCCTACTGATGCAGAGGATGTAGCTCAAGGATTGCGGACAATCAGTTGCGAATTAGATCCAAGCTCATAGCTGGAAGACATTAGGACTATTGCCAGCTGTGGCTGACAATGCCTCCCTTCAGGACATCGTTACAGACAGCCTCAAAATTGTGGTTGTTCATCCCCCGTTCAAGTTGAGGACTCCACCCCACGCCATCTATCAACCCCATCTCTTATTGAACAGGCAGTCAAACTGGAGCTTGTGGTGTGTACCTGGATGCTATCAGATTCCTGGACCCATGTCAGTTTGGATTCCATTGTAGTGGTAGTACTGAGACTGGACTTGGGGCACAGGTGGACGAGCTACACTAAAGAGATTGACATGGGAAACTACTCTTCTAATCTTGTTAGATCTCTCAGCAGCTTTCGATAAGGTTGATCATAGGATGTTATTAACGTGACTGAGGGACCTGACAGGAGTATACTTGAGTGATTCCGTTCATTACTGTGAGGGAGGTCACAGAGGGTGAAAATGGGTGGTTGCTCATCCTCCTCTTGGGACCTTCCCTCTGGGGTCCTGCAGGGTTCCATCTTATCTCCCTGCCTATTCAATGTGGATTTGAGGCCATCGGGTGAGCTTACAAGTAGATTGGGAGTGAGGTGTCATCAATATGCCGACAACACCCAACTTGCTCTCTCTTTCATCCAACCCAGGTCCTGTGTTCTCAGTGCTTAGCCAGCACCTGACTACTGCTTGGGAATAGATGGGTAAACTGATTGAAGCTGAATCCAGACACGACTGAAGTAATGATGGTGTTGGGGAGTCAGCCCTATAATCTGGGAACATAAGGATACCTGTCACTGATAGGGTCTAGATCAACCCAGTGGTCTCGAACCTCCGTGGCACCATAAAAAAAAAGGGAGAGCATCCTTGAGTTTCAAGCTAGGACTGACCAAGCAACCTCTGAGAAACCCACGCCAACTGTGGAGCATCGGACTCAACCAAGGAAAGCTACCAGAGATTCTGGACCCCTAATGACAGGGACATTAAAAAACTTTCATAACTGATCTAGAAAACCATCTTACCGCAGCACAGGGTGGAATAGCAGAGTGCTTGGTATCCGGACAGTGATTTCAAGGCCAGGGGGATGAATTGTGACTTCTTTCCCCTCATTAACATCTTCACATTTTCTTTTCATAGAGGATTCTAAAGGTTCTCAAAACCATCTCCAGCTAAAGATCAATAGGGCTTTTTAAATGAAGTTTGCAATAAAGCTAAGAGTCGTTAAAGAGGAATAAGAAAAAGGCAAACTCAATGGATCCCCAAAGCATGAAAACACAGCACTTGGCAGTGGCCCAGATCAACAGATAATAGTTTCTGAAGTGAGCCAGAGGAAGGTGAACCCTGAATAATCATTTCCTTGCTGCTGGTGCAACAGGTGTAGCAAAATCAACTCCACAGCGGTAGTGGGGAATGGGACAATGTGTGCAAGTTTTCAGCTGACATTTGGTGCAGAGAGGGTATGTCAGCAAGCTCAATTTAAACAAATGGAATGTGTTGCTATGGAAACGTTGGACATTAAGAAGCCGCAAAACAAAGTGAAGCAGCTTCCATTTCCAAGCTGAAAATGTTTATGACCAGAAAAGGCAAAGTGGGTGTTAAATGCTTTTTAGCCAAGTCAATGATGCCAGCACTTAAGGAGACGATATTCTGGGCTCTACAGCACCCATCTCCATCTGTCAAACCCAAAGAGGAAAATCTACTGCTCTGTGCCAGTATTGCTGTATTTAGCTCCTCAGCTTCTTTAACCCCTTCAAGTGTCATCCTAACCCTCTGTTACCAGCAGGAATCAGGTGACTGGGCTAAACCCATCACCAACAAACTCTGGAAGGGGGGCCAACAAAAGGAGATGGAAGGATTCCAACCTGGCAGCTTTATCAGGTGCATGAATATTCACATTTGGAGGCTGCGAGGGAGTGGTTGAAGCAAAGGACAGGGAAGAAGGAAGAGTCTGGGTATCAGCAAAGGGTAATCCAAACCTGCGAAAAGGTGCGTGTGTGTGTGAGTGAGAGAGAGAGTGTATGTGTGAAGACTGAATCCTGAACTTACTTGTGGACGTGTAAACCCAGAAGATTGAAAGACCAGCACTTTAAGGTGCGTGTAAAAATGACCACTGATGTGTGTGTAGGAGAACGTTCAGAGCAGAAGGGAAATCTGGGTGTGCGTGATCTGCACTCATGTGCCCTGCCCTCAACCTTAACTTGTATTAATAATTTTCAAAGTATTATCATATGGCTTCAGTCTCTGCATTTCTTGCTTAGGGTTCATGTACGAAAAGTGTCAAAAGCAACTTCCAGACAAACACACTATAGGGTATGTTGGGGAGGAAGGGGAAGAACATAAACTTGTCCTTAAAATCAACTTTATGTATTCTGGGGTTACAAAAAAGCATTAGGGCCACGTTCACAATTGCGGCGGCGGCGGCAGCAGGAGGGGCCAGGAGCGGCGTGGGAAGATGCGGCAACCCCGAGGAAAAGCGCCAGTGCAAACGGAGATCTGTCGCGGCTCCCTCGCGCATGTCAGGGTGGGATTTTGCGCCCTGACATGCGTGAGGGAAGCCGCGGCAGATTCCCCGTTCGCACCGGCGCTTTTCCCGTCAGCCGTCTCCTCAGGGTTGCCCCGTCTTCCCTCACCGCTCCTGGCCCCTCCCGCTGCCGCCGCCACCGCAGTTGTGAACACGGTCTTAGTCAAGCATGTGATTTTTGCACAGTATCACTTCAGGGCAAAGTTAAGGCTGTCCAAGTGCCATAAAAAAGTGTATTTTCCTACTTCAGCTTCTTTTTTAATAACCTTGAAATTTACCTTTAACTCTGAGTTTCCGGGGTTTGTCCTGTTGCTTTTGGGATAATCACAACCCTCTAGCTTATTTCAGCACAGCTTACTGATATGAATTTACATGTTTAAAACCTTAAGTCCATTTTTAACACAACTTTTGTCTAGGAATAAGTTTATAGCCCTAAAAGAGGGCAAGAGATTACATTTTTATGTTACCTTAAAGCAAAATGCCATCAACAGTTCTGAATCATGGCAAAGTAATATAACTACATGGTTTCTATTTTAAATAAACTTTAAGATACTGTTCTATGCAAACAATTACAAATGACAGGGCTGAAATATGCAATTTGAAAATTTCAGACTAAACAATCCTTACTGAAGCCTAGGCCTTTGTTCTATTTACAAAGAAAGAAAGAAAGAAAGAAAAATATTTAAATCTCATTTCTCTACACCCTGATTTTGGAAACTGTGATAGTTTAAACTGCAACATTAAGGATCACAGTTAATATCTGCATAGAAGACGTTCTCTGGGGATAGATATCAGACTTCTCTCTCCTAGTCTGGCTGCTTGGTGCTAATCTGGCAGAGTGAAGCGCCAAAGCCACCACTACTTCCTAACAGTTTTCCACTGCCCCCCTCTAGCCCTGAAAGAAAAAAATAAACTAAAATAGGATACAATCCAAGTAAAATACCCTCCAAAGCATTTTTGTAGGAACAGGGTTGGTCTGTACAATCCTTCCACGGTACTGAAACACTGTCCCATTAACATTCATACTGGTGTTTCTAAAACACAGGTTTAAATGCTGTGCAATGCTCTAGGCAGACATCAGACCAGTATTATACTCTTATGATGATTCATGGAGAGAAATCAGTTCTGCCCAATTTTGGAGTCTAAGTGTTGTGGTGGCCTGAAAATGTATCATTTCCAATCACTGATAAAAATGTACACACAGTGGATTAGTCACTTGAATCTGTTCTCAACAGGGAACGATTGCCATCCACAGTTCATCAGACAGCACTGGCTAAGGAAGTGCAGTTAAGACATTTTGTGAAAGTCCTCTTGCTCGGGCACATAATTTGGTCTACCACAACTGATGGGCAACGCCAAAAAGAACAATGCAAGACAGAGACCATACATTTTTGGCCCCACACGCAGGCAAGACAAGCATTAGGCAGTTCCAGCAAAACAGTTTAGGTCTGAGCCTCAGATGATGCCTGAATGTTTATAATAGTAGGAGTTTGATGGGGCTATTATTCAGAGTAACCTGAATTGCTATGATTATGCAGTGAAGAGCAAGCATTCTCCATTTGTTAGAAACAAGGACAAGATGTTAAGAATTTGGGGTCCTATTTCTAGTTTGCCAGTGACTCTCTGTTTCACGATAGGAAAACCAATGTAGTTCAAATCTTCAAAAGTTAGGCAATAATAATGGGCAGGGTTGGCTTTAGGTGGCAGCCATGGCCCTGGGCCTCGTGCTTTCCTGCACTTCCAGGGGCCCTGTGGAATGTCCTCCACTGTCCAGAACACCTGTGGCAGGGTTCCCTCCTAGCAATTGTCTTTAGGGCCCTGCAGAAGCGGTGGCTGCTTCCTTAAGTGCTGGCCCTGCACCCCGGCTGGGGCCCTTCAGAAAGTGGCAGCAGCTGGGGTTGGGGCTCCCACTGCCTAGCCATGCTGCCCGAACCCCCGCGGGGGACTGGTTATAACTGCTGCTGGCATTGCTCCCCTTATTCCCTTGGTACAAGTGCGCTGCTGGAAGGAGACGTGCCCTCCCTCTACTAGTGAGTGGGGAGGGAGGGAGGGAGGGGGGAGAANGTTGGGGCTCCCACTGCCTAGCCATGCTGCCCGAACCCCCGCGGGGGACTGGTTATAACTGCTGCTGGCATTGCTCCCCTTATTCCCTTGGTACAACTGGGCTGCTGGAAAGAGACGTGCCCTCTCTCTACTAGTGAGTGGGGAGAGAGGGGGGAGAACAGAGGGAAGCCTGTGTGTGAATGAATGTATTTATGAGAGTGTGAATGTGTGAAACCAGATATTCTGCCTCAACTCTGTGGCTTCACTTGAACATTGTACTGATGTGTTTGTTTTTCAAGAAAACCTGAAGGCAGGGTGTGTTTGTAAACAAGCACCACACTGCCAGCTGCTCATGGGGGTGGGGCCATGAAGGGCCCCGCATTTTGTTTTTGCTTTGGGCCCTGCAAATTCCAGGGCTGACCTTGATAATGGCTGACCAACAACTCATTTTCAGAGGTACTGAACATCCAGCACATTTCAGTGGACATTAAATTTTTTTTAAAAATCAAACAAACAACAAAAACAATCAGTCCCTGGGTGTTTCACATTATGAGAATTGAAGTAATTGTCCCCAGAATTAGGAGTTCCTGGTGAAAAAAATTGGCCTTAACATCTCTGTGCCTTTGCTTTCCCACCTATAAAATTTAGAGTACCTCCCAACTTCCTAGGAGTGGTGTATGGAGTTACTAACACTAGCAAAGTAGAGACACAAAACTGGTTAGTGATTAAAGCACTCGAATAGGGATCAGGTGGTTGGGTTTATATTCCTGGGTCTGCAACTGATCTGTTGTGTGGCCTTAGGTAAATTTACATCCTTCTACACTTTTTCTTCTTCTCCTGCTTTTTCGTGCATCTTGTTTATATAGGGTGGCATTTTGGGCCTACTCCTACTTGTCCAGTGCCTAGCACAACAGGGCTCTGATTGTGGTTGGGCTTTCTAGGCGTTTAGATGCTACTTGAGCACACAAAAGTGTTCTGAGCTCCTCGGTGACAATGTGCTACTTAAGTGAAAGTGTTCTCTTTTATACACACACACACACACACACACACAAGATTTCACTTAGCAAATTTAAAAACACAGAAAAATATGAAAGGATTTCCCTTGTAGTAACAAATGACAGCATTCTTTTATAATAGGTCAAAAAAAGCATTATTTTACTGAAGATGCTTTTTGCACAAGTGGGCAAATCTTTAATTACATGTGAGCATTTTAACTTCAATGCTTTGAAAAAATATGGATTTTTAAATATATATATTTAAAAAAAATCGAACTGCTATCAATGTGCGTCATGAAACAGCAGCTTGTTTCTGAAAGCAAGACAATGCGATCTGCACGTCACAGGGAACTTCTGACTGCCACAGATCTCCATGACAGCATCCTCTTTTCCCAAAAGCTTTTTGACAGCAACTGTGAAACTGTTCTAGCTTCTTGCTCCAAACCAGTGCCAGGCTTTGGATCAGCAGCAAGCTTAGATTCATTAATATCAAACACAGTTGCGCCTTTGTTCACCTTCGCGTTCCTGCATGGTCTGGATGAATGGTCCTAAATGTCAGGTTTATCCGGGCGTCCCTGGAATGATACTCCTTGGGTACTCGATGCTAAACAACATTAAAAAAAAAAAGCAACACATGGTCTGTACAATTCAAGTACACACTGAACAGTCCCAATAGACTTATCTAAATTTTCCAGGATGGAGATGTTTTTGTTTTCATAATAATTATTTCAGACCTAAAGTCCCGACACTGGGTGCTCTTGGTCTTTGAAAACCCACAGGACATTTTGTAACTTTGGTACTGCTATCTCCAATTCAGGTCAACTTCTTTAGGTTCTGTTTTACTAAATTGTCTCTGAAATTTCATCTCTCTACAGCATTCCTTGTTGCTACTTCCGCATTCGTGTGCAACATTAATTCAATTACGTGGAGTACGTAGAGATTTCTGTACCATCCTTCACTGATCTAGCAGAAACACGGTGATGCTCAAACCACTCATTTTGCTGAGTATATTGGGACCGGTAGGTGGAAAGCATTGTGCTGTAAAGCATTGTCATGTTAATCCACAGAAGCAACTCCCTTCAACACTACTGTTCTAACTTCCAATAACTTTGTTAGCAATGTATCCCCCCAGTAGGCATGCACTGCGGAAATCAGGAAACCTGTTCTACTACGGAAAAAACCATGCCAACTATGTTTGGATGTGCTCACCTGCCAGTCTTCTTGAGTAGCTCCTTCCATCATTAGCAAAGTCCCATGATCCAGTGGTATTCGCACCCTTTCCACATATGTATAGTCTCCATTTTCTTCCTGGAAGAAAACGTAGCATAGAGAAGTGTGTGCATGAATGTAATGGGAATGAACACAGAGACCACCATCAGGGCTCAAAACAAGAAATGGGTTCCTGAATACACCACCAATTACCCCTTTGGCTTGAAGAGGCTCTTGCTGCCATGTAAAGACCAGCCACACTAACCCTAACAGCAGCTTTGTTTCATCAATGTATAAAGCATTCATTCATTCATTCTGCAATGAGAGGTCAGGAGGATTTCAGATGGAAGGTCAGCCACATACGGTCTGTGTTAAAAAAACAAAACACACCACAAACCCTAAAATTTGTTGCCTTTCTAAATAAAAAGAATGTTCTACCCTGCAAAGGCACATGCTGGTTTCTCATTGTGGATTCAGTTCCAAAAGGTAAGCAGTACACACAGGTTTTTTATCGGTGATCTCTGTAGGGCTACAGAATGAGTTGTTATTGCAGGGTCTTCCCCCAAGATTTAGATTATGTGTACTGGAGGAACTGAAGAAAAGGAGAGCAAGCCACCACTGAATCATCCATTTGTTCATAAGACAAAAATATAAAGCAACTGCAAACAGAAAAGGAAAAAAAAATTGTGGGGCAGGATTGGCCTCTAAACCCCGAGAACATTCCCTACTCTATGGGAAGGGTGACGTGTAAATTTAAATAAAGCATAACCATAAAATTTGAAGATAAGTATATGGAACAAATGCTTCAACTTCTTTATCCCCAACCTCTTTATTTATTTCAATGACAGAGACAGCCCTCTGCTCTATTTCTTATAATGGAGAATCCACTCCTAAAATGGTGCTTGCTGCATTGGTGCTGGGAGGAACCAAAGAAAGGCAGTATAAATCTATTCCAGCCCTGGCTCAACATGGCAAGGACTTCTGAATGAATCAAACAAAGACTGTCACTCTCAGAGTATTCTGTGGCAGATGCAATGTTGCTGCACTCCAGGGGAAAGAGAAAAGAGACTGCAACTTTGCGTTAACAACGAGACAACTGGAACTCATCTGGGCTGACAACTGCGTAGCCTGATTCAGGCTGGGAGAACCGTATTCATCATAAGATGCATTTCAGTCTGCAGCCAAAGGATATATAAGCCACAAAACTATGTTTCTAAAACAGAAATGTGTGGTGGAAAGCCCTGTTTCTCAGTTATAGAAATCAAGCTGCTGGAGAAATGGATTGAATCACATAGGGGGACAAAAGTGAGAGTAAAATTGAAAGACATGATAAATACCCAAAACAGAATATTTAAAGCATTATTTTAAAAATCTCAACTACTTTACACTTTTAAAAACAGAAGTCCAACTTTAACACAGTAACTAGTAATTTTGTGTTCTTCAAATTTTAGATGCCCATTCATCCCCTTTAAGGTTTTTCAAGTTGGGGTGTCCAACAGAGGTGCCCAAAATCACAATCTCTACTGAAAATTTAGGCCCAGCTTCTAAAAAAGCAATTTGGTGCAGAGCAATTCCAAATGTAAAACATGTGAAGGACATGAGAAGTTGATGGAACTCCATCCATCCCCTCCTCCTTTAGCTCCTTGGTATCTAGTGCTTGCAGCAGCTCTGAACTCTATTCCAGTTTCTACAAATTTCAGTTTTGAAAAATCAGCAAGTAAAATGCAAAACAATATGCAAAACAATAGTTGTATATAGAATTATTGTCTGCAGAGATGGTCTGTGCCAAGACCATTTGCAGTTTCCAGCTGTGGAACTGGAGGCAATAATTGCTGGAGAACCAGCTCTCAGCAGCCAGCCCACATTCCTGCTGTTTCTACCTCACCCATCTTATGAATCAACAGGTCCAGAGAGGTCAGGACGCCCCATCATCCCACTGCTTACCAGCGCATTCAGTGGTGCTGTGAGCACAAAACAGGAGCTCTAAGGCTCCACATCTGTGCCTTGATAGCCAGCATCTGCAGTTTCACTAAGCCCACCCTGCTTCGTGTTTACGGTGTATAAATTAACCAAAGCACTTGCTCCCCACAAAATACTTGCTTAGACAGGCTCCTTTTCATACACAAGCAATAGCGCACACAACCTTTTAGATATTCTTCAGTTTTTATGATGTGTTTTTTAATAAAGGTTTTTAGCATAAGGAATGTGGCTTTGAAAATTGCTCAAAATAATAAAGAAAAGAAAAAGACAATAATAATTAACTTGTATAGTCTCACCAACTTCTGAGTGTGCAAGACTGATGGGTAGTGCGAAACAAACATAGCAATTTTTACCATGGCAAGGTAACTGGGAAGTGTCACATCACTGGGGCTACAGCTCCTTCTTTACAAGACACACACAGAAGCCTCCCCATTCTCAGTAGCCTCACTGGTGGGCGCTTGGGAAGCCTGCCACGGCAGTCTTCCTTCCTTCGTCCCTCCTCCTCCTGCATTCCCCACTGCGTTTGCAGATATTATGGAGAATATACACCAATCAATAATAATTGGAGCTATATTGGCTTCGCAGGCATCTAAAATGGTCATTGGAGGCACAAATACATACGGTGTTAACAAATGTGATGGTAGCCCACACCAGGAAGGTGTCCACTTGGATTTTTGGTTAGGTGTTCACCCCACAGGCCACATGGCCACCACCCACTGGACATGCAGCCCCCGCTCATGGTGGGGCCCCAGAGCAAACTAAGCCTGCCATATGGGTGAATGTGGGCTAATGTATGCCCACATGTCCGTGTCCTATCAAAAAGGTAGAATGTAGCATCGCATCTTGCATTCAGGTCCACCAGCACCATATAACCGCGGGTGAAGATCCTAGAGTTTTCTGAGGAATAACTGCTTCTGACCCCTCTCTCAGCGATGCATAATGTTCGCCATAAAAGCCCACTGCACCATTTTCAAACATGTGTTCTCCCAGCTCGTCCTTGGTTTGCAGCACATGCCCGATGCTTGCTTTCTGAGCCACTGCATTCTCAGGAACGGCTTGCAGAGGATTACCATTGCCGGGGTCATGACAGCCAGGGTTCATGACAGCCAGGCAACAACCAGCCGGGGTTATGACAGCCAGGCAACAACCAGCACCACTACTACCGCTGGGCAATCGTAGTCCCACTCTGCCTACCGATCTGCCCACGAATGCTGTGTTCCCTGGGCTGAAAAAGAGACCAAGGCCTTCATTGCTCTATGAGGGGAGCAGAAGGTCCAATATGCCCCGGTGACATGCTACAGGAACAAGGCAGCGTTCCAAGAGATCTTAGTCCACATGGCTTACAGGGCTACACTCTGGACATGAACTAGTGCTGCCAGTGGGCCAAGGATTTGAGGCGTGGCTACAAGGAAATCTGAGGCAAAAACTTTCCTCCAGTTGTGGAAAGCAAACATCTCCTTAGTGGGAGCTCCTGGACTGTTTCCTATGAATGAATGCAGCCATCGTAGCATCCCACTTATAGGACTGTGTTTTCGCCAGGGCCCAAAACGGGTGGATATGGCTCCCCCACTGCAACCGCTCCTACCATGGAACACATGACCGTCAGCAGAGATTCTGCCATACCTTTCCCTACCCTGGAGCCAGCACAAACTGACAGACACCATGACTCTCATGGTGTATCCCCTTGAGCTCGAGAGCCAGCCCTTGTTCAAGGAGCCACCGGATGTTCTGACAGAGGGCTCGGAAGACCTGGATGGCATCTTTGTAGAAGCGGCAGTGGAGGCAGAGGAGAACGTTAAGTTAATGCACTGTGGGTGTGTATGTTTGCGTTGACACAGCTTCATGATAAAGGCGTCCGTTTATTATCTAATTATGCAATTTCTTTTTTCTTTGCTGTGTTGTCAAGAAGCCAGGAGAATGCAGAGGCGCAGCACCAAAAATCGGAAGAAAACAGTTCCACCAGATGGGAATGGTAGGCGCAGGAAGTGGGTGGCAAGACACAACTACAGGCCCGCGGGCTGGTGGAGAATGAGGGGGAAGGCACCATGGTGGGCTGGGGGTGCGTGTAAACCAAAATGATGGTGTGTGTGTGTGTGGTGTGACATGGAGATGGAGCAAATGGCAGTGCTTAATTTCTGTATGTTCTTCACTCCTCTACAGTAATCGTGGGAGGAGAACTGCGTGGCACTGGGATCCAGCCATGGCAACCACCCAAGCGGCAGCATAGGCCAGGTACTCATTTCCTCTTCCCTTTGAGTGGGCGTAGGGCTGTAAATTGGGTTGGTGGGGGAGGAAACACCAGGTCAGGAAGGTAGACAGGGTAGTCTGAAATAATGACTTTCCTTGTTGCCTTGCTACAGAACTGCTACTGCAATGGGCGCAGACAGAATCCCCAGCCTGCCGTAAGTGCCCAGCAGAATCAGACCTGTGGGTCGACAAGGAGCTTGCGCTTGTTTTGGCAAGGGAGCTGCTTCAGGAGACCACGCAGTGGGTGGATGACATCGGGGATGCCGTTAATGGCATGGCTCGGGAACATAGGCAGCTGGTGCGGCAGACTACCATAGAATCTAAGGTCTTTGCTGCTGGGGCCCACCTGGACCACTAGCGGGAGGAGGGGCACGGGGCCTGCCTCTGGCAGCAGTCTGAGCAGTTGGATAGCATGATTGAGTGGGTGAGCAAGGAGATGAGTGAGATGTAGGCACAGACTTGAAGTAGCCTGTCCTAGTCCATCCATTTCCATATGGCAGTTGTTGCTGCAACTGCGAACATTGTTGCTATGGGGAAGGCGTCATTTCCCAACTCCCATTGGCTGTTCATGGCCCATCACATGGAACCTGCCCGGGTTCCCCCAGAAATCCACCCCCTAGTGAAAGCACCCAAGTGTTCACCCAGTGAACAGTTTCTGGGTCAGGCACGTCTCCCTTCCTGCCAATCATTGCCATATGCATGGGGGGTGGGATGTTGGTTTTTTTTAATGCTGTTTTATATGCATGTTTTGTAAGCCACCCTGAGCCATCTGGGAAGGATGGGGTAAATATTGGAAAAATAGACATTTCTGTCAGAAGCATGTCATTGCACTCACCAACTCAACACCACAGAAGTATGTCAGTGCACTCGCCAACTCAAAACCACAGAAGCATGGATTTTTGTAACTGGGGTGGGAACCATACAATGTTAAGAAATGGGCAGGTGGAGGGATCTGCAAGGCAGTGAAGGTCACTGCTTGGAATGTATGTAGGAGCAGAGCTGCCCATTGGTTAAAAGTAACTCAATTTCTTATCCTTTGAAAGTAAGTTTTTGCTTGCAATGAGCATGAGGGGCCATAGAAAACTATTGCTGTGGCTTGTTTACCTGGGAAAGCCCAATAGCGTTAGCTTACGTCTATGGGTGCTGTGGCCACCCTCAAGAGTATGGGGTCCAGAGAAGTTTGGGGATGATGGATACCCTGGCCTTTGCTGACATTTTGGTGAAAACTGAATTGGTCACGTACCTTGGGTTCCTTTCTCCCCTAGGCTCCAGATAATACTCCGATCGGGTAGCTCTCTGCATAGACCGCCAGAAGGCAGAAGAAGAAAGTTGCTTGTGCGCATGCGCGGGTGCCACTATCCTGCTGTCTTTCTCCAGTCCGTTCCAAAGCCGAAGACTGACCAACTCTTTCTCATCAACTCTTTCTCTCTTATGCTCACCGGTAAAAACAAAAGACTAACGTGAAAAAAACAACCTCTCCCCATCATGCCCAGTATAAGTAGCATGGACCTGGTAAGAGGGGCCAGACATGACCATCTATTATTACTGTCTTCTAAAACTATTTACAGAAACAGTTACAGAGAACTCAGGGGACCTCCCCCACCTAAGTTGGTTGTTGTTTGGTAGGGAGGGCCGGAGTATTATCTGGAGCCTTGGGGAGAAATGAATTCACCCAAGGTAGGTGACCAATTCAGTTTTCTCCCCCTGGCTACCAGATAATCCTCCGATCGGGATGTATACCTTTTCTCCTTTTAAGGGTGGGGACAAACAGCACTGGGGGAGTCCAGTATTGCCTGAAGCACCCTTCTACCAAACGCAGCCTCCGCTGACTGGTAGGTGTTCAACTTATAATGCCTAACGAACGTGTAGAGGAACGACCAGGTGGCCACCCTACAAATCTCCTCATAGGAGGCTCGAGCCTTAAAGGTGTACGAGGTAGTCGCACTGCGTACCGAGTGCGCCCAGATCTGTAGAGGAGGAATCTTCCCCTTGGCCTTATATGCCTCCACTATGCACTGCCTGACCCATTTGGAGATTAATGTTTTGGAGGCTTTTAACCCACTCTTATGTTTACAAACAGTNATTTTGGAGGCTTTTAACCCACTCTTATGTTTACAAACAGTGCGGACGATTTTCTAGACCCTCTGGTTCTAGATAGATAAATTTTCAGGGCCCTATGGACATCAAGGGTGTGCCAAACCTTCTCCCTTGGATGAACAGGTTTGGGACAGAAAGAAGGGAGAATCATTTCCTGAGCCCTGTGGAAGGCTGAATTGACCTTTGGAATAAAGGCCTGGTCCAATCTAAGAATGACTGCTTGTTCTTGGAAATTACAAAAATTCTCTTCTACAGACAGGGCTCCCAGCTCTGACACTCTCCTAGCTGATGTGACAGCCACTAAAAAGTAGGGATGGGCGAACAGAACGGAGTTTGGAAATTCGGTTTGGTTCAGTTCAGTTTGAAATTTGAGTTCGGAAATTCGGTTCGGTTTGAAATTCGAGTTCGGTTTGGAAGTTCAGTTCGGTCGACCTAACAGAACTAGTTTGGTCGAATTCCGAACTTCTGAACCAAGTTCGGCCATTCAAAACCCGTTTTTTTGGTGTGTGTTGCCACTAGGGATGGGCGAACAGAACGGAGTTCGGAAATTCGGTTTGAAATTTGAGTTCGGTTCGGTCGACCGAACAGACTGAGTTCAGTCCGAACTCCGAACTGCGTTCGCCCATCCCTACTAAAAAGGTTACCTTTTATTGATAAAAAGTACATAGAGACGTGCCTAAGGGGTTCAAAGGGTGCCCTAGTGAGGGCATCGAGTACAAAGTTTAAATTCCATGAGGGACACCTGTGGACTACCGGAGGGGATAGGAGTTTGGCCGCCCTCAAGAACTGCCTAACATGCTTATGTGAGGAAATGGGCCTGACAGAAACTGCTCTCAGAACTGAATCTAGGGCGGATGCCTGTCTAGCTAAAGCATTTGGCTTGAGACCCTTCTCCAACCCCTGCTGTAGAAATTCTAGGATCACTGGCATTCCTGCCTTGCAAGGATCGAGGTTCCTAGTGATCGCCCATTGGGCGAAAACTCTCCATGTCACTCTATAGCTCCTCCTGGTCACTGGTCGTCTGGACGCTTGCAAAGTAGCTAGCACTGCTTCTGAATAACCCCGTTTCCTTAGTGCTGCACACTCAATCTCCACGCTGTCAACTTTAGGTTGTGCAGGTTGTCGTAGAGCACAGGACCCCGTGATAGTAGGGTGGGGAGCATTGACAGCATCCTGTATTGATTTTGACTTAGCTCTACGAGGTCCGAAAATCATGGCCTCCTTGGCCACCAGGGAGTGATGAGAATCACCTGTCTTTGTTAGAAGATTATTTTCGATACCGTCCTCTGTATTAGTGGGAATGGTGGAAATGTGTACAACAGGTCTCGAGGCCAAGAATGTGAACCATTCTTGCATCAGTCGCCATGGCTTCCTTGCAAGGTACTCTGGACATAAATAGCGGTAGCTGAGCATTCTTCC
>QEPC01006018.1:53545-71538 GCA_003113815.1 Sphenodon punctatus
GGGGGGGGAGAGAAGAGGCTGCTTCTCTAACCGCCCTTTTATCCCTCACCTGCCAAGTAATAACCCCAAGTTTCTCTACTTTCTGTTCCTTTTCCTTTTTTCAGAGCCTCCGAGCTCCGCGGAACGCGTCCTACCGGCCGAGGCAGATGACAAGACTGAGGAACCGGGTAGCTCCTGGCGCGCATGCGCATAAAAGAAATGAGTCATCTGCCTCCTATCGGCCATCAGCAGAGCTACCCAGCGGAGGAGGAGCAGGAGGTAAGAGGAGAATGCAGCCACTTGTATGATAATGATCAATGTGAGCAGTAACGGAGCCACTGATCTCTCTCGCTCGCTCTCTGTGGTATCAAAATCTACTGAGGTGCTCAGTGTATTCAAGCTTCTACTGAAGCCAGGAGGCACTGAAGGTGCTCAGTACCCAGCCTGATATTCTGATTAC
This sequence comes from Sphenodon punctatus, assembly GCA_003113815.1. NCBI lineage: Eukaryota > Metazoa > Chordata > Lepidosauria > Sphenodontia > Sphenodontidae > Sphenodon > Sphenodon punctatus. The sequence continues at coordinate 53,985 of QEPC01006018.1, forward strand.
AAGGACAACATGCATTTTAAAAACACTGAGATACATTCAAGAATATTTAACCAATCATCTTTCTTGGTTAGAAGGATCCCCCAGTGTGCTATATGCGACAGCAGTAATGTTCCATTTATTTATTTTTTACTTCTGACAGAGGAAGTGTTTAAACTGATGTAAAAACAGCCAGAATTGTATTTATATACTATGCGCACAGCCGGCACTCTTTCATTACCTAAGATTATATCAGGTCCTTTGGAGTTTGGGCAGGACCAAACTGCTCATCTTTGTTTCCTGGTTTTGTTAAAATGGAACAGGTTTGATCTGAGACCATACCTTTTAAAGGGTGCTTAGAAAAGTGACTATGGAAAAATAGTACCACTTTGCTTGTGCAAATCCAAGTCTATCTTCAAGCCAAAGCTGATGCCTTCACTTATGCAAAGAGGTTTTCCCTCCTGTTAGCCCGATGCAGCCAATACAGCAATAGGAGAGGGAGCTGTTGGACACATGCACCAACTCAACACTGACCATGGCATTCTCATGCAAGGATCTCTCCCTTTGGTGCTGATGTAAGGGACAGAAGAAGCAAGCCCAGATGAGTTTTCTGAGCCCAGGCAGAGTTTGTAAAACAGACAATTGAGGTCAGAACATTAGAAAAATTAGCCTTTGACTTCTAAAGTGAGGAAATTTGATCTTTTTAAACAAATCAGAAAATAAATCTGGAAATGCTGCTAAAAGACAGCAAGTTAACATAATTATCGCGTGAAACTCATGGCAAAGGGGTGTTGTGAAGGTCAATAGTATAGCTGGGTTCTAAAAAAAGATTAGATACATTCATGGAGAATATGTACATTAATGGTTATTAGCCAAAATGGTCAGAGGATGCTAACCTCTGACTGCTGAAGCAGAGACTGAATGACAGGAAATGGACCATTCCATATATACCCTGTTTTAAAGCATTTCCTCTGAAGCATTCACTTTTAGCCACTGTCCAAAACAGGATGGTGGGCTAGCTGAACTACTACTAGTCTGATACAGCATGGCACTGGGTTTTTTAAAAGAAAGATGCACTAAAGAACAGTCCTACATCTGTGGTGCACTAGAATTGGCTGAATAGGTTCCTGCTAATTTAGCCAAAGAGAGGCAATGAACAAGCCCAATGTTTCAAAATAGTCTAGTGCAGATTTTAAAGCACTCTCCACCTACACCTGGGCCTAGATGTTCAAAACCCACACAAGGAAGGCTGTATTTAGGCAATTCAGTAAGGTCCAGTTTTTCAGAGGTTTGGTAAGCTCCCATTTTGATACTTTTGAAGAGGTTTTCTGAAAAACGGGTCATACTACCCTGACAATTAAACTGTGGAAGGACCCAGGTTTGAACTAGTGCTCTTGGAGCCTTTCCCAATGACCAGGACCCAGTATTACCTGGAAGTCCTTCCCCAGCATTGGTCAGGCCACACCCCTCCTCAACCTCACTCCACACCCCCAGCTTCTTGGTTGGTTGCCAGCCTGTATATGCGGCCAGCCAGTAGCCACATGAAGCTGGAAGGATTGTCAGTCACTTCCTGGTTCCTGTCTCCACTGGTCTGGTGTCTCCTCCTTGTGTTTCTATAAACTCTGGGCCAGATCTGCACTCTCTTCCCCTAGTGGGTGTTCTGGGCCAGCTAGAGGCTGGCTTTTCTGACTCTCCCTCCTAGAAAGGAAAATTGGGCACTTACCTCCTGAATTTTCCTTCTACTGGGGGTCCTCCTGGACAGCTGGCCTTAACAGTAGGGTAGATCCCGCCACTGTCCAGTTGGAGGCAGACATAACGATTTTCACCTGGAGACTCGGGGATCTTCCTTGCTCTAGAGTATCTCAGCCTTCTGAACTGTCTAACGAACTTCTATAAACCGTAACAACAACTGGAAAAGTGTCATTTGAGTACTTGTTGAGTCAAATTATAAAAGACGGAGTCTAAGTTTCCAGTCTTTATAACCTATGACAGTCTAGGCAAACGGCAAAATCTCGCATAAACCAAGTTAACGATGGACTCCTTCCTTATTTAATTATTGAAAAAATCAAATTATTGTCCTTCCTGAATTACTCTTCATTCCGGGTGGGTTTGGCCATCCAGGAGGACCCCCAGTAGAAGGAAAATTCAGGAGGTAAGTGCCCAATTTTCCTTTCTCTCTGGGGGTCCTCCTGGCCGGCGGCCTTAACAGTAGGGACTTACCCAAGCGGTGTCCCACAGGTTTCTGAATTTAAAGGGAGGGAGACATGAAGAGATACTGCCACCGTTCCTCCAACTCGTATAGAACCGCTTGCAGTATCCTTCTTCCAAAAGCTGCTTCAGCAGATTCCTGTAAGGGCAATTTATAGTGCCTCGTAAAAGTGTGTAGGGAGGACCATGTCGCTGCCCTACATATTTCTCCATACGACGCCGCATGTCTGAATGCTTGCGACGTTGCAGCCCCCCTTAGAGAGTGGGCAAAAATACCCTTTGGAGGTACCTTATCCCGTGCTGAATATGCTTCTTTTATGCATAGGGATAACCATTTTGCTATGGTAGCCTTAGAGGTCTTTTCCCCCTTATTCTGTACCCCGTAGGATACAAATAATGCTGAGGATCGTCTAAAGGGGGCTGTGCGTTTTAGATATGTTCTAAGGGCCCTGGTAACCTCTAGAGTGTGCCAAATTTTCTCTCTCGGATGCACAGGGTTCGGACAAAAGGAAGGAAGAATGATTTCCTGATCCCTGTGGAACGCTGTATTCACTTTGGGGATAAAGGAAGGGTCTAGTTTGAGGCAGACGGAGGATTCCCTAAACTCACAAAGGTGAGGTTCTATAGATAGCGCTCCCAGCTCTGAAATCCTCCTAGCTGACGTAATCCCTATTAAGAAAGCCGTCTTTAGGGACAAATAGAACAGCGATACCTCGTCTAGAGGTTCAAAAGGAACGCCAGTCAGGGCCTTTAAGGTTAAATTCAAGTCCCATGTGGGGAAACGATGTTTCACCGGAGGAGAAATAATTTTAGCGGCTTTAAGAAAACGAACAATGTGAGGGTGCCTGCTTATTCTTTCTCCCCTTACTGTGCCTATTACACTCCCTATGGCTGCCATTTGTCTATTCAAGGTGTTGGGCTTTAGGCCTCTGTCTAGGCCCACCTGTAAGAATTCCAAAATTGTTTTAACAGATGCCTTGTCTGGTCTCAGACCCTTCCCCTGGCACCAGCCCGCGAAGCGTGCCCATGTGCCTTGGTAAATACGCAAGGTTGCCGGACGCCTAGACTGGAGCATAGTATTTTGGACTTTTTGAGAGTAGCCTAGCTGACTAAAGACTTCCCTCTCAATCTCCACGCTGTTAGATTTAGTCCTGACGAGTCCCTGTGGAGGATTGGTCCCTGTGACAGAATGTCCGGTCTGTACGGGAGGTGGAACGGATGTTCCAGTGCTAGGTCTAACAGATCTGCAAACCAGGGTCGTCGTGGCCAGTACGGGGTGATTAGGATCAGCTCTGCGCTCTCCCTCTTGGCCTTTGCTATTGTTCTGTGGATCAGAGGAAAGGGCGGGAATGCGTATAGAAGACCTGTCGGCCACCTGCGATTCATGGCATCGAAGTCCTCTGCTTGAGGATGAGGAAATCTGGTTATGAATCTTTTTGTCTTTGCGTTGGATGGTGAGGCAAAGAGATCCATTATCGGCATTCCGAATGTCTCGACTATGGCTTGGAACGTTGCTGGGTGTAGCGACCATTCCCCCGGGTCCATATTCTCCCTGCTCAACCAGTCTGCTTGTATATTCCTTATGCCTGGGATGTGTATGGCTCTTATGGATCTCAGGTGCTTCTCTGCCCACCTGATTAGGAGCGCTGCCTGCTGGTGAAGGGCTACTGATCTTGATCCTCCCTGGTGATTTATGTACGCTTTTGCTACTGTGTTGTCTGTGTACACAGCAACATGTTTTCCCTCGATCCATGGGGCGAGCTCTCTCAGTGCTAGGTAAACCGCTCTCAGTTCCAACCAGTTTATATGGTGTCTCTTTTCCCAAGACAGCCATTTCCCCTGTATGGCTCTGTTCAGTGCGTGCGCTCCCCATCCGCGGAGGCTCGCGTCTGTTGTAACTGTGATTCTGTCTGGGTCCATCATAGGGATTCCTGCACTGAGTCTCCCCTTGTGAGACCACCACTGGAAGGATTTCTTGGTTATCTCTGGCACTGTCACCCAGGGATTTCCCCCCCGTGTGAGTAGGTCCTGCCAGGGCCTCAGAAGTTGCTGTAGAGGCCTGGTGTGGAATCTGGCCCATCTCACGATTCCCATGCAGGAGATCATGCTCCCTAGAAGACTGGCCAGCTCCTTCAATCGGGACCTGCGTCTCGGGACTATTTGCTGGATGAGCTCTAGGAGGTTCTGCTGTCTTTGAGGACTGAGCGAAATTGTGTATGAGCGAGTGTCTATTATCACCCCCAGATGTTCGAGGGATTGTACTGGTTCTAAATGACTCTTCTTGAAGTTTATCAAGAATCCGTGTTCCTGCAGGTATGCTATTACCCTGGAGGTGTCTTTTGTAGCTTGCTCGTAAGATGGTGAGCGAACCAGTATATCGTCCAGGTATGGATGAATCTTGATCCCCTCCTTCCTTAGGTTCGCCACGAGCGGGATCAAGATCTTGGTGAATGTCCGAGGGGCTGTGGATAGGCCAAATGGAAGGGCCTTGTACTGCCAGTGACGGTGTTCGTATGTGAATCTCAGCCATTGTCTGTGATTCTGTAGAATGGGTACATGTAAGTAGGCCTCCTTGAGGTCCATTGATGTCAGCCACTCGTCTTTGTTTATGGCTATCCTGATAGACTGCAGGGTCTCCATTTTGAATTTTTTCACCTTGATGCATTTGTTCAGACGTTTTAAATCGAGCACGGCTCTCCATTCGTTCGCCTTCTTTGGTACTAAGAAGAGGTTCGAGTAAAGCCCTGTCCCCTGCTGGTTTAGGGGGACTTGCTCGATGGCCCCGATTGTGAACAGCCTTTTGATTTCTGTGATCATGGCCCTGTGTTTTTGAGGGCTTCTTGATCTTGCAGAGGCATAATAGAAGTTTCTGGGGTAACGGTCGAATTCTATAGAATATCCCGTCTGAATTGTTTGAATGACCCAAGAGTCTTGAATGGTGCTTTCCCATGTGAGAGCGAATCTTTGCAGCCTGCCCCCTAGGCTTTGTTGGCTCGGAGTGGCCTGGTAGTCAGGAGTCCGATTTGTTGCGCTCCTGGTGCTGCTTGTTTCTGGGATTTTGGCCTTTTTGCTTATTCCACTTTGGTCTGTATTTATTTTGGTGTCCTCTATTGGGGAAGAACGGGCGTCTGGTGCTTCCCTGACTTTGGCGTGCGTTGTAGGGATGAAAATTTTTCTTCGTAATACCTACACTTTGGAGAGTCTGTTTCTTTGACTTATCCGCGGCCTCGGTCAGAACTTTATCCAGACACACGCCAAAAAGCTTTGAGCCCTGGAAGACGCCCCCCACCAGGGTGTTCTTAGCCGTGGGGTCCCCTTTCCAAGAGCGAAGCCATAGGCGGCGCCTTGCTGCTACATTTGAAGCCATTGCTCTGGCTGTCCATCGCAGCATGTCGGTGGAGGAGTCCGCGATAAAGGCATATGCCAGCTGGATCCTGGTGGACAAAATCCTTGTCATTTTCATCGAGACCTTGGGGTCTCTGGCTCTCTTGGCCCAGGTCATCAGTGCTCTGGCGAAATAAGATGTTAAGGTTGCCATCTTTAGTACTGCCGCTGACTGCTCAAAATTCCTTCTCAGATTACATTCTATCCCCTTATCTGTGGGATCGCGAGGGAACACCTCTCCCTCTGTGGGGAACACCGAATTTCGTGCCAGGGATGCGGCTGCTGCATCCACCTTAGGTATGGCCATCAGCGCTTCCTTACGCTTGGTTAAGGAATATAAGGAGTTTTGTGCCTTGTTCAGCTTGAACAATTTGTTAGGCTGTTTCCATTCCTTTTTTATTATTATTTCGTACGCCTTATCTAGAACCATACCCTTGTCTCTGGACTTGGCCCTGGGTATGTACTGCCTTGCCCCTCCCTCCTCCTCTGAGGAGTCTGAGGATTCATTTTTCTCCTTCTTTTGTTGCAGTTTGAGTGCTCTGACCACCTGCTCCATAATCTGATCCCTGTATTTTATTGGGAACTGAATATCTGGGTCAGTTGAGGCCTCTATCTCAGTGTCCTCAAGCTCCCCTTCTTCTGGAGGAGAGGAGACTGCTTCGTCTGCTGAATCTAGTTCCTCATCTCCCCCCTCAAGATCTTGGGTCTCTTCTTCCTCCTCCTCCTCCTCTGAATTTACAGGGGTGGATCTCGCCCTGCTCTGCTTATGGGGCTGTTTTTTCCTTTTGCGCCCCGCTTCGTCTGAGAAGGAGGCAGACCTGACCTCCTCTGAGTTTTCCTCTTCAGAGGATGGAGAGTCCAGGGGCCGAGCCGCCCTGTGTGGGCACTTGGGCCTGGGAGCCTTTCCCTTTCCTGCCCCCTTGGAACTGCCCTTGTAGGCTGATCCCTTTTTCCCTTCGGGGGAGCGAGATCGCTGGAGCTCTGCCAGGATCTGCTGCAGGACCATCATGTGGGGCTAACAGACCTCCCTCTCTCCTCTGAGGCTGCTACTTCTGTAGCCACTGATCTTTTCCTGGCCGCCATTTTCTGCTCCGGGCCTGGGCCGCACCGAGAGATCGAGCAAAGAGACTGCCTCTCTCTCGCAGCGGGGAAGGAGTGAGCGGGGACTTTTGGCGCGCTTGCCTGTGCGCCTGCGCCGACTCCTAACGCTGCTCTGGCTCCTGTTTAACCCCCGCCGTGCCAGTGCCCTTCTCAGCGTTCCCGCCCACGAGGGGGGGGAAAGGGGAGGGAGAGGAGACCTCTGGGCTCCCTACCGGCGGCGCTCCGTTTCGGCAGTGGCGCTCCCTGATTTCAGCAGCAGCGCTGATCCCCTCTGCCGTGCGCCGCCAAAAGGCCCCCTGCTCGGCGGCGGTGGCGCTCAGCAACTTCTGCCAGCTTTACCCTCTAAAAGCCAGCGACCAGACGGCCCCCCCCCGGGGGAGGGGGGGGAAGGGGGGAGAAGCGAAGAAGGGATAACGTCCCTTGAGGCCCCCGGTGCCGGCCCTTTCCCCCGCGCGCTCATTCCCTACCTGAGAGAGATTGCACAATTCAGGTTCAGCCTAGCCGGGCTGCCTGCCGCGGCGAGGGCTGTCAGCTCCTGGGGGCTAGCGGGTCGGGAGATCCCGATCTGGGTTGCACCCCCTCAAGGTCGGATGTGCCCCTCCTCCGCTCCTCGGGACTCCCCTGCCCGAAGGAAAGGGAAGGGTCCCGGTGTGGGCTCACTTCCTCACAGAGGAAGGGGTAGGGTGAACAGGGGGGGAATTTCTCTATCCCTGGCACCTAGAGCTCCTTTAATCTTCTTTTTTTTGCTTTTTCCTTTTCTAGCTGCCAATTTTCAAGGAGGCAGCTCGCCTGCTTCCTACCGGTTCAGAGGCAGACAAACAACTGGAGCAAGGAAGATCCCTGAGTCTCCAGGTGAAAATCGTTATGTCTGCCTCCTACTGGACAGTGGCGGGATCTACCCTACTGTTAAGGCCGTCCGTCCAGGAGGACCCCCAGGGAGAACCCAGTCCTTCAGATCTGACTGGCGAGACTGGCTGCCCAGATGTTGTGGCTTGGCGTCTGCTACAACAGGGGTTTGGCATCCACTTGATGTGCTCCTTACGCAAGTGCCCAGGGAGTGCACTCCACCTGGCGCCAGTTCTGCCACATCCATCCTCCTTCCTTGGTTTGTGTTTTGATCCCCACTGTGACCCTTGGACACTGCACCATGCTGGACCCTGCATGAACTCTCCCACCATGTTACACTGGCCCTCATCATGCACTACTCTCTCTGCCCCAGCCTGTGGCCCCTGACAAACAGGAATTGTTCTTTCAAACATCTGGCCTCAAGTTTAAAGCTAAGAAAATTTTGTCTATCATGTTTAATTTTTTTTTTTCATATTCTTGGACTTTTCGTGACCACTACCTTGTTCCTATAAACACTGATAAAAATCAGATAAAAGGCTGGACAAATCTATTCAACGTTATCCATTGTTCCACACAGCAAGTTTGCTAGGGCCAATTTGTATAAGCCCCACAGACTCCCTAGGAGAAGGCAGCAGGGAACTAAAGTCAAGCCATGACACTGACTCAGGAATTTCCAAAGCTTTGGCAGAGTACACAGCACTGCAGCAGAAATTCTCAGATAGGTGCATGCTGCTCTGGCACAGCGTAGCTGCACAGCCTAGAAAGTAAAAAACTTTTTTTGCCTCCTGATGTTCTCACAGGTTTGTCAGGACACTGGCAGACTCTTTAAGAGACTGATCTATGAGCCGATCCTTCATTTGCAAATAAGCTTTCAGGTGGCCATACCAAAGAACAAAATCCAGGACTTTAACAAAACTCATCTAGTCAGACACACTGCTAAATAGGTTAGAGATTGCTAGTAAACAGTCCTGCAGCATTCTGGGGAGGCATGTGTCAACTCTTCCTCTAGTAGCATCCTCTAGTTACAAAAAGACTAGCAGTCACTTCTGTAGTGCTTTGAACCGGGATGCCACAATGCCCAGGACTCAAGTTTGTTTGATGTGAGGATAGGACATATGTGCATGTGACCAACAATGTGACCACTTTTGTTTTTCAAGTGTTTAAAAAGAAAACAGTTGGTTTATCTAGTTAACGCAATAGGAGAACCTGTAACAGATTTACAATTGAAAAGTGGGGAGCAGCCAGAGTCCTTATGTGGCAGTATCTTTGGTTGGGAGGGATGACACATCTGTGCAAAGGTCTTCCGACAGGGACAGCGTGACTGAACTTATCTTTGCCTCCTCGTTTTGTAGATTAAAACCTAACAGAAGATTTGATCTGATAAGAGAACTTCTCTCTTGAAGGTTCCCTCAGGGAAGTGACTATACATGAACAGTGCAGAGAATGGAAAGAGGTGAGGAACACCATCTCTCAGCCTCTGGTCCAACATTACTCCACTGGTGACAGAAATGGGTGCAGCACAATGGGGAAGTATTTCATGCTGTGAGTGTAGATAAGAATGTATGGAGACAAGACACAGATGTGGGATGCACGGGCAAAAAGGAACAGTGAGAAAGTAATTATGCAGTCAAGTGTCTTGGATGGTCAAAACAGTATAGTTCCTTCCAAGGAATGTCATAAGCACTGAGCTTGTTTAATGCTGCTGCCCTTTTGGACAATGTGATACATTGTGGCAATGAGCCAATAATATTAATAGGATGGTAGGGACAAATCCACAACACTGCACAACAGAGAAGTGGCTAAAGGAGGGGAAAAAAAGCAGGCAGCGATATTAAAACAAAAACAAAAAAACCTTCAATCTAGGGTGCAGACAATCAGGCTCTGTACCTGCCCTGGGGTCTAGAGGGCTGGGCAAGTGTAGCAGCAACATTTGTTTTGGAAAAGTGAGTTTGGTTCAAGATAAGTTATCCCTTTGCCAAGTTTCCCATAATGAAGTCTTTACCAGATGCCTTCAGCTGTGTGAAAACAGTCCCCATGTCTGCAAGCAGAGGAAAAAGGACTCCGGAGCCCAGTGGGAGAATCTGGCATGAGGAACCAGCCATTCAACGTACCAGCTAAAAAGAAAACAAAACCAGTAACTCATCACCACCTCTACTCCTCCCCGATGGCACTCATGGCTTTAGAATAATGATCACAGGAACCAAGTCCTTACAGAAAGATTCCACAATTGAGACGTATAGATGAAAAATTAGATCAACATTCTGATACATGTCTTGAGGGATTTTTTTATTATTATATTTATAAAATAATTTCCACTAATATATAAAAATAATTACAAACAATGTTAGGCCATTAAAATATTTATGTTAACTATACTTGTAATGCTGAAATTAATCTCCTTGATACTTCCCCTTCCAGTAATTCATAAACCTCCCCCATCTGTCCGGAAATAAATTCTGTGAAATATGTCCCTGTTTAAATCTGAGAATAGCAGTTAATTTTACCATCTTACAGATTTCCCAACATGTCTTGAGGGATCTATGCTTCAGATCTATGCTTAGGCAAAGTTTGTCATCATTTCACAAGAAAACACCTTGCCTATTACATGGAAGAACTTGCTAGCTAGAGATGTGACAGGCCAACCCTCTTTATCGTATCTGCTTTGCTCCCAAATGTTTTCTCTGTTACCAGGAGTGTATGCTGAAACTCCACTACAAGCAATTATTTAAACAAAATCCGATGCTTTCCAAGGAGACAATGGTTTAGCATCATCATTAGCTTTCCTTTTTCCCTCAGGCTTGACGACAACTTATTTCTACAATATAGCCCATGTAAATCATCATTTCTGTTGAAACTCTCATTCCCACAACTACTGCAGTTCCCTTCCCTCCAGTCTTCAAGCTTCTAAAAACTCACAAAGAATACTGTTGTCTACAGCCTCACACGCTCCACTGGATTCCTATTAATTTGTAGCCAAAGTTAAAAGCTACCTTCCTTGTTTTAAAATTCTGTTGCAGACTGTGTCTGTTTGTCCAGACAAGTTTAATACTCTCATCAATATATTAACTTGGCACCAGGACTTCTCGTCTCCCCCCCCGCCCCCCAATTCACAGCCTCTTGTGTAAAAATGGCCTGAGAAGGGACAGACATTACCAGAGGGGCTGGGAAAAAGGGATGGCAATCACAGCCCTATTCTCATGGAATTAGCACAGGTGGGAATGTGTTATTCCGCATTTATCCTGCGAGAACGCCTGTCATTGTAAAAGCTACATTGAGGGACCCGGTCATGTGCGAGTGTTCTTGCGGGATAAAAGTGGACTAGCACATTCCCATGTGTGCTAATTCCTGTGAGAATAGAGCCGTGATTGCCATCACCAAAGTTTTCCTGCTTTCCTGGTAATGTGTGAAAATAGCCATAGTCTCACCAATACAGGTTACCGTCTTTTTGGCAGCTCCTGCTACCTGGAACATCCTTTCCTGCATCTCTCATCTTTTCAAATTCCAACTAAATAAAAATCAATGTCCTCCCTTATTAATGACTTTATTTCTCTCTTCCACTGCTATTGGGAGCTCGCATTCCCTTTGCTACGTAAGTCTCTAGTAGATAGGACACTATTGCCACACTCTTTCTAAAAAGTTCTATGGGATTTTTATTTTTATCCTAGTCAAGCCACCCATGGATTGGAGGAAAGGACCTTGTTTTAGTGTCACACTTAAAGGCAAACTTACCCAAAGGCTGATTTGCTATAAAAACAAGCATTTGGTATAAACATTACCAGAGCATCACAAATATCCTGCTATTATCTAACACATGCACTCCCCCACCTTCTCCCAGCCATCAGTTTCCTTGGTTACAGACTGAGAAATAGCAGCCTGTCAACTGGCTTTTGTAGTTCCCTTCATAGCTCACACTGCAATGTAGAATTAAAGCTAGCTGGGTAATGGCACTGGGCTAATCCCCACAGAACAGGCAAGGCATTTCTGAGGGAGCAGGGGAACCTGGCAATGCTTTAGTCAGACCAGGACCATCCTTCTTACCTAAGGCCATATACCTAATTACCTAAAATTTTCAAAATTACCCCAACAACATATGGGAACTAATCAACCACACTTCTCCCATTGGTGTTAATAAATGAAATAATCGTGCAATGCAAGTGCAGGGACTTGGGGTTCTGTGGAAAAGGAGAAAGCGCAAAGGAGCAGAGGTAGCGCATGCTGGAGAGGTGATCTGCTTGATAGGAGAGAGTTATTAAAACACACTAAGCCAACACATCTTGCTGCACGAATCACCAAGCAGGCACTGGTTCCAAAACAAAGCACCTGCCTGCTGTCTCAGAGGCGGGGAGAAGCCGCTGTGGACTGAAAACAAGACATATTGCTCTGAGTAAGTTACTGGACCTATAAATCAGTAGATAAAGCAGTGAATTCACATCACCATGAGTTTTAGGTTGACAACAAACAAAAAGAGCACAGCCATCACACACAAACCCACAAAACCATCCCATTTCCAAACCCATGGACAAAGCACATGTGCAAGAAATTTTTTAAAGAAATCAGAAACATACTTCACGTTGGAACATAGATTTAAAAGAAAATTGTTTCTGGCACAATGCTGATTTCTATGCCAAGTCTCCCCAACAATCCCAATGGGGAATCTGTTTCTGAAACACATATTTTGTGTTTTGCCGAGAGCTGAATGGATGTGAACAAGATTTTCATCTGCAGAGACTGAATGCCCTTGTATTAGCAGAAATCAAACTGGCTCACCATGTTTCCTCTAGCTCCGTTTCCTTCTCTGTTACATGGTAGGCCCTGCTGACACAATACTTCTTTCACCAAGGGGGAAGCCAGAAGCAGACAAACTTTTGTTTGTATACCATTCTGAGGAAAAACTAAAGGATACAATTTCACCAAATAAACTTTTAATTTATTTCTTGTCACAGGGAAAATTAATTCAGAACATCTCGCCATGTGACAACTTTCTAGTGGCCTGTATGAAATGAACTGGAGGGTGGCAAATCAGCCCTTAGTAGACAAGTATCAGTGTCACACAAAAAACATCTAGACAATTAGCCTCCTGGATCTTGGAGGGTGGTCAACGGTTAAATGTATGAAGGAAACCAAACAACTCCTAATCAGATGAGGCACGCTGGTGGAGCAGTGCACGACATTCATACGGATGCTATTGTGACTGGTGGACCATCAACCTAGCACCTTTAAATAGTATTAAAATATCTGTCTACCGTAATAGTTCACACCATTCTACAGCCCCAGTGTTCTGCCACTTCATTACAGGAAATCATCTTTGCCCCTTTCACCTCAAAGGATTCCAACGCCATTTAACACAATGTGCACATATTCTGCTCCATCCAGAATGGAAACACAGCCACAACTGTTTCACTAGGCTCAATGGAGGAAAAGACCACCACCCTAAATCCAATTGAAAGTGCAAGTGGAATTTGGGGTAGGCGGAACACATGTCCCTGAGTTCCAGTCTGGCAAGAACACCACGGTCAATAACTCTAATGTTCTAAAAGTTTTAGCTTGGAAGAAAAAACCAAAAGGAGACCTATTGGCCTTTTGAGAACCAAACTCTAAATCATCAGCCAGTTTTATTGTCCTTCACAGTAGAAGTTCATTGTGGAAAAATACAAAAAATGTCCATGTTTTGGATTTTGTGAGGGCAAAGGATATGTCCACTCCTCAGAACCACTGCAGGATTAACAATGGATAATCTGAAACTTCAATACTGGAAGACAACAAGCTAGATAGCTTGAAAGAAGGCAATGACTATTACTTGGAATCCTCCTTCCCTGCCTGAACTAAGTTCTCTGACCTGTAACTTTCTTTTGAACAAAAAGGCAATCAGACTCCAAATGCTTTAAGCCAACTTTGTATCTTCTACTGAAAGTAATGAAAAGACCACAATACATTCCAATATGAAAATTACATCTTTGATGGTACGTTTTGCAAGGCTATAATTTCCATCAGAGGTTCCTGCATCTCCTGCTTTGCTGAGCCTCTGGCGTCAAGAGGAAGCGCTTGGGAAATTGCAGGCCAGTCAAAATACCACTCTTCTTAGAATTTGTAAAGGATATGCATGGTGCACTGAACAAGATGCTACACTCAAGTATTGTTCTGACATAGGACATTGTATATACAAATATATTCAAAAGTCACCTTGGAGCTGGGAAGCATATTCTGTGCTTTTTCAGGATAATCCAGGAACCTTTAAGAATCTTCCCAAATGGAAGTTGGCGCTAAAGAAAGAACTTGAGAAGGTTCCACTTGAGAAGTTTGGCTAGTATAAAACTAGTTTTATACAGTGAGCACTTATCTATTACTTATACTTATTTATTTATTCAGTTATATGCTGCCTCCCAGAGATGCTCAGGGCGACTCACAATTCATAAAAACAACAACAACAAAATCCAAACAATAAAAACTCCCCAACTTCCCACACAACCCTACCCAAATAATGTCAGCAGTGTACCTGGCGCTGTACAATCAATAGTTAGAAACATTGCACTTTATATAATGGATAACGTTAGTGAGCCAAATCCTTTGAACAGAAATGTTTCATTGCCATTCAAATAGCATGCATTTCAGATGGATACTCATGGGGAAAAATCCTTGTTCAGCCTGATCTATTGTCACACTTGCATTGTCCTGCATCCTTGGGTACTTGGGTTTGTTCTTGCCCCAGGTTTATACCTTTATCATTTACTGAGACTTTATTGCATTTCTGGATATACTGACTGGTGTAAGGAAAATTCATAGTTTAATAGGTATTCATGGAGACAAACGTGCCGGATACAGTTTCCTATAATGTGCACAGTAAGAAGAATAAAAAGAATACACATAAATGTCTGTATGCAAATGCTAGAAGCCTAAAAAGTAAGATGGGAGAATTAGAGTGTATGGCGCTAAATGAAGATCTAGACATTATAGGCATCACAGAGACATGGTGGAACGAGGATAACCAATGGGACACTGTAATACCAGGGTACAAAATATATCAGAATGACAGAGTAGATAGAGTTGGTGGTGGGGTGGCTCTATATGTAAAAGACAACATTGAGTCAAGTACAATTAAAATTTTAAAGGATGCAAACTGTTCCCTAGAATCTCTATGGATAGAAATTCCAGGTATAAAGGGGAAGAGTATCGCAGTAGGGCTATACTATCGTCCCCCTGACCAGGACGGAGAGACTGATAAAGCAATGCTAAAAGAGATTAGACAGGCTACTAAAGTCGGCAACATAATAATAATGGGTGACTTCAATTACCCTAATATTGACTGGGAGAATGTTTCCTCGGGGCGGGATGTGGATGCCCTAAATGACTGCTTCCTAGAACAGCTGGTTCTGGAACCAACAAGGAGGAGGAGCTATTCTAGATCTAGTCCTGAGTGACACACAGAACCTGGTGCAAGGAGTAACTGTGGCGGAGCCACTAGGCAATAGCGATCATAATATGATCACATTTTACATAATTTCTGTAGGGAGAAAAGAGAATTGATCACCTACCTTGGTGAATTATTTTCTTCCTCTGCTACGCAGACAGTCCTCCGGCTGGGTAGCTCTACCTTGACTGGAAGGAGGCAGAAGTATCAGAAGACCTTTACTACGCATGCGCCTCCTGCACTACCCTCCTCACGCTCGTCAGTCAGTTCCAAAGCGGAGGACCGTCAGCCTTGTGTTGACCACTAAACCCAACACCCAGAAGGCTGATCTAGGCCTAACTGATAAATATCCATAAGAACTTCTACACTTTATAAAATATGAAGAGGATCCAAACAGGATTCCCAACATTATACCTTTAAAAAACAGGTAACAACTTGTTTCTTCTTTTAAAAAAAACCTGTTTCTGGGTGGGTCCGGAGGACTGTCTGCGTAGCAGAGGAAGTAAAGAACTCACCAAGGTAGGTGACCAATTCTCTTTTCTCCCCCTGCCACAGACAGTCCTCTGGCTGGGATATACCCAAGCCTCAGAAAACCTATGGGAGGGAAGAGACAGTCGCAGGAGAGTCCACGACCGCCTGAAGCACTCTCCTCCCAAATGTCGCCTCAGCAGACTGATAAGCATCAATTTTATAATGCTTAACAAAGGTGTGAGTCGAAGACCACGTTGCCGCCCGGCAGATCTCGTCATATGAAGCTCTCGCCTTGAAGGCGTAGGAGGTGGCAACTCCTCTTACAGAATGGGGCCAGATCTGAAGAGGCGGGACCTTACCCTTGGCTCTATACACCTCGATAATGGCGTGCTTTAACCATTTTGATATCAATGTCTTGGAAGCCTTTGTTTCCTTTACAGAAGGTCGTAAATGAACGAAGAGCGCCGTAGATTTACGAAAACTCTGTGTTCTGACCAAATACATCTTAAGGGCCCTGCGAACATGCAAAGTATGCCATAGCTTTTCCTTCGGATGCACGGGATTGGGACAGAAGGAGGGTAGTATGATCTCCTGCGACCTATGAAAAACAGAATTACACTTAGGTAAAAAAGCCTGATTAAGCCTGAGGGTGACTGATTGCTTATGAAAAATGTAGAAATTATCTTCCACTGAAAGTGCCCCCAGCTCTGACATCCTGCTGGCTGATGTGACCGCTATTAGGAAGGCCACCTTCAACGATAGCATATACAGTGAGACCTGGGCCAAAGGTTCAAAAGAAGATTTGTCAAGGCATGAATAACCAGATTCAGTTTCCAAGTAGGACATCTGTGTACCACCGGAGGGGAAAGGTGTCTAGCTGCCCTTAAAAATTGACGGATGTGTTTATGAGAAGCTATATCCCTCCTGGACAGCGTAGACAAAACGGAGTTTAAGGCTGAGACCAGTCTGGCTAAGGTATTATATTTCAGACCTTTATCCAGCCCCCCCTGTAGAAACTCCAATATCTGGGCAATAGATGGACTACATGGGTCTAGGTCTCTGTCCAGGGCCCATAGAGAAAACACTTTCCAGGTTGCCGTGTATGATCTCCTGGTAGCCGGCCTTCTTGCTGCCAGGAGTGTCTTAAGGACTGCTCCCGAATAACCCTTTTTTCTGAGGGCTAGGCTTTCAATTTCCATGCTGTCAGTCTTAGAGCGTTGGGATTCTCGTGGAGTAGGGGCCCCTGTGAGAGAAGGTCCTCCCTCTGGGGAAGAAAGAAGGGTTCCTCCGAGCTCAGCTCCCTGAGGTCCGAGAACCAAGGGCGTCTGGGCCACCAAGGAGCCACCAGGATTACCTGTGTCCTCTCTTTCCTGATCTTTGCCACTGTTCTTGCTAGAAGAGAAACAGGAGGAAAAGCATACAGAAGTTCTGGGGGCCATGACTGATTCAGAGCATCTAATGTTGTGGTTCCCGAGGTCCCCCCAATAGCCATGAAGGGATGTAGCTGAGCATTTTCCCTGGAGGCAAAAAGATCTATGACAGGGTAGCCGAGCCTTTTCGTAATGCTGAGAAAGACCTCCCTATTTAGAGACCATTTGTGTGGTCTCTAGAGCTTTCTCCTGCTGAGCCAATCCGCCTGGAGATTGTCCCTTCCCCTTATGTGCAACACCTTCAGGGAAGCTAGATGAAGTTGTGCACACCTGAAGAGCCTCGAGGCCTCCTTCTGAAGGATCGGAGACCTCGACCCTCCCTGATGGTTTACATAGGCCTTTGCTGTTATGTTGTCCGTGTAAACGAGGACATAAGTCCCGAGTAGGAGAGGGGACCATTGCTGCAGCGTCATATGGCTAGCTCTGAGTTCCAAGTAATTTATGGGTCTGGAGCGTTCCTTCGTGGACCAGAGGCCGTGAATGGACCTACCCTCCATGAAAGCCCCCCAGCCCTTGAGACTGGCGTTGGAGGTCACTATCTTTCGAATGGGCTCTGTTAGCGGAACTCCTTCTGCGAAAATAGTTGGGCTTAACCACCAGGACATGGAGGATTTTATGTGTGTGTGTGGGGGGGAATTGTGACCCAAGGGTTTCCCCCTAGAGTGAGTTCCCTTTGGAAAGGCCTGAGCAGCTGCTGCAAGGGTCTTAGGTTGCAACGTGCCCACTGGACCTG
>QEPC01006018.1:76351-95358 GCA_003113815.1 Sphenodon punctatus
GGACAAAGGTGGTTGGGGGAGCAGGGGAGGCGTGGGAGGGCGAGGGAGGGGATGGAAGAGGAGCGGAGTGCTTGAACAGGGGTTCGGAGGGAGATCAGGGCAGAGAGGTAGGGGGAGCGAGGTTGTGAAGGGCTTTGTAGGTGAAGACAAGGAGCTTGTGCAGAATACGCTCAGGAAGAGGGAACCAGTGGAGAGAGGAGAGGAGAGGCTGCACGTGGTCAAAGCGACGGGCTAGTCAATGTAGAGTTTGACGGTAAGGTGCGAGTCAAAGATGAAGCCCAAGCTGCGGGCTTGGGGGATGGGGAGGATGGAGACCCCTTCAATGGTAACTGATAGGGAAGAGGGAGAGGAAGGGTTGGGAGGGAAGATCAGGAGTTCAGCTTTTGCCATGTTCAGTTTGAGTTGGCCTTGAGACATCCAGGCAGAGATATCGGAGAGACAGTTGGTGAGACGAGCTTGAACAGAGGGGGAGAGGGAAGGAGTGGAGATAGAGTTGAGTGTCATCAGCGTATAGGTGGTATTGGAAACGGTGAGAGGCAATGAGTTTGCCTAGGGATTGGGTGTAGATAGAGCAAAGGAGAAGGCCAAGGACGGAGCCTTGGGGAACCCCGACTGAGAGGGGTAGGGAGGAGGAGGGGGAGGAGTTAGGAAGAGATACATTGAAGGAGCCGTCAGAAAGGTACGAGGAGAACCAGTCGAAGACAGAGTCCTAGAATCCAAGGAAGTGGCGCAATTCAAGCAAGAGCGAGTGGTCAGCAGTGTCAAAGGCAGCAGACAGATAAACGAGGACAAGAATAGAGTAAAGACGGTTGGATTTAGCCACAAGAAGATTGTTGGTGATCTTAGTAAGAGCGGTTTCAGTGGAGCGAAGGGGGCGGAAGCCAGATTGGAGGGGGTCAAGGGAGGAGTTGGCGGAGAGGAGGTCGAGGCCTTCTACTATGCCCTTCTATTTTTGTGTGCTTGCCCCCTGCAGGTTCTCTGCGTGGCCTTGACGTCACTCTAGTTAAACTAAGAATCCTTATCTTGGTTGCAAAAAACACCAAAATGCAATTTCATAGCAACACTAAAGAACAAGCAATAATTAGACTCTACCTGAGAAACAGGTGCACTTCAGTGATTGAAGCAACAAGTTTTGTATTTATTTATTAATTGCCTGCAGCACGCTGCTTGAAAGTTACTAAAACACTCTAAAATGCAAGATCACTAAATGAGGGAGCAATGTCATACCTGCTTTCCAACTGATTACTGCCAGTGGGACTCATACTATTATTTCAACTCCAACGCTCACGCTTGAGAAGGATGGGACGGAAGCATAATATACTCACAGGCAAAGGTTTCTTCCTCATCTCAAAGGCGCGGGTGGCACCGAAGCTGAGTGAAGCAATAACAGGGTTTCTTCCAAGTGAGACCTCATCGTCACTGTGCCAATCAACACTGTCCTTCTCATTTCGGTACAGGTTGCAGAGCAGAGAGTTGAAGGTGCGACCAGAGACCTCTTCAATGCGCTCCTTCAATGCAGTCAGCAGAGGGTGCCACTGCAATCAGCATGGCAAAGTGGTCACTGGGAGAACGTGGAGGGGGAACTCAACAAGCTAGGGAAAGTGCACAATACAGGAGGGGAGAAGATTTCAAGGAATCAGAGATGAGTAGTAAAGGCAAAAGCATAGGAGCAGAGAGATTCCCAGCAGTCTTTGCAATTGGTAATGAACAGAAAACCAATTATCTTAATGCTGCCCTGGAACTTTTCATACAAACACATGTAACACCTGGAGGGTGGTTCTCCTGTTAGGGGCAGTCCCAAAGCAATTGAGCCAGGGCTATTTCACCCCTCCAGAACACACAACCGTCCTGTCCTCCATGACCACATAGTCATTTCCAGCAATTTAGCCAATTAACAGAGAGAAGGGGAAAGCTCGGAGAGTGAAACCTGCTTAAATGAGCCTTAAGTAAACACTTAATTGGGATCATGGCTAATGCATCCTGGAGACTGGACCAGCAGTCCACAAATAGTAAATGACAAGTGCTGGTATAACACCGTCACAGGCTGGCTCTCTGTTCCCACCTCCATTAATGAGCACAGCTCAACGTCTTGTTGTGTTCCAAGTGTAATTTAACACTCTAAAAACTAATTCAATGAAATAAATGTCTTGGGCTTTGAGGACTGCTGCCACTATTTCATTAAAGAGTTTCTAAGCCCACTAGAATCCACAGCAGTCATGAAGACTCTATTGTATTCAGATGCAATGCATGATGGTATTTAGTAATGATTTTACAAGTTTACATGCTGCAGCTTCATTTGAGATCTTGAAGTGTTCTCAAATTCTTACTAAGCCATCAATCCCATCGCAAGATATGTTATTATTATTTGTCCCCAGTGGGAATGCACACACAGAGAGGTGAAGGGAGTTGCTCAAGGTCTTAATGACACAGTGTGGAAAAAAACCGTACAGGTCCTGCTTGCTACCTCATTGTTCTAATTACAAGGCCACATTGCCTCCCCTCCATGCTCACTAAGGGGCTGTTAATCTATGGTCCATCCACATTTCACCACGCCTACCTATTTAGGTACTTCTAATGCAGTCACCGCCTCAACAGTTAGGCGCCATGTGAATAACTATAGATGAAAATAGCTTGTAGCTCACATGGAGATTATTGCATTAAAATAACATGTTTAACAACTGGGCAGCCTGAAGGGAAAAAACATTTCATCTCCAGGAATACAGGATGCGGGGATTACAAAATGAAGTGACAGGAGAGCACAGAGCAGGGATTACCAACATTACTTTCCAATAAGTGTTTGATCATGACTAGATTCTTTTGGCTCCTACTGTAACAACACTTTCCTATGGTGAGCTTAGGTAGGAGTGTGATTCAATAGGAATCCTGCTGTAACTGAGTAAGAATTACAGTTCTCATGTTACAACAGGTTATCAGGTTACCAATTTTTTTGAAGCTTACAAGCGAGTAATTTTTAATACCAGAATTCACACAAGCACCATTATATTCTCAGGGTGGGAGGGGAGGGTGTTCAAATTCCATCATCACACTACACTTTTACAGGAGGGGGAGTCTATTCCTGCACATCAAATATCCCGAGTTGAATCCCTTGGTCTGGCCAAGCTGTGCCTTACAACTTTATTCTGCTCTACGACGCTTGTGGACACTCTAAATTACATTTGCAGTAGCGATGAATGGCTGAAACACAAGCCTATGTTGACTTTATTCCACCTGGGGATTTCTCTGTCTCAAGAGAATCTCTCTTCCCCAACCCCAGTAAAGGACTGGCCTAAATTTTAAAGAGTTACCTTGGGATTTTTAGTTTTCTTCATAGGAACTTTACCACACATCTAAGATAGTGATCTGACAGCACTAGACACTCATGTCGTCTGCTTATCTATGGAACAAGTACAGCACAGGCAGGGACCGGCTTGCATTGATGAAATAATGAGTCTCATTTCTTTCCCAAAGGACAACCTCTTGGGTCAAGAGATTGGTTCAAATATGAACAGGGTGGATTGATTTAGATCAAGGCGATTCAAATCACTGATTTAAATCAAGAGGAAAAACAAATTTAAATCATTGGTTTAAATCAAGATACTACTTCACAGATATGTCCTAAACAATGGTGCAAATCTGATCACTAAAACATGTTAATTTACAACTCAATAGAGCATTTACACCATCCAGGAGGGTACACTTTGCATATTTTTTTAGATAACTTGATTTTCATTTTTCACTAATTTTAGGAAATAGTACATAATACATATTACATAATACATAGAACATATTTAATGGATACCTTTGCTCATTGTCTGTGTCACGCTGTACAGACACGGTGAGTTCATTTGGCATGTTAAGAAGTAAATCACACACAAATTAGTCCCTCACCCCATGATCACACAACAAACAATTATCCAGTAAGACTTTTGCTCACTGCAGCCCTGTGTCTTTGCACATGTGACTTAGGGTGTTTTCAGACATGATGCTAACCCCAGTTTAACCACACTTGAACATTTCTTATGCATGTTGCAGGGCTGCATAGGGCACCAATACAGCCCTGCAACATGCATAAGAAATGTTCAAGTGTGGTTAAACTGGGGTTAGCGTCATGTCTGAAAACACCCTTAGTCTGCTATCCTTAGAAACTAAGGGCCCAAAACTTTCAAAAGCAAGAGCCGGTAGTTACTGGGCAGACTAGACCCATTTTCAGGAGATGAAAAGGAAATGAATGTCTATGTTTGATTAGTAGGCATAGGTAAAGGGTAAATAATATTCATAATCTGAGAGAAGTGAATAAATTGGTTCTTAAAAGGAGCCTTTAAATCTGTGTGATGGAGAGCCATAAATTTATTTTTAAGAGATTGTAAGTGTAGGTTAAACATGCTCATGGTGAGATTCAGTTTTAACCACATTCTTTTTTAAATGAGAAATTTAGTATTTAAATATATTTTTTTAAAAAAATCTGATTTAAATAAAACAATTTAAATTAAAAAAATTAGATTTCTTTGAAAAATCATCTATTTTTATCCACTCTGACCATGAATGGCCAATTCAGACATGCATCTCTTTGATGAGGAGGACAAAACAGCAATCAAGAGTAGAGTTAGTGGAGCCTAATAGATAAGGTACTGGACTGGAACCTGGGAGAGCAGGGTTCAAATATTGTCTTAGCCATGAACTTGCTGGGTGGCCTTAGGCAAGTCACTATTTCTTAGGCTGAGCTACCCATCTGTGGAATGAAAATAATAATGACATACCTCACGTTTGCTGTGAGGGTGAACTAGAGGAGAATTGTAAAGCACTTTGAAGAGTAAAAGTACTATAGAGATGAGAAACAAGAGGCAATAAATGCTAACTGCAAACTCTATGTCTGCCTTTTGAACTAGACTGAAGCCACCAACTAAATTCAGACAGCCCTCAAATGAACATTAATGTTACAGGTTCTTTAATGTGGGTCATGAACCCAAATAGGGTTGCACCATATGCAGATGGAGTAACATTCCCATCTGATATTTTATATACTTTGCATGTCTTTGTTGCTGTCCTGGTATAACGGAGAAAAAATAACAGTGACCTAGCTAGCTTGCAGTGGTGCTGACAGCTTGATAAGCTATAGAAGACCTATAGAACGGTATTCAACTTAGGTTCAAAATGGGGATCACACAAGCAAAATTTTTGGAACGACTTGCACTACTTCTCTTAGCAGGATTCCAACATCAGACATACTAGAGGAGAATGCTCAGACCCTGTTTCCACTACCTCCCGGGTAAAGCTGTTTTGATAAAATACTACATAATTGAGAACATACCAACCCATGGGATATATTTTTCCACCATAAATTACCCAGGCTTCTCTAGAGCATTACCATGACTACAAAACCCTCACACTTCAGATTGTTTATTCAAGTACTATGTACAAAATCTCATTTCCCACAGACTCTGCTTCACTCACAGGTATATTTCCATGACAGTGATGAAGATCTGAGACTCTGCAGAAGCATACTCTCATCTAATGTAAATCCAGCTCTCACTAGCTCTGAATTTATGGCTGAGGACACTGCAGTCTACCTCCATGGAAATTCCAAGAAAAACAACATACAAAGGCGGGCCAAAGGGATGACAAGTTAGAAGACAGAGAGAGCATGAACGCAAAGTAAACAAATTACTTAGTAAGGCTTCTGACCCTTCCAAAATAGCATGGGAAATTAGGAAGAACATTCTGGTCTTGCTAAGCAGGAAGATCACATGTAAGCGTGACCACAATGCCAACATATCAAAATTACACCCAAAAGCACTCTACAAAAGAACCAAGAAGAGATGATTTTCTTAAAGGAAGCACGCACATACATACGTACATTAGGGTTTGGCTGCATTGTTAACCTCGAGTAAGTGTACGGAAGTTCCCCATACCAGGCTGTTAGTCTGGGCTCCTCATAAGAGAGATCTGAAAAATAGAAAAATTTGGAAGACTTTACTAATCACACAGAAAATGGCTGGGACAGAGGTTCCCAAACTATGGTTCATGACTCAAAGGCACAGCTGTACGAGAGATAGGCAGTGCAGCTGTGTCCCTTCCCACTGGCAGAGGGAGCCTGGGGGCCCCATTCCATGCCTCCATCATGACCAAAAGTGACTGGGCCACAATCTGATTGATATTTAATATACGGTACTTTGCACCTCTTTGTTACTGTCTGGGATCATGAGGTTATAGGGTGATGCAGACAAGGCTTTTGGGAGCCACTGGGAAGTGAAGAAGTGGAAAGTTGTCAAGAACCTTCTTGCAGGTTATGATAAAGAGGGAAGTTTAAAATCCAAACTAAAAAATGTGCCCCATAAAACTCTTCATCCCTACATAAATCATCTGACTGCTTCTTTCTGAAGCAAGAAAATCCAGCGAGAAGCTTGAAATTCTCCCCATGACTCCCTGTATAGGATTCGCACCTTGCAGAGGTCTTCGAATCACGCTAAACAGCTGATCCTCTAGGATATTAACAGGGGCGAGTTAAAGACAGTGAGGCCAAGCAGAGGTTTTCACCTTAGCACTCTACAACTCATGGCTTAACACCTGCACTGCTTTCTAATACGTTAGTTTAAGGAACTGGCCACTGGTACAGTTGAGGTGAGAGAGAGGTGGAGAATCAGATGCATGCAGCTGAGTTGGACAAATACAAATGTTGCCAGATGCTGCTGGTATGGATTTTGATACTGAACTTTTACCACTTTCAACTTGTGGCAGAATTTAATCAGTGGCCACTTCTCAGGTTTGACATATAACTGTCTCCCTCCACTCCCATTTCTCCAGTCAAAGACCAGGTTCTGAACAGGTTTGTTCAGGACTCTAGTTGTTTGACAAAAAAGCTCTGCAGGCTGGTTATTCAGAGTGCTGACCAACAGAAGCTATGAAATAGCACAGGTGCCCCTCAGTGAACAAAACTGGTATAGCATACACTTGACCGGCTTACGGTGACAGCACTGTGCTTAGCTTTATATAACACAGCTTTGCTTTAGAGAGGATCTCGTAGAAAACATAAGCAAAAACATTTCACAGAGTTAAACAATAAAAGAGTATCCGGAAGAGACTCTAATAAGCAAAGACAAGTTACGTTTCAGCTGAGACTAGAAATAAGAGAAAAAAGTGATTTTATGGAAAGACGGGGATAATCTGTTTCCTATGGCAAGAGCAATGATTGTTTGAAGGGAGAGAGCAGAGACCAGGAAGAGAACTAGAGAAGGTAAGATAAGGCAAGTCCACAAAGGATTTAACACACAAGGATGGCAATTATCACTTGTATCCTGACATGAAAAGGGATTCAGAGGGGATAACCACCCCAAGCTGTCATAGGGCTGGAGGGAGTGGGATACAAGTCAAATAAGTAATATTTGAGGACATGCTTTTTTAGGTGTATAAAAAACAACAGCAGCAACAAAAACCAAACAGCAACACTTTCTACCTGCAAGTAGAAAGAGCCTAGACTTGGGAAGGTCACAGCAAATGGAAATGTAATTGCCAAGGTAAGAGGAAATCAGAGGAATCAAGGAAGTGATATGAAGAGCTATTGTACAGTTACCTTGTCTGATGTGAGTTCTCTGCCTCCAGGGGATCTCTTGGAGAAGTTGTTCAAACATCCAATCTGCTTGCTTTGAGTCAATGAAGCCAGGAATCAGCTGAATCCTAGCACAAGAAAAGTTACAGACCAAAGAGAGGAAGGAGGAAATGTGCACTGTTTTAAAGGGTTAAAAAGTAAAATTATCAGTAAATAATCTAGAACTGCATATGAGCGAAATCCTACCTTGATATTCAGAAATAAATAGTGATTTGGGGGGATTAATTTTATGCACCCATCCTAAGAAAGGATGGAGTTTTCAGAGTCGTGGCCAAGAATTTATCAGAAATTAGCTTTCCTGAAGGTGTCTAATTCGAGGCACAAAAAATAAAAGCCGTACCACCTTCCACAACGAAGCACACAAGAGATCTCAGAGGACCATCGCTAAAAGGTCATAATCAAGTTGATAGAGGCAGTACTCATTTATTAAGAAGAGCCAACCTACTGCAACATTTGGTCTTTGATTGAATCTGTAACTAATGCATTTCTAGGGAAAACCATTTTCTGGATGACTTGTAGCATAATATTTGTTTCATGACAGGACATTTGTTTCCATTTGTATGTATAAAGAAACAGAATCCTGCCCCACAAAAACTAGAGAATATTCATTTTAAAACTTTGTCATTTGATCTCTGATCAGTGATTTTGACCTATTTGTCAAATTGACAAATAGAAATAGTTTTCCAGGTCTTTAAAATGGAACTAAAATGAAAAAAAAATGTTAGTTTTGCAGCAAACCCAACAGATGGAGCCAAAAAATATTATTATTTTTCTAGTTGGACACAAAATTTTTGGTCCCGATTCTGAAAAGCATGTAAGCATAATGTGTTAGACTTGGACCTGGGAAGACAGGGTTCAAATCCCACTCCAGCCATGAACTCACTGGGTGGCCTTGGGCAAGTCACAACCTCTCAGCCTCAGTTCCCCATCTGTAAAATGGGAGTGTGTGCATGTCTGTGTATTTCCCCGTGTTCCCCTCATCCGTGTCTACCTTAGATTATAAGCCCACTGGGCAGGAACATGTCTCCAAAAATCTGTGACTGTAGAGCTCGGCATATGCCAAGTAACACCACAGAAATGGTAAGTAGTAGTAGATGCTTAAATAAAGCATTTGTGTAAGGGCTTTGTAGGATTAGGGCTAAAAATGTTACTAATTCAATACAATGCAACAGAGCAGCTGTTAATTTTGCATGTCCCGCTAGATAAAAATGTTTCTAACTTTCCCTGCTGTTAGCACTAAAACTTCCCCAAACTTTTCTGACTTAAAGTGGTGACAAAAATGTTTGGGGCAGAATGAGGGACTCTGAACAGTGAAGATGAGACTTCAGGAAGAGTACTCATATGCTTAAATTCAAGCATGTACTTTAATGCAGTTTGGCTGCTTCAGGGGCCTTAGATTTCAGGGGACTGTTTTTTTCCTGACGTTTTTGGTATTGGAAACTAAAAATGTTCACCATGCTAACTTTAACTATACAATACAGTCAGCATACATCTCTAAGCAAAGAATACAGGCAAGGTAAGAACTACATCCCATGCTACATCCCCAAGCCTTTGGGGAGGGTAGGACAAATAAATAAATAAAACAAATAAATAAAACAGCCCTAACTCTAGAGGCAATTGCCTGGCTTTTTCACCAAGGCTACAAGTTAATGGAACTGTCCAGAAACAAGGAAATTAAAGGATGTAGATCCAGACAGATAATTTTCATAATAAAGAGCACAGCCGTCTTGCAGCTGGTTCTATCCACCTCTGCCTAGTTACTTAGCAAATAACATTCATGGATCAGTTTAGGGGCATGGTGTATTACCCCCTTGATAAGCCTAATTTTTTTTTGTCTATAATGAGTATGTTGGATTTTTTCCTGTCAATGTACAGAAATCAGATTGGCTAGCTAGTGAGTGTTAATTCCCTAGAAATGCTCATTGCATAAGCAGCAGAAACAATTCTGCATGCATGCTGGAAAGAAAAAGAAACCAATGCAAAAGAGGCTATAGCTTTGTCAGCATCTTTGGAGAAGCAGTAAAGACCTTAGCCTAAGCTGTTTCCTCGGAAATACAGCTGAGAATAGCAGTAGTCTTGGCCCATAACATTATCAGCAAGGCTTTATTGTCAGTAAGTACCCTTGGTCTAGGTTGTTATTGCTAAGTTAACCTCCTGGGCAGACCGATTTGGATGCATCCCTTGATAAACAGTTGGCCCTTTTTTGGCCTTTGGTAAACAGCTTTGAAGGAAGTGCTATCCCAGTAACAGGAAGATTTCTTTCAGAAACAGGCTGGATAACATGGCCACTGATGCCGTGATGATTTTAAAAGAACTGTAATCAGAAAATCTTAATCTGCATGGATCAATGTTTTACTCCCACTATCAGCAGAATTCCATGCTGCCTGAAACTAAACATGCCACTTCTGCTTCTCGTGCCAGGGGCAAAACCCTTCCACAAAGACACTCAACACAGGCAAGACATCTCTGCTTGGACCCCCCAAAGCACCAGGTATGTTACTCTGCATCACCAATACCCTCAACCACCACCACACTGGAACTGAAATGTCAAGACTGAATCCTGCTGCATTATTCTGCAGCAACCAGAGTAGTATTTTATTTACTTACCGAGATGCTCCTGTTGGACATGTGCTGATCTCATACATGCCCTGTTTCCTGAGGACAAGGAAGGTAAAAAGCTATCGGTGGATGAAATAAGAGAGTTGGATAATACAGATGGATGACCGAGCATGGTCTAGATTCACATAGAAACCTGGGGTAGGAAAGGTTGCTTAATAGCAGTATAGTGCACAGATATTAAAGAACGGGAGGGATGAGTAGGTGTTTTCCAGAGACTAGGTTAAGCAGATGACAGTACTTTAGTGCCAAGATGATCAACCCTTGGATCAGGTCATCCTGCACCGCTTCCAAGAGACTCCCTTCAAACCAGGACTCACTACAGGGTGAATAGGCTTCAGAGAAAAATGAGAGGCAAACTAAAGAGGAAGTTCACATAAATGTTCACATTTATATCTCAACACACAGAGAACTACAGAATCAGAGGACTGGAGTTGGAAATGGCCTCAAGCGTCTTCTAGCTCAACCTTTGTCCTGAGGCAAGTCACCCTATACTCAGGCATGTAAAAATCCACTCACCTGTTTGCCTTCGATGAGTATACTTTCTGAGCCGGCAAGTGGATTTTTACAGCCCGAGTCTTCTCCCTCGCTACAAGACCCAGTGTGGCAAGTGGATTTATATGACTGTCTAGTGAATTATTTATACAGTTTTACAGCCCTGCCTAAAGTAGCCCTGACAGATGTTTCATCTAACTTTAGCTGGTTAGGAAGGCAGACAGCAATTTCATTAAGAAAACGACATTTGAGAAAAATAAACATGCTGTGAAAGTGCTAAGTGCTACAAAGAAACCCAGAGACCGATTTGAAACCAGTAGGTCAGCGTTACATCACCTACCACTTACATCACTGAACTGCTAACACTTGTCTCTAGATGACCCATCTCAGCTTCTCTTCTGACTGTTTGTGTCCTTCACTAGCTCCCAATTTTATTCTTCGTTCCATGTCCCAGGCTTACAGATTGACAGCCTGCCTATTAGCGTGCACCCGCCTCCTTCTACCTCCCCCCGCAGAGAATTCTTGCAAATTCACCTCTTTGTGAAGCATTTACTCTTCTTGATTTTTTTTCACTGTATCACTCACTCAAAGATGACAATTGCAGGAGCTTTAATAAACAGATAGAAAGGGCACCTAATTTCACTGCAGCTTCTCCAGGTGCCTTTGCTTAAACGTTCTTTTGTAAATTGATAAGCAGAGCTGGCTTATCAATGGATTAGAACAAAAGTCCTTGGCCTTTCCAAGCAAAAGTAGTAACTGCTTTCCTGCCACACTGTGGTGGAAAGGTACACATTATGCCTGGTTTGTCATCTTCTGTAGGCTGGTACCTACTGGAGTTTCCACTTGAAGAGCGGACAAAAGTTCCCAAGATGGAAACGTCCTATTTTGCAGAGAAGTAGTAAGTGAAAGATGCCATATTTCAGTAACTGGACCTCCCACTGAGGACCTCCCACTTACTTCCACGGAATCACTATTTCAAGATCACCTTTCCAAAAATCTGTAATTTGGTCCATGAGTCAGAAGAGGAAGGTAGCATAATATAAGAATTTAAAGTCAGTACTGATACTCACTCTATCACTCTAGGTTCTGGAGGTTTGCGTTCTATCTGAAGGGCAGAAAAGAAACAAAAAGTCCATAAACAAAGCGAAGACATACTGATGTGCCACAGCTACACAGGGCTGAATTTCTGATCTCGTGGTGGCTGAATGGATGTTAAAACCTTCAAGCAAGGTGGCTCCTAGCTTTACCTTAGAGCCCCACCCCCATTAGCATGGTCTTGGATTTTTAGTGTCTGGCTGATGTCCCTCAGCAACAAAATACTGGAGAGCAAATCATTCAATTACCCCACCCCACTACTGAAATGGTGACAAAGCCATTCAAAAATTCAGCAGCAGCAGCTAGCACTGCAGAGAACAGTGTTCTTCAGAGACATCCTCTCCCTGAAGTCAGAGTGGATGGTACGGGAGATTTGGGTTTGCTGATAAGTTATCCTCACTACTGGAATAGCCAAGATGTGGGGAATCTTTTCCCTTCTGTGGGCGCTTTGAAAATTAGTACCTATCTGCAGGCCAGAAAGAAGTTGGGCATGTGTTTTCTCAGGAGGGATCACAGATCTGTGCCATGGGTATCCAACCCCTATCCTTGAATGTATGCCTTTATCTCCAGGGCTTCTCCGGTACATTTCTGCTCAGCTCTCTTTCAGTGCGTGAGGGTAGGAGCTGAATCCATGGGTCAAATCCAAGAACTGGAGAAGGCCCAAATAAAACACAGTAACAGGCTGGATTTGGCCCCTTAACTAGCCACTGCTCTCCAGCTAAGACTGAAGAATCACTCCCCCTACCTTCAAAACCTAAATTATCAAGTGTGAGCCCTGTAAAGCAGAAGTGGGGAACCTCAGGCCCAGGGGCCAAATCCAGTTCATGGCTAGTTTTTATTTGCCCCCCTTTCTAGTTCCTTGATCCAGTCCCTGGATCCAGTTCCAACCCTCAAGCACTGAAAAACTGAGTTCAGAAGGAAACCGAGATGATGGCCTGCACACACGGATAAGGGACAGACGCATGGCACAGATCCATGACCTGAGCCCTCTACTTCCTGAGCACACCCTTAAATACCCCTGGCCATCCTCTAAAAGAACCAGGAGTGGTTTAATCTCTATCAGTAGAACGAAAGAGGATTGTAACAGCTTGAGCCTGGAATGGAAACCAATATGAATCTGGCCCTGATAATCATTCCTGCTGCCTCGATGGAATAATTGTTCTCCATTATCTTAAATGTTTGCTTCTTCTAAAAATCCACCCACCTAGAGTCTTTTTTTACTACATTCAAGGATAGCAAACCTCCACATACTGTGCTTTTCCATCCAATTCTGTAGGACCACAAAACATGGACTAAAGACTGTGACTTGGGTCCCATGTAAGGCTACTCCTCACCCCAACACAAGTCAGGGGTGTATTATGGACTTAAATTTATACCCCACTCTATTCCTAGGGCTCAGAGCAGGCTACAACAGATATAAAAGGAAAACATCTAAAAATCTTCTACTCCAGCCTACCCAAGCCCTATCCATGCCTGCAAAATAATTGACCAAATAAAAAGTCAAATTAAGCTGCCATTAAATGCTTCCATATTAGAAAAGAACTGAGAGAGTCTAAAACCAGTATGAAATAATGCATTTTTCAGAGTTTATATCATGATATTTCTTGTTCTGCTGACCTTAACACCCCCAACAGAGAATGGAAGTCAAAAGGAAGCGATTGTTTGATACAGTTAAATCAGCTGTAGCTTTCTGCTTACCTCATATGCTTTCATAACTTGTCCCAGAAGTTGCAGTCAGGGCAGAACACAGTGGATCACTGGGATCACATTCCACCGGTGCTCCAAAGTCAGCAATGGATTCTAATAGCATTCTGAACCCAATTCAAGGTGCCTGTTTAGACCTATACATCCCTAAATAGGTTGGGATCTGCATATCTAAAGAACCACCTCCTTCACTAAGTCCCATTGCATTCTCTAAGGTGGGTGTGTGTGTGTCCTCTTGCAACTTACATCATTGCATCATATTCGTACATCAAGGGCATACAGAGAGGCATTCTTGGTGGCTGCTCCACAGCTTTGGAACTCATTTCCCTTAGAGATTTACCAAAGTCTGAGCATTTTCCATAGGCAATGTAAGACCTTTTTATTTGGCAAGACCTTAAGCAGGAGGAGATAAGGTTTGAGGAGTGGTTTTGATATGAATTTTATATAGTTAGATCTATTTTTGTGGATAAGAGAGAGAGAGTTGTAAGTCACCCTGAGCTTTCAGGGAAGGGTAGGATAAAAATCCAAATAAATAAAATAAATAAATATGCAGGACATGCATCAGGATCTGCATTGCAAAGCTCTGAAAAGCATGGGCTGGATATTAGCTATTACCAAACAAAACCCTATGTGACAGTCCAGAAGCCACTACATGTCAATTTGATATTCATGGTTTTAGGATTGCAGTCATAATTGCTAACAGGATTTCTTCCACATGTCAGCAGAATGAACCACAAACAGACACCCCTCTCTGAATTTTTACCTCTGCTGGTTCTTTAAATATAAACTGTCTTTCAGAAGGAATCTGCTCTCTTTTCACCCAGGTCTGCGTAGTGCCTTCAGAAGCAGGGTTCCTGGAAACAGCTGGTCCAGGAACTAAGGCAAAAAGAAGAACGGGCTTATCAGGTTAATCAACACCTTCCTGCAAGGGAAAATAACTTCCTGCAAGGCACAGCTCAGAGAATCACTGTTCAGTTCTAAGGGTTCCTCCTTAAGGTCAAGAGGTAGGCAACAGACAGGGAAGATTCTTCAAATCCATCCTAAAAACCTACTTCTTCCATCAGGTTTTGCCTAGCTCCTCACCCCCATAGGCTATCCCCTAATGTGCCTTCTACTGTGCTATGATTCATGGTCTCCTCCCCCCACGTAACTAAGCTAAGAATGTGTACTTGCAAGTTGAATCTATGCTCCCCTCTTGTCTCCCCTAGATTATACGCCCCTCATGGCAGGGACCTGTCTCTAACTAATGACTGTACAGTGTCAGTACATTGCTGGTGCTATATCAAAATAGAAAAAAAAATAAAAATAAAAGATCCAAGTTTACACTCTTAGCACAGTAAAACTCCCTTATCTAGACACCCAAGGAGGTAATTTCCCCCCTGAATTAGAAGGGTGTCTGGATAAGGGGGAGGAGATTGTACTGTAACAGTACTACAGCGTGTATGAGGCAGCATTCGCACAAGACACTAAGTCCACGAAAATCCCTTCTCATTTTTCCCCCAATCATGTGAAAAGGTTGCAGGATGCAGCAGATGTAACATGCACTTAATCAAAAATTGTAATTGAAAAAACAAGGTGTTGGTGCTTACCTATAAAGCCCTGAACAGCCTGGGCCCTACCTACCTGCAGGACCACCTCACTCCCCGGGCCCTGGATCGGCCCTGTGGTCGACCGGGGGTGTCTTTCTTGAAGTCCCCCCGGGTTTCCAGGGGGCGACTATGGAGACGGTGTTCTTGGTGGCCACACCTGGACCACTTTCAGACACCACCCCCCACACTGCATATTCTGACGGGGGGAATGCGCAGCCAGGATATACACGGGGATCGGCTGGTCTGAAAGCCCCCCTCTGCACGGCTTTGCCGGCAGACACGCAAACGGATGCAGAGCAGGAAGAGCTCTGCATTCCTGCGCGTATCTGCCGGTAAAGCCACGGGGGAGGCAGGCATTCCCTCCCCAGCCATAATATGTGCGTGGGGGGGGGGGAGAAGGAAGAATGTCTGAAAGTGGCCCTAGTCTGGGAAACTCCCTCCCAGCAGAGGCCCCGGACCTCCCTTCCTTTTGACGAGTATGAAAGACCTGGCTATTCCGCCAGGCCTTTGGCAAGACAGATGGGAAGTGGAGGTTAGAGTTTTAGTGGGAGTTAGAGTTGGAGGGGTTTTATTTATACTTTAAGCTCTCTCCTTTTTGTTATGAGTTGTGTTTTAATGAAATTGTTAGCTGCCCCAAGCTGCCTTTAGCAGGAGGGGCGTGGTAAAATGTTTTATATAAGTAACTAAACAATATAATGTTAAACAGTAATGGGTGAAGGCATTAATTTACTCATCAGTCTGTCTTAATTGCTGCAGGAGGGGATAGAGGTGATTTCCTACTCACTGGATAAACCCCTCGACACCTGCCTGGTCAAGCGTATGCATTGCTGAAAACAAATAAAAAATGCAGCATAATGGAATACCTAGCAACAGCTATGGCAATACGGTCACTAATTTTTGAAGCGGGGAAGGGAACATAGGAACAGTTAAAATGTCAGCAACAAGTAGTGCAGGCAGTAGAAGAGTCTCATGTGAATGCAGCCTGAGAGTTGTGGGGAACATAAGGTGTGTCCAGAATAAGGAAGGATCCAGATTACACAGGAATGGATAAGGATTACATAAATGCAAAATGAAAGTATAATCCTGAAATAGGAGTTTTAATTTATAAGATTTATAAATTTAAATGTATAAGTTTAAATAAAAGGACAAAAAACAAACATGCAAGGTCTTGCCTGAGTGAGAGGCTGCTTTGGTCTTAACAGGTCCAGCCCAGGCCCCCTGCACTCTGGCTCTTCGTCTTTTATCTTCCATGACTTTTCAAAAGATCTTCCAGCCCCTCACAATTGATTTAATTTCCTCCCCTGCTGCAAACAAAAGGAACAAAGT
Organism: Sphenodon punctatus; assembly: GCA_003113815.1. NCBI lineage: Eukaryota > Metazoa > Chordata > Lepidosauria > Sphenodontia > Sphenodontidae > Sphenodon > Sphenodon punctatus. Next base: position 92,780 of record QEPC01006018.1, read on the forward strand.
TGTTAAAGCCCTTAAATTCAAACATTAAAATACTAACAGTTTCTGACAACACTTCTAAGCAAGTGTCACATTCTGGGCTTGCCATCTTGACCCACCCTCCTCACCAGAACCTGCATGTAGAGGCCTTGGGGAATTATTTGCACCACATTTTCTGTCAGTCACTGCTCAATGACCAAGGTGTTTGGATTTCTGTACCATCTTCTCCCCACAGTTTGCTCATCCTTCCCTTCTTCTCTATGCTCTGCTTCCAAACCAAAGAAAGCTTACATGGAGAACGCTAAAAACTTAATCTCCTTTACAAAGGAAGCACTATTTTCGAAGCTTAATTTTTTTAAATTATTATGCAAGTCCAGAAACCTCACGCTTTGAACAGAAACGTTCTGATGAGCATGTCACACTAAGGCAGCCATCAGAACTATCCTGTAAGTGGTTATGTTTTACCAAACCCAAAAGATGTATCAGACTGTGAGCTCATTCAGACATGCTTTTAAATCGCACAGCAGCGGCGACGGCATCGTGCGATTTAAAGCACCGTGCACTTCCGGGTTGGTGTGAACGCACCGAGTGCGCACATTTCAGCCTAACCCGAACTGTTGGAGTGCGGTTTTGAAAGCTGCTCGGAGCAGCTTTTAAAACCGCACTCCAACAGTTCGGGTTAGGCTGAAATGTGCGCACTCGGTGCGTTCACACCAACCCGGAAGTGCACGGTGCTTTAAATCGCACGATGCCGTCGCCGCTGCTGTGCGATTTAAAAGCATGTCTGAATGAGCTCACAGTCTGANGTGCGATTTAAAAACACGTCTGAATGAGCCCTGTATTACGTACAGTGGAATCCACACAAGTCAAATTTGCATAATTCAAATTTCTGGATAAATGGAATAAATGTGTTTTCCCCCAGCCTCAAGTCTCTCAAATGTATTGGTTTTTTTAAAAAAATTGGACAGTCCTGTACCCTGATTATTCAAATGTTTCAGATGTATGGAGAATACTCCCTCAGCTAAAAACATCAGGGCCTTTGCATGTACTAATGATTTACTGACAGTAGGTGGTTACAATATTATATACCCCGTCAGGATGAATCTGTATGTCAGGCAGGCTGGAGAGGAAAGTTAGAATCCTCCAGTTCTCTCTGCCTCCAGTCCTCTTCCCCACAACATGTGCTCACGCTGACAGCAGGGCAGAGCTGTGCACGCGAGCGAGCGTGTGTGAGAAATTAGCAGTTCTGGCCCTGGGAGTTTAGGTTTCCCTGTCTCCATCCCAAGATCAAGACAGCTCTGCCTGCTGTCTACTCTGACTCTCTGCTTCTGGGCAGCAGAGGTGGAGGCTGGAGACTCTGGCTGCTTGTACATGTGCCAATGTTTGCATGAGATTCTATCTCACGCAAAGATTCCTGCGGGTTACGTGACCACATTATTTTCTTTCTGTTTTTTTTGTTTTTGCTAGTGCAAAGTTACATGACCTTAAGGGATCCATTATTAAAATTAACCATCTATGCAAACGTTACAATGCTAGATTGTAATTTTTACATAAGTTAAATTCACCACATGCACACATTCCAATCTCGTGTAATACAGAACTCACATTGCCGTCAGAGATTGATTTCACTATCCGGATATCCGTGATGAAAATCATGGGAATTTCCTTGACAAATAAGAAAAGGCGCATGCACACATTACTAAATTTCCTGTCAGATAGAAACAAATGTGAAGCAGTGTAATGTGTGCAAGCACCCAGAGAACCTGGTGCTCATTTAATCTGAGCATCGGTTTTCTCTATCTCCCGGTCCAGTTACTCAAGGACTGCTTAAGAAATAAATTCTGATCAATTAAATTTTTTTACACAGCTGGAAAAGTTAGACTTAGACTCCACTATATACTGACTTTATCTTGCCTTGTGGATGTCACTTGGTACTACCCAGATGACGACGCATGTTTAACCAGCGAATATCAAGGAGATTAAGATATGTTTTTGCACTTCACAACCTTGGCCCAATTTGCGCAGCATCCATACCCCCAAAACACCTGTACTGAAGTACCTGCCTGCAGAAGTATGCAGTGCACGCTTGTGTGTGAATGTGCACATGAAGGAAATTACTCTATCACAGTTTGTAGACAAGTGTGGGGCTTGCACAGGAGAGCGCAGGTCACCATGTGTAAAGGGCTACTGTGAGGAATGCGTGCGAGAGGGCAATGTGAGGAATGTATACAAACGCAGTGTGGAGATGTATCTGTATAGGAGTAGATTTTAACTTTTAAAAAATTTATTTATAACTTTTGTGCGCTCATATTGAGATTTGAACATACTCCCATGACCTGAAAGACCCACAGAGACAAAGTACAAGCATGAATTGGATGGCCACTTCTGCACAGATGCCACAAACCCACTTAGGGTCCCAACCCACAGTTTGCGATGTCTGCTGCATAGCGTAGCAGTGTGTGTGCACCTTGTAGTTGGAAAGGGGGTGGGAGAGTGAGTGCCTGTAGAGCTGGTGCCTGTAGGATCAATGAGGGGAGCGTGTATGAGTCTAGAGGACTAGTGCCTGTAGTATCATCTGGGGGGGGGGGGGAAGAGAAGAGGGT
>QEPC01006018.1:95363-119312 GCA_003113815.1 Sphenodon punctatus
AGGAAGAGTGCGAGTATGTACCTGTAGGGTGGGTGTGTGTGTGAGAGAGACTGTAAGTGTGGAAGGGAGGCGGGAGTACACGCGTGTGGCTGTAGGGTCCATGGGGGGGCGGGGAGTACCAGTGTATACATGTACGGTCAAGTGGAATAAGTACGAGTGCAGGGTCAGCGTCTGTAGGCCCAGTGGGGGGAGGAGTGCGAGTAGATACCGTAGAGTCCGTGCCTGCAGGGTCTGTGGGGACAGCGAGTGTATAACTGGAGACAGACAGACCCTTACCCTGCTTCACGCCGGCAACACAACTCAACTCCCAGCCTCCCCCGCCGCTTCCGGTGCTGCCGCAATCAGGCTCCGGCCTGCGCCTGCCCCGGACTCGGGTTCCGCCTCCCGAGGAGCCCGGTTGTGGGAAGTGTCTGGGTTACCCCCGGGAGCAGGCACTGTAAAGCGGGGTGGGGATGCTGGGTCTGCTGAGGATAATGGCAGAATTTCTCTGCACTGGGATCAGGAAAGGATTATTTTTACCCAGTTGACAGGGAAATTTAATCCCAGCGCCAAGGCAGTTTCCTCACCTAGGGACCAGGGCCTGCCCCCGGCCGAGCTGAAGGAAGTGCTGTACCACAATGAACCCTGCCTCCTAAAATAACCTGCCCCGTTAGGATTGGTCTCATCCTTTATCCTACCCCGCTCCTCCTGTTCCAATAGGGCATCCCTCCTCCTCCTGCATATACATTAAGGTAAGATACATACAGAAACCCTATTAAGGCAGATCTCTGCCCTGTGGGCCAAATACAGTCTGGGCATTTTATTATTCAACCCTTTCCTAACTCATGAATCCAGCCTGCAGAGCTAGCCCCTACTCACGCATTTCCTCCTTTCACTAAAGGCAAATCCGAGCCTCTTCGCTCCTGAATACATATCTTGTTTTGCTTCTCTCCTTCTTCCATCCATGTGTTCCCTCACCCCTACTTTATCATTTGTAATAGTCCCGCTTGAATCTTATCCAATTCACAAGCATTTGCTATAAAAAAGCAACTCTCAAGAGTGAAAACAGCCATTTCCCCTCCTTGTGATATGGGCATCTCCCATATTTCAAAACTCCATAGCATTCCTTATTTTTAGCATCTTGATTTGGCAACCTTAAGGAAAGGGAGAGTTTAAAGGGGAGAGAAGTTTGTCAGCAGCTGTTCATGCCTTCTTTTTTTTTTTGCATATCAGAAGCTAAATACATCTCACAGTGGTGAATGGAGTGTCCCTAACCTGGACAACCCTAGGGAACTCAAACTGCTGAGAACCATCTGCTCACACCCCCTCCCACCACATAAGCTACCAATTCCACACCGGTCGGTATGTCCAACCACTATTGTCTGTAGCAGAGGTAGGCAAATCATGGTTTGGGAGTTACATGCAGTTTTTGAGCAATGGTACTATGGCTCTCTCAGGAGCAAGAGAAGCTGAGCCATTATAGGAGATACGCTCTTGGGCTGCGGCCATCCGTACACTTGTTCACTCCCCTCTCTCTCCCCCAAGCAGGATCTTTCTGGCATGAGGAGTAAGTGAACAAATCACAGCCCTTTCCTCTAAGGCCAATTTGTATATCACAGTTCACTGGTTGTAATGTGGCATTAAAGGGACCAGCCCCATAGGAGAAAAGTTCAAGGTTACAGACACTTTGGCTTTTCCGCCATTAAAAACCACAACAGGACTCTGCCCACTGATGTTCAGAACATTCTCTGAAGCTTTGGAATTGGTCAGACAGTTTGCAACAGTTATATGTGTTAGATGAGCTCCATGGGAGTTCAGCATAGGACTATTTTCCTCCCCCCACCCCCAAATGCTCTGAAGATGGGGAGGGGAGACTACCCTGCCACCTGATGACACACTGAAAGATCAGGTCATAGAACACCAGAATTAACCTGTTGCTATACAGATGTTTGAGCTATGAAATCTGTGCTAGTAACAGTAGTCGTACCATTGTTATTGCTACTAACAGTAAACGTAACTGACTGTTTTAGCTGAAGGATGTCAGCCAACAATCTGCAACAGAATGTAAAGTACAAAATATCACAACTTGTTTATATCACAATTTGTGTTAAAGGAGAATTTCAAAATAAAATTATGTATCCAGATTGAGTCATTGAATTTGGTTAAAATCTAACAGAGGGGAAGTCTCTTAGTTCACCACCTACAAAATGTCCTACATAATTAAATGGATTATGTAACTAAAGTTACATAGAAGAAAATTTCAAAAAAGCAGAAAATGGCTAATTCTGTACAAAAAAAACACAACCACTTTAATGACACACAAATGTTAGAAACATAATGGTTAAAAGTTTCCCAAGTAATAAGCAGAGACAACATATGTATATGTTCAACATACAGTATATTTACTTGTAGAGTAACAATTTTCTCCAGAAGGAGTTACCAGTTACTCAGATGATACATAGTAAGGTCTAGCTACTGAGGATCTCCTTTTTAGCAAAAAGGCGAATACAAGCAAGACCATCAGATGAAATTGTATGTTTAGTCCATCTTACTGTAGTCGTCTGTGTTTACCTAGCATGCCAGACTCACTTGGAAAGTTTCTGGTCTCCAATAGTTACCAGCAGATCACAAGAGGTGAATTTCCAGTAGAATTGTCAGGTTTCTTTTTCTTCCACTGTGGTCAGGTTCGTCTAGTGTAGGTGATCACTTGGTTCAGATTTTGTTGACAACAGAGCCAGTCACTAGGCTAAACCAAATCTTTGGACACCTTATAAGCAAAGAACTGTTTAGGACATGTTCACTGGCTCAGGTAGCCAAGACACTTTGTAGGAGATTCTTTTAAAATGGCTGCTTACATGAGGATGTACTTGTTTTTTCATACACCCCACACTTCAGAGGTAACTACTCCCCCCCGTCACCTCTTGTGTGGCAGGAGTATAGAATGCAATCTGCTGGATTTTGGTGCTGTTCAGGACATGAAATTCAGAGTCAGGGAAACTACAAATGCATGTGGGATGGTGTTTTCATATGCTGGGGAACTGTTGAACTCCTGGAGTGTTCACACAAGCACTTAACTTGTAGAGCAGTGATTCTCAAAATTTTGCCTATATGATTGCCTTCTGAGAATTAAATACAATTCCATGGCCCCAGACAAGAGAGACATGCAAAGTATGTCAAGTATTAATCAGCTTGTGACTTCACCTGCAGAAGGCACAAATTCCTCTTTGGATCCTGACCCACAGTTCAGAAATCTCTGATGCAGGTTCAACTACATTCCATGGCTCCTCCTCAGATGTTATTTGTGAAGCATGAGCCCTTGGATGAGCCAGGGTTTGCTACCGCAGAGATGCAGCGAAGCTGTGCGGTACTTAGGAATACCAGAGGAAAAGTTTATTTTCTTGGATTGCTATGTTCTTTCTAGCTGCTTTTTATTTTAGTTCAATTTATATGCCGCCCTTCCCGCAAAGGCGCAGGGTGGCTTACAACCATAAAGACCATTAAAATCAGCAGCAGCATTAATAAATCCACTTAACGCCCCTCCCCCCGACAACCCCTCCACTCTCATCCAACCCTATCCCTGCCTGCCAAATGCCTGGTCTTGTGTTGTTTCACGAAGACGGACACGCTCAGGTTAGGCGGACCCCCAGGTGGAGGGAGCGAGTTGTATTTGTATCTCCCTTTTGCTTGGCTCAGAGTTGGTTCCCGCTCTTCCCTTCCCTCAGTCGTGAGGGATATAGGCTTGCAAAGCCAGTAATTGTTCATATTTAAATTTCTTTAAGAAAAACCCCAAGCCCCTCACTCCACTACCTACATTTTACTCCTAAACCAGGAACAGTATCAAATTACTTTCTATATAGTAATACAGAGCTATTCAGCTGGCAATTGGAGGGCCGAACCCAGCCCACAGTACAGTTCCATTTGGTTCATGACCTCAGGATATAATTGTATGGAATAACAGTTTTGTTTTTTTAACAAAATGTAGATTTCCAGGATAACATGACAGTAGAGTTTGGAGAGCCAGCGTGGTGTAGTGGACAAGCTGCTGGACTTGAAAAGCCAGGGTTTGAATCCTGCCCTAGCCATGGACTCTCAGTGGGTATTTTCAAACATGACGGTACCATGGGTGGCCACGCTTTAACCCACATGGCCATGTCTGATCCTGCCTGCCAGATGTTACCCCGGGGGGGGGGGGGGGGGGGGTGGGGGGTGAGGGGCAGAATCAGGGCTGTCCCTGGACTGTGGCAGTTTTTAGCCCGTGCTGTGACTTGGGACCATCGCCAACTCACAGTGCGGGATAACCACTATTACAGCCCGGGGAAGCCATCTTGGGATGGGGTAGAGTGGGTGGTCATGCATGATGGCCCACTCTACCTGTCCACTGTCCAGGGCTGTTTTGGGTGCACGTGGTGGCCTCAAAGGCCGCTGTGCTTGCCCATCAGGGTAGTGGGCCACGCTCAGCAGCGCAGGGCCTGCAGACCCATATTCGCACGCCACCTGCCCTCTCCCCAGCTCAGGCCACCGACACATCTGTTTGGCAGCCAGGTCAGGTCTGGTGAGGGCCCTCACCCCGGCCAGGATCAAAACATGACAGGTGTGAAAATACCCTGGGTGGCCTTGGGGCAAGCCCCTCAGCCTCAGTTCCCCATCTGTGTAATACATGGGAATGTGTTTGTGTCCATCTCTTCCTGTGATCCCCTCACCCATGTCCATCTTACTAGTACTACTACTTATTTCTATAGCACTACTAGGCATACACAGTGCTTTACAGTCACAGATTTTTGGAGACAGATCCCTGCCCAGTGGGTGTACAGGCTTACTATCTAAGGTAGATAAGGGTGAGGGGAACACAGATTCCTATTTTGTACAGATGGGGGAACTGAGGCTGAGAGGTTGTGACTTGCCCAAGGCCACTCAGTGATTTCATAGACAGAGCAGGATTTGAACCCTGGTTTCCCAGGTCCAAGTCCAGCACCTTATCTATTACACCACACTGGCTCTCTGACTGTAAGCCCACTGGGCAGGAACCAGTCTCTAATAATAATAATTTTTAAATGCCAGGTATACTGCTGGTGCTATATAAATGCTTAATTAATAATGCTTAACTTGCATAGTTTATGTTGATAAATACAAACAAGGTTTGACTATCACTATCTCTGCAGATAGTGCATATTGCAGACCACCACATAGTGCCCCACCATCAAACTGGTGAGAAGATCCAGCCCATGGTGGTCAAGTAGTTGGATGGCCTTGCAAGTAATAGAAAAAGATTTAATTTTCTTAGTAGCTCTGCCCTCTAGTGGATGGAACATGTCAGACTTCCTTGAGCATTTGTGTTCTTGCCACCCTCTAGCGCTAGCAATGCTGGCAGTAAGTAATGCTCTGTTAAAGATTCTCCTAAGCCAATTGGTAGGTTCCTGAGCTTCTGAAACTAGTATCAGGGGTTTTTCTTGCATGTTACGTAGTTAATTCTTTCTATGCCCTCCTACTGACTCCTTCTACAGTGCCTCTTAATGTTCTTAGATGTTCCCGATAATTCAACTGGCCCGACTTCTGTTCCATTATCTCTCTGATGCACGAGACAGTCCAGTAATGGAAGAATATGAGGCCTATCCGCTATAAGAACTGAATTTAGAACACAAGGTGGTACAAAAAGCAAATTATTTTTCTAAGACTTTTCCTCATAAGAACCTCAAAGTAATTAGCAAACTGTTGTACACATACAGGCATCACTTCAGCTATGAGCGTGTGCAGCAGAGGGTTTTAGCTAACAGTTCAGGAATTTTTAGTTGTCTAAAGTCTCTAATTTTCAATCTCAGTCCAACTAATGAGTTATAAATTACTTGTTAAGTCTGAGAAAATGCTTAAGATTGTAGGAGGCAAAACCCCCTAACTGCTTGAATTTAATAACCTTCTCCCAGGTATTGGCTGGCTTCATAGCCAGGGTATCTACCACACTATTGGGTTTGTACCTAGAGCCTCATATTAGAGGTACAATTTGATATAACAACATGGAAAACCAATTGCCAACAATTCTCTGAAGTAACAATTCTTCTCCACACCCCTCCCCCCCCAAAAAAAGCCTCCATTTCTGTTTGTCATGAATGGTATCAAAGTACAATGCACTGTAATATACAGGACATTACAGAATCATAGTTCTTGTATTTCACAAAGGAAAGTCAGAGCTAAACATTTAGAACAAACTTGTTTTATTTTAAACTATTAGTATTTCGGTTTTACAGTGTGTGTTAGAAAAAGCATGGAATTATATCGGTCAACGCAAATACCCTCCCACTCACCCTCCAAGCCAAGAACGTGCAGCTTTACACAACCTAATTCCACCCACATTCAATCATCTCCGCCCCAAAATGTAAGCACATTATGGGACAGGATCATCATCTCATACCTTTATCAGCACCATTGCATCGGTATTCATACATTTCCAATGTACAGTAATGTTAGTGCCATTACATTTCACCACATCTGCGTTTGAATCAGAGCTTGAAATTATTCCTTTCAGGAACAGCAAACAATTCTAGACTACAGGGCTTTTAGCACCATTAAAAGATGGTGAAGTTTGTGATTGTGTTTTATAACATTTTAGTACACGGACTGTTAAGAAAACTTGCTAACCAAAAATGAAATTCTTATTGAAAGATCCAGTACGTCATGGCAACAGCAGGTTTACTGCACACTGCTTAGCCAGCATTCCTCTGCCAGCTAGGGCAGATTAGCTTCAAATGAACCATTATTTTAAACAAGATTGCTAAATGTTCATGACTTTTGTATTGTGGGCACCACTACTTTCTTTCATGTTCATGTTCATGAAAGAAAACATCCAGTTATCTTAGAAATAACATTTTAGTGATCCAGAAACAGACGTTTTTAAAAATATCTTTAAAAACCCAAAGACACCTGTAACGCAGTAGCTTTCATAAATGGAAAAATAAGTCTTTCGAGTAGTCTACACATCTTAAGAAAGCATTCTAATTTTACATCTATACTCTTTAGAGCTTGGTCTCATGAACGTAGGTTCTCATTTCGTCAGGCCATAGTTGGGGTCTATGAGATTGAGGCATGCGCTAGAAAGGATTTAGCCACCACACCAGCAATGACAGTACTTCATTTCAAGCTCTGCATTTCAAGTACCAACACTGTCAGCCACCAAGCAGTGCGAAACTGGCAACTACTATTTATATTTTGTATTTACAACAGTCCTTAGCAGACCACTCACTTAAGAAAAAGTTCATTATAAATCCTACAGATAAATATTATGCTGAAAGGTTAAAATTAAGATGCTCAACAAATAAGAATTTAAGTACAATTGCTGTTTTAAGATGTTAACATATGTAGCCATCACTTCTTCCATACTTTGGCTTACTCCCTCCACTCCATAACCCAGATTACAACAGGCCTTTCAAAATTACATTTTTAACCCCCCAAGTGTTGGTACAAGAAGTCATTTCAGTAGCTAAATGAGAAACTACAAGTAGGTTTTAAGATATCTAGTATATGACATGACAAAACAGCTAGGCCTTCACTTGAGTCAATGGAAATTGGCACACTAGTTTTTGGTTGTTGTTTGGGAGGGGGCGGGGGAGGTAACATGGAAAAGATGCGTCTAATAGCTGAGGAGAAGTATTTGGAGCAATTATACTCAGACACGCATCACAGTATGCATATTGCTTCATTTGATGAAACATACAGAGATCACTATCACTACATCCATAGAGAGCACTCTGAACTACATCTGCCAAGAATGACAGGTGGCATTTTCTTTTGAAGACGTTATATCACAGTAGTATATATCTCAAATGCAAACGTGGTCACCTTTTCCCTCTCCATTCACTAGCACAATATAAATTTCGCATTCGCTTGAATGTTCGTTTGTCTTCTCCCATGTCTCTCCCACTGTCCCCTCTCCCTGTCTCCCCCCCACTTTTGTCTTTTAGAATGTAAGCCACAGGCAGGGACCGCGTCTAGTTCTGTACAGCACCAGGTCATACGACTGGCGCTATATAAATGTCTAATAATAATAATAATAATAATAATAATAGAAAGGACTTTATGTGACTGACTTGTTGCAGAAGAAAATCATGACAGGATGGCCAATTAGTATTTTTTCTTAATTAAAAGAAATCAAATGCACACACCATAATGTAGTATGAAGACTCTATAGCACTCTGCATTTTTATTAGCAAACATGATGGGACAGAATTCCCTGTTTATTGATATATTACTTTAAAGCTAGTGGCTAAATCCAGTTAATATCCAATAGCAACATCTGACTAACAAGCCAACCATATTTTGAAATCAATTATGAAAAATCCAGAAAAACACCACATTTCCCCCATATCCACTACCTTATCTCAAGCTAGCTTTTGGTCCAATTAAAAAATAAAAGCTACAAGAGATTTAACAATACAAAACAAACCACACACACATATAATCAAGTCTGTATGGTGCTTAAATATGCGTCCAGAGCCACTGTACTTTGAGGAATCCAACAAGACTGGCTGTAGCTTAGTTTCCTTTTGCTTTCCTTAAATAACGAGCCCGCACATTCTGGTTTGTGCTCATCATGAACTTCTCAAGCACCGAGGTAGGGAAAACAGTGACGAGCCAACCCTAAGAAAAGAAAGAAAAAAGAAAACAACCTTTCAACCATTATGACTCTCCATTGAGCAAAGTCAAGCTCTACCATTCCTATACATTCAAATGTGACAAGAGAGAGGACTAAAGAGTGAGAAAAAGCAAGTGTCTCAGGGCTTAAAAAAGTTAATTTAAGTCATTGAGCATTTTCTGAGAGCGAAAGAAGAACACAAAGAGCACTCCAATAGCAACCAAGTGTAAAACCCCTTTTTGATCAAGCTTACCATAAAGGCATGGGGCAGACATCCATTGGTCTGAGTCTGAAGGCCAACTGTGTTGAGGGCAGCTCTCACGTATGTTTCAGGACTAGGTTTATCAAATGTTGGTTTACGGATCTGAGACATTTTTGTAGCCACGTAAAATGGTAGAACACTCTGAGGGGGGGGAAAAGACTATTATGAAATGTATTGTTTTCAAATAAAAAAGTCTTCATTATACATCTACTCATAATGGCAGGAGACAAAAACAATGAAGCTTAGTGAACAGTAATGGACCTATAAGTAGCTGCAATGATCTCTGAAAAAGACATGTGCTTACATTTACTTTCTTTAAAAAAGAAAAATGATGATCACATGGTTAGATCACAATCTATAGCACACAAAGAGGATTTCCTGAGAATTATCAGCCTAAAGCAAGTGGGAAACCTTTCTCCTGAGGTAAACTTTGAAAATTAAAACAAGCTCCAAGGGTCACACAGAACTTGGGGTCAGGGGTACACTCTAAAAAAGGAGGGTTCGGATCATGTCTCTGTCTCCTATCCTTGCATACATGCCTTCATCTCCGAGCACTTAACCTGAGCCCAGTTTTTCAGTGCTTTGGGGTAGAAACTAGACCTAGAGCAAAGAACTAGAAAGGGGCCACATAAAAGTTTGCCAGGGGCTGCATTTGGTTCCTAGGCTTGAGGCTTCCCTTTGGCCTAAAGCCACAAAACTCAGGGATACACCATTCTTAGATCTTACAAACTAAGGAGGGATGGGCCCTGCTGGCACTTGGATAAAAGGCCTTGGATGTAGAGCCTGACTTAGAATTTGTGGGGTGAAATAAGATGTGGGTCTCGCATGGTCCTGCCCACCATACCATACACCCCCTTAGCAATTGGCAGTCTGGTGGCAGATGTTAATATCTTAAAACAACAAATGTCATAGTTTTCTCACACACACAATCATAGACTTGGAAGGGAGCTCAGAGGTCATCTAGTCCAACAACCCCTGCTCAATGCAGGAAATCCACAGCTACAGCATCCCTAACGGACAGCCGTCTAGCCTCTGTTTGAAAGCCTCCAGCAAAGGAGAGCCCATCACCTCCCCTGGGCAATTTGTTCCACTGCTGAACAGCTCTTACCATCAGGAAGTTCTTCATCACGTTTATTAACAGGCTGGCAGATGAGGGCCTGCTGCTGCCTCCGCCTGGGTAGGGGGCTGGCCTGGATGTGGTCCTCTGGATGATTCTGGGCCAAGGCCTGCCCAGGCAGGCCTACAGAGCCAGCCCCAGCCCCATCCCCATCGGACATAACAATGATAGTGAACTGTATGTGATAACTAAGACATTAGGAAGGAAGAAAGAACTGGTGTGGCGTGACTCCTTGGGCAACATCCTGTCAGTACTCACCACCCTCTAGCAGGTACCTCTCTAACCTGTTACAATTATGTTTAATCACTCAAACCAGGAGCAGCCCATGGACTGAACATGGTTTGCCAAGGTTTGTTTCCTGGAACAAATCTAGGAAATTCCTCAGCAGACATGCAGGGCAGCTAAAAACATGCCAAAAAAAGGCAATGTCTCTTCAGCAACACAGCAGGGCTGTGGGTGTGTCTGTTTCACCAGATTGGACCTTTGCTGCAATCTCATCAGAGGGAGCTTTCACAGTTTAGGCAGCCGGGACCTTTGCCATGCAGCCTGAAGCTTTACTATTTCAATTTCATCAGCAGGGAACTTTGCATTGCAAGGGCTTCACCTATTTATGCTACTAACTGATTGGCTCCCTGTGCTGGTCAGAGACCATAGGGGGGAGGCATGAACATGGAATAGCATAAACATTTGTTCATGCCGCTCCACTGTGGGATGACGTTGTAATGAGTACTAGGGCTGAGACGAGAGCAAGTGTTCCCATTCCGAAAAGGAAACACTGACTTTTTGGGAGTAGTGTCCATTGGTACTTCATCAGTTTCCTGTGATTCTGCGCTTTCACCTTTTTGGGGGTAATTTTTGTCACTTTCTGACAGTTTTACAGCACTTTTATGGCAATTTCCAGCACTTCCCCTTGCTTAGCCAGCAAGATTTCATCTCCACAGACCCTGGGGGTGCACGTGGGGCACACACGGGGCTTGAGGCCAGCCCGTGGCAGCCCCATTCAACTTGTGAAAAATGGAAAACAGCAAACACAGGAGGAAAGCGGGTAAGTTTCTGCGTTGCATGAATCTCTGTGAATGCTCTGCTTCCAACGGAAGTAGCATTTGCCAAGATTTTTCATTTCAGGTCTAAGTGAGTACCACAGGACTGATTTCCTCCGTGGCTAAGCAATGTGTGGAGCCATCCACACACACTATAAATAACTGGAGTGAGAAGTCCTGGGCTTGGGACCACAAGTAGCCAATGTAACATATGCAGTATGGTCCTGGGACTGCTATGGGGTACCAAATAGACAGGGCTAACAGCTGATCAGTGGGGAGCAGACCATCCCCACCATCACAGAAGTGCTGCAGGCAGGAGGGAGTGTCCTGGTGTGACTGCAACATTCCAGTTTCTTCCAAGTCAGGGGAGCAGCTGGCAGACTGGGAGCATTTGGCTGACAGCAGCCCCAGAAGGGAAGAACCTGTGGCCGCTGCTGGCAGTGGGGGACACACACCATATCCTGGTGCTCCTCTCCATGTCCACAGCCAGAGAGTGGTGAACACGTGGAAATGCTCTTTGGGAGACCATCCAGGCAAAAGGGAATGGTAGAGGCAATTCAGTAAGCACGTCGTACAGGAATGCAATGATGCACGAGTTGCTTGCAGAAGATATAAACGGGCTTATATGCACTTGTGTTAATGACACGGATCAGGACGCTGAAGCTAACTTCTTCTCAAGCTCCAATTTCTGTACTCTGTCAAAAATTATGTCCTTGCCAAAGCTGCATAACTGCCTCCCCCCTCCCCCAAACACATTTAAACTGCTGCTGGTTGCTGTGCTCCGTCCCAGAAGCAGCTACGTTTCAATGGCATCTGAAGCAATTCTACACTCTGTATACAATGCGATTACTAGTCTCTATTGGGACCGACAGAGGGGTGGCGTGGGCAGGGCAGGTCGTTTTTTCTTTTTGTAAAAATCACCATGATATACATCATTGGCAATCAAGTGCATTGTCTGAAGGCTCCCTTAGCAAATAAAAAGTTAAGACATTAACTCACTAAAAATATAGAAGCTAATAGAAGTGGCTGGGGTTTTAAAAAAGCATAAACATGCTGCTTTCATTGCTCAGTACCATGGGGTGGCAGGAAAGGCCATGTGTGGGGGAAATCAAGCCATTAAGTGTAGGTAACTAAGTTCAGGCACCCAACTCTGAGCATCTTAGCTGCTGTTGTTTTTTCCCTTTCCCCCCAGCTTAAAGCCACCATCTTTCATTTGGAGTCTGAGAAATCTGCTGGAGCCTGACAGACAGTTCGGATGGATACTGGTCAATAAAGGTTCTCGCATATCCATTTTTTCCCCAACCAAATTTCACATGAAGGTTTGAAGACAAACATCCACAACGTATTCCTTTCATGAAAAGATTGATCCCCACACATGTATTACAGCAAACAAAATTAAAAACGGATAAAATATTTCCTGCTAGATAAACAGGTATAAAATTGGGAATGGATAAGACCTTTCTGATCATTTTTAGTAAGAGACCAAAATCAGGTTATAATGGGAAGCATGTCTCAATCTTAATATTTACCATACCTTTCTAAAAAGCAACAAAAAAAGTTGTGTTAAAATTGCACTACTCAGCTGCACCACCAGATGGTGCCAAACGATTAGCCATTATTTGCAACGGAGTTTGGTTCAACCAAGTTTGAATTACTGGTAGCACGCTAGCTATATAGCATTGCGAAACTGTAATATCACAAACTTCAAGAAAGTTTCAAAGGTATAGCTATGGAACAGTATATTCTCTGAAATGCACCCCAGTTTTCAGAAAACCTCTGTGTTACTGTCTTCCACAGAGTGTGATCATTTGTTTGGCCTAGTCTTATGTGCCACTTTCAAGATGTTAATCGCTGGGATGTGTACAAGTGCAGAACCTCACAACTACTTATGAGCCCTGCCTTAGTAAAGCACAAATCGAGAGATTAAACACTAAGCAAAGCAAGATTATCTGAGTACAGTCTCCTTTGTGTCTATAAATTTGTCCTTTTCTCCATTCGTGAACAGGGATAATTGGACCCTACGCTGCTCCTAAGGAATTGCATAATGTAACAAGCAAGCGAGGAAGCTTGTTCAAAGGGCTTAACTTCATAATCTTTGAGATCTCTTCCAATACCACAACTGTACGAAGAAAAAAAGTCTAAAGTAGAGTCACTGTTCTGATCAAATCTAGGTTCCAAAGAGCGAGTTTCCACTCAGATACCACTAATACAACTAAAATATTATATTTGGAACACAGGGTTGGACCATTTCGTCATCCACTCCTAATTTCTGGTAGTCAGAGGTTTCATCTCCTGACCAACTTGGCTAATAGCCATCAGTAGCCCTATTGTTCATGAACTGTCTAAATTTTTTTTAAATTTAGCTATAAGTAATGGCTATCACAACATCCCATGGCAATTAGTTCCACCGATTGTGAATTAGTACTTTGTTTATTTTAACAAAGCTGCATATTAATTTCCCTCAAGTGTCCCCTAGTTCTAGTATTATATGAGATGGTAAGTAACGGCTCGCTATACACTTTCTCTACCCCACACATGATTATATATGCTTTTATCATACCCCTGCCAATCATATACCCCGAAAGAAATTCTAATGGATTGGTGAGGCATTGTTTCCCAGTTACAAATTCATATGCGGACTCCAGAATGTTCTCTTCCTCCTCCTATTGTGTTTTTCTATATATGCTTAATAGTTCTCTACATTATATTGCATCTACCAATTTGACATTTGGTCCCATTTCCAAGCCACAGTGGAGCCTTTAAAAAAAAAAAAAAAATTACACACAGACAAAATCCACAATGTTACACTGGTTACTTCTGGCAAAGAGGCTGGTTTTAGTAATAGGTTGCAGAACTATTAATAGTGATATGTAATTTCATGCTTGAGTTCCCTAAGAACTCTTGGGCAAATACAATCTGGTCCGCATGAAGTAGAGGTGAAACGGGTACCTGATTTGGTACCAGGGGGTAATATCTGCATGTGCAGGTACTGTTTTGAGTATTGGAATTGGTACTTGAATACTGATTGAGTACCTGGAAAACCGAAAGGTTTGTTACCTATTTTTCGAGTACCTGAAAACATACCTGAAAAATTCCCAGAACTCCAGGACGAAATCAGGATGAAAAAATGGGCATATTGGTATACTGGTTGTAAGTATTTGGGGATACCTGACTGAAAACTGGTTTGGGTACTGAAAAGTACCTGAAATATTCAGTTTGATTTGGGTACTGGAAATTTGACAGATAAGGCCATTTTTGCAGGTCCTTATTTCAGCTCTAGTTACGACTTATTACTGCTCAATATATATTAATTTGCTGTTTGTTTTTCCCACTTTAAACATAACATGTGAAAATCTAGAAGCCCAAAAGCAATGACGTCACAAGAAGGACAGACACTAACTGCCTGGAATAGTTTGTTAATTCACTATTTCACTTCCTAGCACATGCCTATATGATACTTGGAGAGAACCTGTGACAAAAGGCATTCCAAACCATGGATTCCTGCAATTCTTGGTTTTCTCAAAAAAAGAGAAGCTTATGCAGTCATTGTTTCTATGTAGGTCCCTTCTTAACCTTCAGTCCTATAGGCAGATTTCAAACAAGGTTGGTAGAAGAGCAGAAGGCCTAAAAGTTAACTATGGATCCAAAATTTAGTAGCAATATGTCTTACAAAGAGGAGATAGGGCCTCTTTTGTAACAAAAAAATCCCACTAAATGGTGGTGTCTTTTTAGGAAAATAGGCTTCATTAGTTCAGAGTTTTGTTTTATGGAACTAATTTTGTTTTGCGTGATGAGACCACAATGAAGGAATCTGGAAAAGGGATCCTGTGCAAGAAACAAAATGTTACTGCGTAATGCCCTGCGTACATAAGACAAGCTGCTCTCTTATAATGATTGTCCAAGATGAACAATCTACTCGCCTTAATAGGTATTGAGCCACAAAGCCCCCAGAATGGACTAGCATGACAGTATCTAGTATAGGGTGCATCAGACACACCCTCACACCTACTTCAGCTCCTTCTTCCAAAGTCATGGAGCTTCCATGGTGTTAAAGGAGAACTGCAAGAAGTGGGGAGGACAGGTAGGAGTGTCTTCAAAAGGAAGCCTCTCTACAGTCAATCATTACAAGTGAACATCTTGTCAGTCTTCTTCAAAGGTCTGCATGTATAAAACTGAATAGACTAGTAAGCAGTCCTGTGAAAAATGGAGGGGGAGGGGGCAAGGTGTTAAGAGAGAACGGAGACTGCAGCACTGCTTTTGCCAAGCTGAGCCTTAGACCAAATGGCCTTGGTGAATGCATGTGGAAAGTTACAGCATACTGCTTTACAAATGTCTGATATGTAATATGTAGAGTATACTTTTTACTTATATTATTCTAATTGGCTGCAGCCCTGGCAAGTTAGGAAGCAAAATTTTATGCACCACCTGATTCATTAAGAAGGGTGCTGTAACAGTGTGGCTGAGGTGCCCTGTCACCAGGAGCGTACGACGCCTTTAAGAAGCAGAGGTCAATCCGCTAAGGGAGACCACCAGTGAGGGCACCTATGGACACTTCAGGCAGGCACAGGAAGAACAGAGCCAAAGTCATCAGGCGGGTGGTTGGTGGAAGTTGCAGCATAAGGCTCCAGGGAAGCGGAAGGCTCCCCAAACACAGTAACTGTGAGAGGCAGTGGGATCAAAGATGGACCAGGCTCTGAGTGGAGCTGCAGATTTAACTGACAAGCCTACAAGTCGCAGAGGGGCTGGCTGGCCCAGTGCGAGCTGGTGGTGTGGCGTTCAGCTGCTCCTAACCTTGGGAGCAGGGCACATCATTGCCTTGCTGAGTGGGTGCATCATCTCAGCCAGGCGCAGGCCAGTGGAGAGGGGAGAGGCCCTCCTCCATTGTCAGTAGAATGTTAACTACCAGTGGAGATCTCTGGAGTGCAGCGGAGCTAGCGAGGAGAGACCGAGCTAGGCGGCTTGGTGGAGCACAGCAACAGCCGGTAATTGACAAGAGCCAGCTGCTTGGCACTGCAGAGAGCTGGAGGCCCACCGGGGAAGCTGAGGAGCCAGGGGTAGCATGAGAGAAAGTTCCAGGAGACCCAGCCAGGAGCAGCAGAACTGGGATAGAGACCGAGATCTGAGGCTTGGAAGCCAGGAGGCTTGCCTCTTAAGGAAAGAGCAAGGTACTTTGGAGACATTTGGGGTTGTGACACAGGACACTGTGGTTCACGACAGCCAGGGTATGAAGGTTTATTACAGGTGTCATTTTGAAGTAATCTCCACTCACCGTCATTTTAGAGAGACTACAAAACAGCGATTTTCCAAAGGACTTGGATCACTAATTAAAGCCATTCTTACATCCAAGGAATGCACTTTGGCTTCTCCCGGATGACAATGGGGCTTGGTAAGAACACCTAGTAGTGTCTTGTGCTAGACTGAAATTCCAATTTTGGCAAGAAGCCAGGGTGAGGTCTCATTACTATCTTATACTTGCATAAGTAAATAGAGAGGAGATGTCAACTAACTATACATATATGATGTTTTATTATAAGTTCTCCTGGAGCCCTGTACTTGCTCTAATGAGCAGAGCTGAGACGAGAGCAAGTGTTCCTGTTCTGCAGGGAAATACTGCCCTTCCAAGAGCACTTGAGAGTGTTCATCGGTACTTTGTCAATCTCCGGTGATTCTACACTTCCACCATTGTCAATATCAGTGCCTGTGATTTTCTATCATTTCAGATCAATTTAGTAACTTTCCAGCATTTTTTGTCATTTCCCCATCATTTTCGTCACTTTCTGGGACATTTATGACACTTTTGATTTTCCACAGCCTCTAGGGATGCACATGGGGTGCACACAGGTCTTGGGTTCAGCCCTGTAGCAGCTCTGCTCAACTTGCAAAAAATAGCAACAAATGGCAAAGAACAGAAGAAAAGCCAGTAAGTTTCTATGTTGCGTGAATCAAGGCAAATGACCCGTTTCTGGTGGAAACAGTATTCACTACAATTTGTCATTTCAGGTCTAGTAATGAGCTGCTCCTAAACCATCCCATCCTACAAATGATCATCTTTATCCTGCTTAGCTCCTTGGTGAAAACAGCCAGGGGGTCCTCTTATGCAACAACCCAGCCTAAACTACACACTTGCCTGCTCCCACAGTTCAGAGTCTTAGCCAGGGCCCCAATTCTTCCACGAATTTTTTAAAAATTCCATGAGAGTCTGCAGGTCTCTTGGTCTGATTCTGTGGGTTCCTGTTCCCCCACCCCACGGGGCTGCTGGGAGTTGCTTCTTGAATTTAGGGGCGGTGGCGGCAGCAGCAGCGGCAGCCCTGAGTGCTGCTGCTACCCTCACCCATCCTCAGCTTGGCAGGCAGTGTTTCTGGAGCTGGGGAGAGGGAGGACAGCTGCATTGCTCAGGGCTCCTGCCGAGCGAGCCAGGCTGGGTGCCCCCCTCCTCTCCAGCCCACCAAGTCACCTGGTAGCTTTCTTGGCTGGCTCTCCTGCTGGCCACTTCCCGGCCCTACACCTAAGGGGGCCTCTCGGGTGGAAGCAGACGGATGATGAAATCAGCCCGCATGCCCATCCTGGGAGGCCCTGTCAGATGGGGCCAGCAAGTGAAGCTGTTCCACTGGCAGGGTAAGTCCCTCCCTTCCCCGGGCATTCCCTCCTCCTTCTTCTCCCTGGACTGGTGTGTGTGTGTGCACCTGGGGTTGCCTCCCCAACACCCTCTCCAGGCCGCTTGGGCCCCAATTTACCTGGCCTGCCGGGCAGCAGGGAAAGTCTGGGCTTCGGGGGGTGGGGTGGCAACTCCCAGCGGCCCCCCATCCAGTGTGGTGGGGGAACAGGAACCCACAGAATCAGACTAGGAGGCTTGCAGACTTCCATGGGTCCTTCGAGAAACATCCCCAAGGACCCCCTGTGGGCCAGGTGAGTTGTCCCGTCTCCCGCCTAGCCTGCTTGGGCCTCTCCTCCCTTTGCCCCAGCTCACCTGGTCTGCACCTCTAGGAGCCAGCGTTGCTGCTATTCTCCCCCTCCTCAGCCCAGCACACTCAGTCTGTTTTTAGATGATCACACTGAAAAGTTTTTAAGGTATCATAACAAAAATGTTTTTAGATCTTTACTAAAACGTTCTATGAATTGTATGTGTAAACAGATCTTCTAAAAACAGCCTAAAGCATTATGCTGGAGGACTTGGGGTCTGTTACAAGGGCTGCACCGCTCTGGTTAATTCAGTTCCCATGTTAATTTCACTTCCTCAGCATGTTGAGCATGCTGCAGAGCTCTTGTTAATTTCAGTTCTTCCTGCAGAGCTCTTGTTAATTTCAGTTTTCTCACTGGCCAGCTATTGTTAATTTCAATTCCTCAGCCTGTCTTGCTGCAGAACTCTTCTTAATTTCAGTTCTCCCGGGTCAGCTCTTGTTAATTTCAGTTCCACCTGCACTCTCCTGGCTCTAGTATAGGGCTCTGCAGATTTGTTTTAAATGTTTACACAACCGAAGCAACTGCTGTGAAACATTTCCAAATTGAAACATTTCTGTAAAACAGGGGGAAAGGTGTTTTTTAAAATGACCTAAAACAAGGAAGTGTTTTTAAAAAAAATAATGTTTTAAGTGTTTACATGATCACATTTAAAAACATCCTAGATCAAAGTAAGACATTTTAAATTATCATCTAAAAGCAGCCTCACAGTTCCTGAGCAGGCTGGGCTGGGGAGAAGAATGCAGGCCCAGCTCACATCTCAGCGTGTAAGCCTTTGATTTGCTTGCATGTGAGGATGTCACCCGTCAATCACTGCACACAAGCCAATCAGAGGCTTACCTGCGGTGATGTCACCTAAGCAGAGAAATACCCATGGGGAATTTCCCTGTGGGAAGGATTCTGCGCTAAATCTGCAATTCGTGGAAGCATGTTTCCCTTGGGGCCCTCGTCTTTGCCTTAAGAATCTGTAGCACCCTGGCCATTTCAGGAAGGGAGCAAAGAAGGCCTGGACATAAACCAAGCTGAATACCCCAGAACAATGGTCTGTAAAAGCCAATGGCTAGTAGTGTTGTTGGTTCAGGATTTATTTATTTTTTTGTAGTAAGTGAGTCTGAGATCAAATGGAGGACTGGAAAGAGAGTGGTCAGCTGCCTTTGACCAGTGTCAAACTCAAAAGAAGGATTTTGTAACACGGACAAATTGAGTGGAAGAATTACAGCCCATGTGTTGCTACCACCTGTTGGATGGCTTTATCTGAGATTACGGTCATGGAGGCAACCAGACGTTTTATGACAGTCAGCCTTGATAATCTGTGGGTGCAATCCAGCTCCCATTTAAGTCAATGGCTAAACTCCCATTGACAAATTATGCTCTGTGTTGGCAAGTGCAATACTGCCTCTGGTTGTCACACATGGAAGAGGATACTAATCAGCCCAGAGATTTTGCTGTAATTCTTTCATTCTAACTCAGTGAGGGTCCTATTCATAAACAAGCCAAACAGTCTAGCACCATTAAAGGGCACGTCGAGTTACCCGTGGTTCTCTGACACTAGCTCTTAGGTGCAAAGTCATATGTGATGACATATGGCAATGCTAATGGCCATAGCATGCAAGGGGGGGGGGGCGTTTGGCAAACTGTCTGTGGATGACTCTTGGCGCTCAGGTCTTGTGCTCTTCAGCTTGGAGCAGTAGTAGATTTGATTTCCTCAGGGTATAATTGTACATTACTCTCATTGCCTGAGGATTTCCTACAAACATATCCAGACAGCCATCTCCTCCCTCGCCTCCCCTGCTCCCCCAACCACCTTCGTCCCTTTTCCCTTGCTGCCCCGTACGCCTGGAACTCCCTCCTTGCCCTCGTCCGCCTTGCCCCCACCTTCAAGTCCCTCCTCAAAACCCACCTCTTCTGCTCCGCCCTTCCTAACTCCTGCTAATCATCCCCACCCAGGAATTATCCCCCACCTGTTATCTGCAAACTCCCAATTTACTGTAACCAAGCCAAGAACGTGTACCCGAGCTCTCGCATCCTCATGAATGTTGCATCCCTTGTCTCTCCCTCTGTTCCCCCTTCCCTGTCTCCCCTCCCCCTGTCTTTAGATTGTAAGCTCTCGGGCAGGGACCGTGTCTATCTTATTCTTTGTAAAGCGCCAGGTACATTGCTGGCACTATATAAATGCTTATAATAATAATAAATAATATTCTGGCTCGCTGAAGCCATTTAAATATCTACCATCTTTATCAAGTGGAAATGAAGTATGTTATTGATGACAAATTTGTGATCTATGCTTGGCAATGGTAATACTGAAATTGCTTTTATACCTGCTGCTATGGAGGATGAGAGCATGAGCCAGAGCTTTTTGACTGGTTTGAGAAGTCCAGCAGTTGGTTAGGTAGTTACATATAATACAACTGTGTTGTCAAGTGGAAAAAGCTTCTAGATTAGTGGCTTCAACCAGCAGCTCACAAGCTACTGTGCAAACAACATTCCTATAGGCAAAAACCACATTTCCTCTTCAAAGTCAAAGGAAGCCCTGCAAGACTAAGTTGGAAAAGTTAGCGGTGGAGCTGTGCAGCACTCTTGGGATACAAGCCAAAGCCAGCTGGAATTCCAGCAAGATTTGTGAAAATCAGGTGGTCTATAGAAAAAGTCATGAGAACTGTCACAGGTCACAAAGCCTGGTATGGTTATTCAGCAGAGTTTTGTTCAGAGCTCTACGCCAACCCTTGGGGGTGAGCCGGAAGTAGGAGCATCACGAGGCTCCTCCTGCCAAGAGTGGGGCTTGGGCCCAGAGCCCAGGCTATACTAGAGCTAAAACGAGATTTTCCTTTTCTCAGAAATCTCAATGAGATTTTCTCATCTCGATTATCTCACGAGAATCAGGCGTTTCCAAGATTCTCGCACGCCTCAAAATAGCCCAAAATGGTCTGCACATGTAGAAAAATGGCCATGAGGGCTGTTGTGCTCATGCAGAGACCCTTTTTGGGTATTTTTGAGATTAGCGAGATTCTCATGAATCTCGCAAGATCTCACCAGGGTTGCAAGATTCTCACAAGAATGAATTTCATTCTCGTTTCAGCCCTCTGCTATACCACTGTCTTTCTGACATGTGCCTTGTCCCCTGTGGAGCACAGTGACATCATGATGCTCCAGAAGAGATGTGGTAACTGGTTAAAGGCCAGGAAACTAAATGGTCCGTTTTCACAATGGAAAGAAGTCAGTAGAAGTGTACCCCATGGGTCTGTACTGGGATCCATGTTGTTTAGTATATTCATTAATGAAAAGGGAGTAAAGAATGAATGACCACATTTGCAAATTACACAAAGTTAATCAAGATAGTTAAGACCAAAATGGATTATGAGGAATTACAGGAGATCTTCATGACTGGGTGACTGGACAACCAAACAGCAGATAAAATTCAAATGCTGACAAGTGCCAAGTGATGCACATAGGGAAAAATAATTCTAATTGCACACACACCACCACTTCTAAATTAGGAGTTACCACTCAGAAAAAGGATTTTGGAGTCACTGTGAACAAATTCACTGATTACCTCAGCTCAGTGTGCGGCAGTGGCCAGAAAAGCAAACGGAACGTTATGAATGGTTCAGAAAGGGATAAAGAATAAAACAGCAAATATTATAATGCTGCTATATAAATCTATGGTGTTGACCACACTGTGAATACTGTGTGCAGCTCTGGTTGCCCCATCTCAAAAAAGATATAGTAGAGCTAGGAAAGGTGCAAAGAAGGGCAATGAAGATGAACAATGGTATGAGATGGTTTCTGTAAGAGGATAGGCTTGGTAGTTCAGGGCTCTTCAGCTTGGAGATGAAACGACAGAGGGGATATGAGAGAAGCTTATAAAATCATGAGTGGTGTGGAACAAGTAAATACGGGCACTGTTATTTACTCTCTCTAATAATACGAGAACTAGGGAACACTCCATGAAACTGGCAGAAGATTTACAACAAACAAAAGAAAGTGCTATTTCACTCAATGCACAATTCACTTGTTAAACTTGTCACCAGAGGATGATGTGAAGGCCAGTAGCATAGCTGGGTTTAAACAAGGATTGGATAAATTGTTGGCAAATAGGTCCATAAATGGCTATTAGTAAAGTAGTTGTGGGATGCAACCTCTAACACTTGGGAGCTGCAAGTGAACAGCAGGGAATGGCTCACTCTATTACGGCCTGTTAAACACTTCTTTAAAGTGAGTAGGAGTGGCCACCCACTGTTGGAGACCTGATGTTGGGCTCTACAGACTAATGGTCTCACCGGGCACGTCTTGTGTTCTTATGGCCATGTCAGAATGGGGTGGCGAGTCCCATGGCCACACCCCTTTCTTACATGGCCACACCCGCTACAGATCATGACATCATGGTTCTCCAAAGAGGACGAGCTAAGGCAGAGTCTAGGAGGCTGTGGGGGACACAGCTCTGCACCGCTCCAGCAGACCCCATCCTCCTTACTGCTTCTGATGCTCCTCTAGAGAGCTGGAGCAGCAGCATCAGAAACAGCAGGGAGGTTGGGTTCTGCGGTAGCTATCTAGGGCTCTGCCTCAAACATCTGAGGCCCCAGTCCCCATAGTGTCAAGTAATGCCACTGGTAAGAAATGAAACTAAAAAAAGGTTTGTGCAAACTGCTGTGAACTGAGCCAATCTGATGCAGCTCAACACCAAGCTATTGGTTTTCTTAAATTTCTGGCCAAGTGTCCGTCTCTCTCTAGTTTCCTATAAACACAGCTAAATTAGGCTAGTAGATGACTATATATAAAATAAATAGGTACTTATTTTACCTATTCATTTGAGATGCTAAACACAGACTCTGATCTTCACTGGATGGTAATCAAGTCATGCCACATAGCTGTTCGCTCTCTTCTCCGTGGTGTTTAGTAAGCACCATCTTTCAATGATTCATGTAAACAATTAAACCTTTTGTTGTTGTTGCCTGCAACAGTTGTAACTAGCAATATATTGAAGGATATTTGGTCCTGTAACTCTAGTCCTCTGATCTTGTTACCTGCTACGTTGCTGTAGCAAGGAGTTGTAAAACATATCTGGACTAAGCACTGCTGTAGTTATGTGTCAGACAAGAGATACTTGCAGTCTTGTGAGGTACACTGTGTAGCTATAGAAGCAGCTGCCAGTTACACCAATAGGTCATGCTTAGGACCCCCCCCCCCTTTTAAAAAAAAGCAACACACGTTTATCCTTAAAAAGTTCAGAGGCCACTGTTAACTGAGACAAATAAAAGGGAAACTGTATCTTTATCTGTTATAGTCACGTTTCTAAGTGAGCGAAAGTGATGATTTCCTTTTGTTGCCAAGACAGCCACTGTTGCTGTGGTAACTAACCACACAATAACAGCGATACTTAAATGAAACAAACTCCACTCACCTGCACAATGATGCCCTTGCTCTTGTACTCTGCATGGAGGCCTCGAGAGAAGAAATCCACAAAAGCCTAGGGAGAAGTGGGAGAAACACATAGTGCGTGTGAATACATTGGAGATCTCTCTCTCATACACACACACACCCCGGAAGCAGGAAATATTACACTAACTACATATCATACTACCGTTTTAAAAATTGTTTATATATCTTAACTGTCTTTTAAAAGCTGAAACATGTTTTCAAGTAAAGTTTGCAGTTAGCAAAAAAAGACATATTTATGTGTGTGTTTTTCAAGTGACTTTGTCAAAGGAGAGACTTCAGAATATAGAGTTGGTCCTAATTCAGAACCCAGAGTGCAAGCCTTGTTAAAATTTGAGGTGTTGAAATATGGTTGCAGAGCTGGTTTAGTGTGTTTGTTCTACCCTGGACCCATCTGACCCCTCTAGTTACCGTCCAGTCTCCCTCCTTCCCTTTGCTTCAAAGCTTCTGGAACGTGTCGTCTACTCCCGCTGCCTGGACCTCCTCTCTGCCAACTCCTCCCTGGACCCTCTCCAATGCGGCTTCCGCCCCCTCCACTCTA
>QEPC01006018.1:121278-166154 GCA_003113815.1 Sphenodon punctatus
AAAAATCCGGTATGCCAATACCGGTAAATCTGGTACCTGGGAGATCCGATACTGGTACATCCGGTACCCGGTATTCTCCCCAGTGTTCCACCCCTAGCCTCTACCATGCCACTTAATGCTTTGTCATTGCTATAAAGATTCAGGGCTATTGACAAACTCAAGCATCCTTAAGGACCCTAACATTTTTCCAAAGCATCTTTCTTTTTCATCTCTTAACTCAGGTCAGGTCAAATACAAAAAAGTTTAAGATACCAGAATCCTGGCTTACAGTAGCCAAAGCTATACAGCCAACGCACACAGTCACCTAAAGAATCAAATAGCATAAAGTTGTATAAAAATAATTTACTCTTTCCCACAACAGTTACCCAAGGGAAGGGGGTGGGGAGGAAGAGAGACAGTTCTAGCAAAGAAAAAAAGATGAGCTATTTAAAGAGATAGCATCAGCTGTTCCAATGATGCATCAATTCAGACACAGCCAAGCAAGGGTATTGCATATGTTTTGCTACTTTCTTTCAATGCCCACCTCACTACTGCATTAATAAGAGATCGAATTACACCCTGTTTTTTTGTCAATTCCTAGTGACTGTAGTTTTGTTTCTACTAAGTGTAATTTCACATTAAAAGTACTCCATATCTGATATTCTTGGTTTGTACATGAAACAAAGAGCCACATTTCAAACAGTGCATTACCTTTATTAGATAGCTTCTATCTGAGTATATAAAACACCTGGAAGAAAGCCAACTCATTTTCTATCCTCGGTCCATAGAAAATATGTTAGGACCATGGCAGAGACTTATTAGGCCATTTCCAGGTCAGTCACTATTTTGCTTCACTTGGGAAACATCGTTCAAACATCCATTTTTAATAAGCGTGTTTTGTCTTGAAGTCCCTTTAAAAACCAGGCCTAATGTGTAAAACGTATGCAAGGTGGGCATGAAATTTTAGTTTCCATGCACCAATGTAGGTAATGCAAATTAGTTTGATAGGGTATTTCCTACCAATTTCCATTTGGTAGGGTTCCATTGTCCGATTTGAAAATGTGCAAACTACGTATCAGACAAGGCATGCAATCATGGGTTTTTGTTTGTTGGTTTATTTTCTTCGGCCTTTGAAAGTGACAAGTCCTGGCTGGGACTGCTGCGGAGCTGAACTCTGCCGTGGTCCTGGCTGGGGCCTGTCAGGTGCATTCAAGCAGTCTGTTTGGCCCCGTTTGGGCATTGATGGTGCCTGAGGGGACCAGCTCAATTCCTAAGACATTTTTCCACAGAAGATTTTCCGCCCCACATCACTGAGGACATCACCTCCCCTCCAAACTTAAAGATGAATGTAATTATCCAAAAACTGTTTAAATCTATACCGAGACACTGAAAAATAAGACATCTGAAAGACATCTCTAGACAGTGAAAAATAACTTGGAAGGCCAAACCCTTGAGTCAACACACAGGAAGCAGCTCTCCTGCATTTCCACAACAGTACAATTGAAAGAAAATGGCTGGGTGCTCTGCCCTGCCCTCCTCGCCCTGCCCCCCCCCCCCCCCCAACTCCCACTCAGGTTCGCAGCCTTGAAATGCTCCTGAATTCCTTCCTCGCCGCCCTCACAGCCTCAACAGAGCAGAGATGGGGGCCTGCACTCAAGGAGAGGGATCTGGGCCCTGGCTGCTCTGCCCTGCCTTCCTCGCCCTGCCCCCCCCCCACCCCCAACTCCTTATAAAACCTTTCTCCGAGCATGCATGCAATTGTAAGAAGCTGAGATTAGGAGACGATGATATGCTTTCCGCATGGTACAGAGATCTCACTGCATATGGCACTCAGCCCCCATATGCATGAATTTGCAGATGCCCTAAGAATGCTAGTTATTCTTTATTTGTTTGTTTTGCTTCTGAGAAGATAACCTGAAGAATTCCTGCTTCTCAGTCAAGAAACAGGAGATGGGCACAAGTTTCATGCTTTTATATTTTGCCTTTTCGTAGTGACCACGGAGATAGGCGTCTGGAATTGTCCAGTCACACTTGGAGGTTCTGCACCACCTCTGATCTTAGCCACTGTCCTCTGAACTTCCAAGTCAGCTTGTGGGTTTCAAAAGACAGACTCCCTGATGTGAAGAGTCTCTTTGATATACATGGTAAGTGTGTGTTTAATAGAATAATCAGACATGTTTCGAGGGAAACATCCTCTAAGCAATAGGCACTTGCGTTGGGGTCGAGTTTAAGGGAGCCATGAGAAAAAAATGGGAATTGTTCCCCATGCTGCTTGAGTGTAGATGTCACTCTGTGAAGACACAACACCCTTGCACATCGCAACCCACTTTTGTGCAGATGCTCCCTCTCAGTCATTCTTCTGCCACAAGGACACTGTTTGAAACCTCTGAAGAGTCTAACTGCCTTTTAATAGATTAAGTGAACAGAAGATCTTGGGGTGAAGGAGTAGAATAGTGTGAGGGAGTAGAAGAATAGTGGGGGCGCACACAGCATATCGCTTTGAATTCAGAACAAGCATAAAGTACCATCTTTTAAGAAGAAAAAGGTGGCTGAAACATTAAGCCAAACAGAAAGGTGTATGTACAGTTTCTACAAAAGTTTCTTATTGGAGGACTGGGGCAGTTGGTGCATCTCTTATCTGAACAACAGTCACAATATTTTAAAAATCAACTGAGTTACTGATGAAGGCGGAAGCTGAAACGAGACTATATAAGAAGTTTCTTTGAAACTGGGGGTCTTCCTGGAATAAGCTACACAAGGTCTGGACTGGGGTCTGTCTAGAGCTACTTTGTGGTGTGCAGGTTTGTATCAGCCTTCAGTAGAACTTTGGCTTTAGAACTAGATAGCTCGAGTTCACTATCTTCTGGCTGCACCTCCTTTGCTCTTGCTCCATTTCCTATGTTAGCAATTTAGTCCAAAGGTTTCCACTTATGTCAGCTTCTTTTAGACAGGGAATCTAGGAATTCTACTAGGATCTCTTTCTGCTTCCTTTGAAGAGGCTCTATACTGATGAAGCAGCAGAAATGAGGTAGCCACCTTTGTATCTCTGGTCCTTTCCTGTACCCCATGCTGGCACACAATGAGAACATGGCCCAATTGCTTATTGTTCTACAAATAGTAGTTTGCCAGCAGGCCTGACAAAATCGTTTAATGTTCTCCCCTTTTCATAAATCAAAGTTTTACCCACTTGGTATCAAAAGTGTGCTATGGTACTCTGTATTCTTTCCTTAGAATAAGTATAAAATAGCAAATGTTTCCTTCCAGGATTAAAAAATTCAGAAACTTCTCAAAAGACTGAAGGACAAAAAAAATATTAAAAAATCAGGTTTTTAAATAAATAAATAAATAAATAAATGTGACACTAACTCAATGGAAATCATATGCAGGGGAGAGCAGCACACAGAACAAGTTATGAGAAGCATTAATTCCTGAGCACTTAAAACTAGTCAATTGATATCACAACATGTATCCAGCCCTATCCAACATGATGGGAAAGCCAACAACACTAATTTATTCTTTCCAACACCAAGCTTTTACTCTTTGCCAAATTTAAGTGAAGTGTCTCTACTTTTATCAGAAATATTTTATTTCTGCAGTTTCTATGGTTAAGTTTATGCAGGAGATTGGCTTGGGACATGCCAAAAAAGTTTACCTTGGTTGCAGAGTAGAGAGTCAGTAGCGGAAATGGATACATGCCAGTAGCTGAGGATATATTCAAAATTACTCCCTTGGATCTGAAACAAAATGAAAATGCAGTTAGCAGCAGGAAAACACACTTCCATCCTCTCTACATACTTCAAAAATATTTATTTAAGGCAAGTGGTTGCTTGAACTAAGAGATACAAGTGATTTACAGTTTAGTTTTTAACCAACTGTAAACAATTTGACCCAAACTAGAACTAACAACCTGCTGGCTCTAAGTTAGTCTGATTCTCTTCTCATTTGTGACAGTGCAAGTCAGGAGCATAACTGAGGGAAAGTAAGCCCTATAAAGCATAAGTCAGATGTTCACCTGGCTCATGAGAATTTACAACTCCCCTACAGTGCCAAAAGTTTAGAATACTTAGTTTAGAATACAACTCCCCTACAGTGCCAAAAAAAATACCAGAGGACCTCAAATTATTTTGCAAATGATCATGATAGCAAGTACCCATGCCCACTGTCCAAGTTTTAGAGCACATGTAAAGTAGTTAGAAAACCCTTCTCAAACTTATTCAGTTATTAATATAAAGATACAGATAAATATAAGGATTTGAGGAGCAATTTGATAAGGATACCAAATTCAATAGCATTCCCCCCCCCCCCCAACGTACATCAGACGCAGGAAACCTCCTGGAGAGGCAGTTGGTCCGCTATACGGTCAGGCATCCAAGATGACAGAGCCATTGCTAAGAAGCTAAATCAGTTCTTTGTATCAGTTTTTACTGCAGAGGATACTGGGGCAATACCCACAACAGAACGATTTTTTTGTTGGTGAGGAGTTCTCTGAAATTAGCATCACACCAGAAGAGGTTTTATTGCATATTGATAATTTAAAACAGTAGCAAATCACCTGGGCCTCATCCAAGATAAGGGGACTGAAAGAACTCAAATTTGAAATTGCTGAACTACTATCGGTAATATGTAACTTATCACTAAAATCCTCCTCTGTGCTGGAGGATAGGAGGTTAGCAAATGTAACCCCAGTTTTAAAGAAGGGCTCCAGAGGTGAACCTGGAAACTACAGACTGGTAAGCCTGGCATCAGTACCGGGCACATTGGTGGAGACCATTGTTCAAAACAGAATTACTAGGTATACTGACAAGCATGATTTGATGAGTAAAAACCAGCATGGCTTTAGCAAAGGGAAGTCATCCTTCAGTAACCTACTAGAATTTTATGAGATTGTTAATAAACATGTGGGTAGGAGTGATTCCATTGATCTAGTATATTTGGATTTTCAAAAAGCTTTTGACGAAGTCCCTCACCAGAGACTCCTGGTCAAGTAGTCACAGGATACGAGGAAGAGGCCTGTCATGGATTGATAGCTGGTTAAAAGATAGGAAACAAATGGTAGGAATAAAGTTGGAAAGAGGCAAACAGCGGGATGCCTCAGGGGTCTGTAATGGGATCAGTATTGTTTAACACATTCATTAATGATCTGCAGACGACACCAAATTGTTAAGGATAGTTAAGACCCAGGCAGACTGTGATGTGAGGAACTACAGAGGGATTTCACACAACTAGGTGAATGGGCAATAAAATGGCAAGTGAAATTCAATATTGATAAGTGCAAGGTGATGCACATAGGGGAATATAATCCTCACTTTATTACAGGGCCACAGTCATGGCCCTATAGTTAAGGCGGTAGCAAACGCTCATTGAACAGCGCCTATGCTGTTCAATGGGAGTCAGCACAGCAAAAACTTCACCGTTGGCGGTATCGTTCAGTCACCATACCACACATATGCAGCTTAATTTCATAGTTCAGTAGTGGACTGCTTGGAATATGTGCATGTATGTATATGTACACATACATACATGCACATATGGCAGCAGAGAAGCCAGCTACACTGGCTCAAGAGTTATTTATATTTGTTTACTTAATACATTTCTACCCCACCACTCCTGCCTCCAGCAGCTTCGGGTGGCTTACATCCCAGTACAAAACAACACATCTATAAATCAGCATACTATATAGAAGTTTAACTCTAGAAATTCACCCCTACCATAAAACTCAATAAGTACATAAAATAATAAACAGAAAAAAACCCAGAAAAAGAACACACACTCCCCACATGTCCCATGTTGTCAATTTGGGAGTCCCTGTCCCTCATTAGTGATGACAGCACTTGTGATGGCCACATGGCGGAGGACGGTGTGCTGTATCCCAAGGAACTGATCCAGGCACTCTCGCAGGCTGTGGTTTCCTCCACCAGTGCTGCAGAGCTCCATGGCTACAGCTCCCTAATATGCCGGTCCCACTGGCAGTTCTCCCAACAGCCTTCCACACTGGCCTCAGTGGCAAGGGCCCTTTGTCCTAAGGCATTCTGCTGCAGAAACTGGACATGCTCTTGGGCCAGCACCAGGATGGCATTCCATATCTTGCCTGCTTGCTGAGTGGTCTTCTCCATGAGCTCCCACGCCAGATCCACCCTGCACCACCGAGTCGACAGCCACTGGGCCTGGTTCTGCTGAGCAGCTGGGGTTGGTGGTGCCGGGGTCAACGCCTGTTCCACTGGCGGACTTGTAGCGGGGCGAACAGGACAGCCATTGTTTCAGGTGGCCTACCTTCCCACCATGGTGTTCTGTCCTTACCTGTTGTGTCTCTGTGCCTACTGTTGCCCCTGCCTTCCACGGCCACCTGCTTGGCATTTGACCCCCCACTGTTCCCCTATGCTGCCTTCTCATCCTCTAGCCAGGCCTACCACCCCCGCGTGGTGCCCTCTGTGTCCCAGGGCTGTTCTTCAGGCTCTCCCTTGCTGTCCTGGTGACCTGTGGACACCATGAGGAATGACATCCACATTCATGAATGGCAGAGGACTGCTCGCTCCCTCTGCCTGTGAGACCTCAGCTCCCTGCCCCCCCACTCAGTCATTTACCAGACACCTCAAGCTGACACACTCTCCGGAGGCTCCAGATCCTACATCCCCTCCTGTGCCCACGTAGGCTCTGGGACATGTGGTTGGCTCTAAGGGCCAAGTGAGTCATGTTGCGAGTCCTCCAAGTTTACTTATTTATTTTCAAACTTTTACTACCCTGGCCCTCCTGCCACAGGCACATATGGGTGGCTTACAATTCATAAAAACAACAACATGAAAACCACCATTAAAACAACTAAAAGGAGGAAAAGGAAATAATCCCAAACCCCCCAAAAACCTCCACCCCTTCACCCATTTTAGCAAATGTAACTGGGGTAGTAGTAGTAGTAGTATTAGTAGTAAGAGTTTATTGTTGGCCATTAGGCCTTAACAATTCAAACAAACATAAATACAAAGTTGCACAAAGCCCAACTAGGCAAAGTATAAAATGATACAGAATAGGTCAAAACAAGGGAAGCCAAGTTGAAAATAAAATACAAAATGCAGACAATAAATCACTTATATACTGAGAGCCAATCGAGTTTCGGCACACTACCCCCATTTTTGCTTGTAAAAAACTATACCGGCACCGAAGGCTGCCACAGCTCTGGAACATAATGAGTCTCTTCTTTCCAACAAGAGTTGCAGATAAGTATCATCGGACAACCCAACGGGAAAGTTGTTAATAAACAACTTAATGTATTTTTCCCTCAGATGATTATAAGCTGGGCATTTCAAGATTATATGTTTTACAGTCTCAGGAGCTGCGGAATCACAGAATAAACATAATCTGCTCTCTTTAGGAATATTATGATATCTGCCGTCCAGCATTGCAGAGGGAAATACATTCAGATGCAATTGAATAAAGGCCTTCCTCTGGGGCCAGAACGACCAATTAATTAGATATTGAGCTGGAACAGATTGCGGGCCACTGTGAATATACCCTGGGACGACCTTCTGGGTGAAAAGGGCATTGTTTTCCGTCTGAAGTTCCTGATCCAAAATCCTTTGTTTTATTAATCTCATTGCCCCCTTGGGCCCTAGAGACGACAAATGTTCTCTAGGCAGACCAAGTTTGAGTAACTCAACTCCAACAGAGCAACACCAGGAATCTTTCTTACTTGCTCTATAACTCGGGTTAGCAAATGTAACCCCAGTTTTAAAGAAGGGCTCCAGAGGTGAACCTGGAAACTACAGACTGGTAAGCCTGGCATCCGTACCGGGCAAACTGGTGGAGACCATTGTTCAAAACAGAATTACTAGTTATATTGACAAGCATGATTTGATGAGTCTGAACTTGGATTCAGTGCCTGGAGCACAAAAATCAGTATCGACATAACATGGAATGTTGAGCAGGGCATTCTTCCAATCCATTAGTGAATGCCTGTTAAGGTGCCTTGCAGAAGTGATGAAAAGAGTAGAAGATCAGGCTCATCTCCTCTGCCACAGTGGAACAGCTGATGTCCACAAAACTGCATGGCACAGACTACTGCAAAGAGCATGGACTTGGGGGAAATCTTAACCAGGAACGGAAGAATGAGATGACCAGAAGTGAATCTACTATTTTTGCATACCTGTTTCAAATCTACTCAGAAGAGGAAGCCTACGTTGTAGCAGGATACAAAGCATGAATTCCACACCCCTATGGAGAAGCAAGTCATACTCACACCCTGGAAGCTTGTTACTCCTGACAGCTTCAGGTCTTTAGCAAAGTAGTTGATTTATTATTATTATTATTAGCAATAACAATAATACAGACCTGTCAACTGTGTCAGGCATTTTGGAAGTATGTCATGATACAAAGGACAAGCTGCTATAATGTGTCATATGACTTGGGGATGTAGAAGCAGTGATGATGGCTAGTTTTGAGAAACAGGGCTTCCCCTATTGCAATGGGGCTACTAATGGAACCCAGTATCTCATACCAAACCCTCAAAATAGTGTCTCTTCATACATTTAGGAGGGGTTCTTCTTCATGGTTCTGAAAGCTATAGAAGAGAGACAGCACTTGCAAGTTCATTAATGCAGGCTGAACCGGAAAAGTCTATTATACAAGAGTAGTCTGAAGGTCCCCGTTCTACAAACGGATGAAAAAGGCTTTCAAACCATCACAGACGGAAGGAGTCACCATGAGACCCACAATACTACTTACCCTTTAAGGCCATAGTTTAGGAAAGGCTATCCTGATGCCATTTAGGGACCACAGAAAAAGTTCAGTAACACCCTCGGTAAATGCCAGATGGCCCATGGACTATGCCTTTGGGAAACTGAAGTCAAGGAGGACTTGCCTCCTTAAGAAATTTGATGTAGTCAAACAAAAAAATTCCATAATAGTTGCATTCTGCATACTACACAACATTTGAAGGAAAGGAGAAAGTCTTGGATTATGCCATGGAGGATTAATCTGATAGACAAATACCTGCATTGGCTCCCCCTACTTTCAATATCTGTCAGAGATCAACATGGCTTTCACCTGTGCTGTGTACTGCACTTTGAGAGGATTAGACAGTGAGAAAACAAGGGGAAAGTCAATTTCAGGGTGGGTAAAATTAGGTTTCCTTTTCCTTTAAGATTGCTTTCTCCTACAGTGAGGTGCACAAGTTGCAAAAATACTCCACTACCATTGCCTTTAAGAGCCATCCCCACAGAAGCTTGTCCATGAGCTTGTAGAAAAGAATGGTCTAATGCCTACAACCTGAGCAGCTATTGCCATTCTTAAAGCCTTAGCATGGGTTTTTGACTTATTGCTGATGGCTCTGCTCTGTCACAGCTGGATCCAAGCATTCCCTTTCCTACAAAATGTAGCTAGACCCATGTTCAAAACATAATGGCCACAATTCTAAGCACACATAGGCCTTTTTCAAATGGGTCAGTGGGGGTGGTGGGGTGTTTGCCACGGTGCAGAGGTGGCGGACGTTACATGGGTGCACAACCATCTCCATACATAGAGCAACTATCTTTGTCGCCGGTTGCTCCATGCGTGGGCGATGGGTGGAGATGGGCGCATGCACCCCCATCCACAGGCTGCGGCAGTGGCCCCCCTCCATGCCTACGCAGCAGATCTGTGTGGGGGTGGAGAGGGGAGTGAGTCTAGTGTGAAAAAGCTACAGGGCTTCCCCATAAATACGTTTAGGATGGCAGCCAACGTGTTAGCTTACCATTATTGTCCTCTAAAGCAGTGCGGGACCGGCACTTACCCAGGTTTATAAACAGAACACTAGGCTAACCCAATGCCACATTACCTGTTTTAGCAGTGTGAGCCTCTGAACCGACAGTGCCGGTTCTGAGATTTCTACTCATACAGACCGTGAAGTAAACGGGACTCCTGCACAAGGTAGCAGTTAGCCAGGGCAGTGTTCCCCACAGAGGATCATGCTCTACAGCTCCACAAGTCAGAACAATGGCTCCTCATTACATCGTCCTGGGTAGCAGTCCCACATTGTGTCCTTCTCACCTCTGGCCTGGAGGAGACTGAGCAGAACTGAAAACTGCCTGGCTATAAAGGTGGCTACCCCTTTCACCAGGAACTTGGTGTGTTTTCTCTCTCCAAACGCCACAGGTCAAGAAGGGTCTCTAGTAGGAGAGGTATCTTTTCTTCTTCTACAGGATACCAGGTTTCTATGCAAGAGATCTTGGAAACGTAACTACCACTATATTCATTTGTGATGTCAAGGTGTGTTTGGAGTTGTGAAAGACAGATACAAATATCTTCTCTGACCTAAAGAGCTCATAATCTAGAGGACCGAGAGTCAAAGGCGGAGATAATCGTTTGCAATTGCTCCCCTCTCCTCCCCCCTCCCAACTGTAGTGACGTTGCTTCTTATAGGCACAAAAGAAGTGCATTTTTAAGGAGGAATTTAACTAAAAAAGGGGTTGGTTTGGCAATCTGGAGCTGGGAAGTTAAGCTTCTATGTATCTAGGTCTTACGCCAATTTGTTGAAAGAAACAGATTACACTAATACATAAATAGGTAACCTGACTAACACACCCCAACACCTCATCATCATTCTACCTTAACCAGTACAGTATGAAAGATGCTATATTTAGCTTTCCCATTGTTGCTATGGTAACCATTGCCTGCTCCAGCTGTACGCAAAGTGGAAAGAGCAAGCTTCCTCTGTAATGTAATTATGCACTTGCTTCTTACATGGCAATAAACACCATAGTTTGATACTTGTCTAGACTACAGTCAACTAATTTTTCTTCTTGCTCTTGAAGACAGGAATCCTCATTGGGCTCCCACCTTTGCACCCACCTGAAAATCTACACCTGAACAATTCATTTAAGTGTGGTAGAATGTCAAGATTGTAATAATCACACTTAAGATACAAATTCCATAATAAAAAACCCTCCGGTTTACAAGTTAAAGCTCTTGCAAATTCAATCAAAGCATGGAAATTGGAAGTTAAGGCTCCCGACTTAATTTACGTGCCATGTAAGCAGTAAAGATGTTGTACCGTCTCACGTATTGTGCTCACTTACAACTTAGGCTCCATGCCACTTAGGCCCACACTTCGCTTTTGTCTTTCAGCCCCAATCCTCTTCCTCTGCAGGTTGGGGGCAACACTGAAGCTGGGGACAGGAGGATGTGAGCTGGCCCCTCCCTCCCTCCTTTCCCTCTAGCCTTTCATTTCTGTTGGGGAGAATGGGACACCAGAGCACACTGAAGCTGTGTACAGTGGTATACAAATGTTTCATAAAAACCTTTAGCTGGGTACATATTGTAATGAATAAAATGGAATGGCAATTAGAAGGAATGGCGGCAACAGCAATGCCAATTTCTAAAGAAATGCTATTGTCACTAACAGTGACCATCAAATAATACAATACAGCTGCATCTTTGGGAGTACAGAGGGAAGACAAGGGAGTGTGAAATAACAAGGAAGGCACCAGATGAACTAAGTGAAATGGTGGGAATGAGAGGAAAAAATACCAAGAATGTGCAGGAGGAAGTAAGTGGGTGGAATGACAAGAGGAATTAGAAATATTTACGAAGTTCTGAGTGAAATAAATCATTCAGAAGATACCTGAGGGATCACTTGTATAATTTCCGCCACTTACCACAGCTGACTCCCTATAGCCTCCCTCCCTGTTATTCCACTTCCTGTCCTGTTTGTTTTTTGTCATTCCACACACACAGCTTTACTCCTGTTTCATAGGAGACATACAAATGGACATATGTCCAAGGACTTTGGAGTTCTCTGTGAGGGGAGTAGGGGCTAGAGTGTTAGAAAAGGTAGCTTGGACCCAGGACTCCTGGGTTGTCTGTTACAAGGTTGAGAGCCAGGACTGTTGGGTTGCCTGTGAAGGGAGTGTAGCCTACCAGGCTAGAGTGGGGTGGAAGGGTTAGAAGTCAGGACTCCTGACTTCTTTGTTAAAAGGTGGGGACCTAGTAGGTTAGATGTGGGAGCTACAACTCCTAAATTCTCTGGGAGGGCAGTGAGGACTGCTGGTTAAAAGAGAGGGTTTGAAGCCATTACTTAGCTGTCCCGTTCTCCCTAAACCAAATGAAAGGATAGAGGGAAAGGAGGGGGTGAGGGGTCATCTCACACCCTCCTGACCCCAGCTTCAGTATTGCCCCCAACCTGCAGAGGAAGAGGATTGGGGCTGAAAGACAAAGGCAAAGTGTGGGTGCATGGTGCCTAAGTTGTAAGCGAGCACAATACGCGAGACGGTACAATGTCTTTACAGCTAACATGGCACGGACATTAAGGCTGAAGCCTTAATTTGCAATTTCCATGCTTTTTATTGCATGTCTGAATTTGCAAGAGCCTTAACTCTTGTTGTAAATCAGAGGTTTTTTGACTATGGAATTTTATGGCTTTTTGGAAAGGATATTGCTCCCCCCGCCCTTCTTCCCCTCTCCCACCACCTGGTCCCGATCTCCCTTCTTACCCCCTCCCACCCGGCACTCCTCTGCTCCCTCTTCAACCCCCTTTTAAAACTTTCCCCTCACTTCCAACGATACAGATGAATGGCAGAAACTCCGCCCCTGCTCCTGTCGTCACTCCATGACATAACTCGTGTACACCAGAGCTTCCATTCAGGGAGGGGGAGAGTTAGTGGGAGGACTAGGGTGG
Source organism: Sphenodon punctatus (assembly GCA_003113815.1). Taxonomy (NCBI): domain Eukaryota; kingdom Metazoa; phylum Chordata; class Lepidosauria; order Sphenodontia; family Sphenodontidae; genus Sphenodon; species Sphenodon punctatus. The sequence continues at coordinate 133,898 of QEPC01006018.1, forward strand.
GGTGGAAAGAGTATTGGGATATATTTGGATATATAGGGATGTTTGGAATTGCTGAAAGGGTTAGGGAGGAGGAGAGGGTTGGGGGTGGTGATCTCCCCTGCTGCCAGGGCAGGGCAGCCAGAGGGGGGCCAGGGCTGCGGGGCCCTGCCGGGGGGAGGGCTGCAACTATTGGCGTCGTGACAGGCCGGTGAAGATATGGTCCCGGGTGGAGGAGTGTAAGATCATTGAGATGGGACAGGTGCTAAGTACAGGTCCCGCTTATTAGCCCCCAGGCAGTTGGGTCATGATCAGAGAGCCTCTGACCCTGTGCTGCTGAATGAGAGTTTGGTGGCGAATAAAGCAACAACTGTCCAGGAGTTGATCCTGGACTCAGCCGTCAATCTCATATGTATCATGGAAACCTGGCTGAACCTCAAGTTGGGACCTATTCTGGCTGACTTTGTTCCGACCAGGTATTCCGTTCAGCATCAGCCACGGTCGAAGGGACGGGGGAGCGGTGTAGCAATGATTTTTAAAGAGGGATGGTCTGTGAGGAGGTATCCGGTGCAAACCATGGTTGGTATGGAGGTCCTTCACCTTGTGTTTGATTTGGCGGGGGACAGTTTAGGGGTGCTGCTTGTATACCGTGCACCTACCTGTACAACAGCCTCTCTGCATGCTCTGATGAAGGTGGTATCGGGGGTAGTGTTGCGGTCCCCGAAGACATTAGTCTTGGAGGACTTCAACATTCATGCCGATGCCACCCTTGGGGGCACAGAGCATGAGTTCATGGCCGCCATGGCAACCATGGGCCTGTCCCAGGTGGTTAGTGGCCTAACACATGGGGGGGGGGGGGAAGCATACTCTGGATCTCATGTTTTGCAACGGCCTTGAGGCAGGTGCTCTGTTATTGGGGGAGATATCAGAAGTACCCTTGTCACTGACCAACCATTACCTCCTGCAGACCTCTCTTCTGGTGCATGTTTGCCCCCGGATGGATGTGGGACCAATTCGTATGGTTCGCCCCCGGAGATTGATGGAACTAGAGTGGTTCCGGAGGGCTCTGGGGGAGATACCCTTTGATTTTGAAGACTGTCTCATTGATGACCTCGTGGCTTTCTGGAACACCTTGCTACCTGAGGCCATTGATTGGACGGCTCCTAGATGTCCACTTCCCAGGGGACAGCAACACAAGCCTCCTTGGTATTCAGAGGACCTGCTGGTGCTGAAGCGGAATGGGCGGCGGTTGGAGTGATGGTGGCGCTGCTCTTGCACTGCGACAGACTGCAGCATAGAGCTAGTTTACGAGCCTATGCTGTGGCTATGAGGACAGTAAAAGTTTCCTGCTGCCCTCATAGCATCCGCTAAGTCCCATCCAGCGGAGCTTTTCCAGGTGGTGCGGGGGTTGGTCAGTCCGGCCTCCCTCCACCTAGGAGTGGAGTCATCTATGGCTCGCTGTGACAGGTTTGTGGACAAAATCGCTCATATTCACTGCGACTTTGATGCTGCACTTATTACATTAGGAGAGCCGGAGGTTATGGAATCCCCAACTTGTTCAGTTTTGTGGGATCAATTCCAGTCGGTGGTGCCCGCCGATGTGATCAGGGTCCTTGGGGCGGTTAGGGCCAGTTCTTGTGAGTTAAGACCCGTGCCCATCCTGGCTAGTGAAATCTTGCAGGGAGACAGTGGGGCCATTGCTGATGGGGGTGGTCAATGGCTCCTTCCAGGAGGGCAGTGCTGAGCTGCCTTAAGGAGGCTCAGTTGGATCCCACTCCCTGCTGTTTCGGCATGTATGTAAGACCTGGCTGTTCCGTCAGGCTTTTGGCGAGGGGCAGGGGTGGGGTGGGGTGTTTCCCCATATGTTGTATTTTTAAATTGTTTTAAAAAAAATTATATTGTTTTTATTGAATGTTGTTTGCTGCCCCGGGCTGCCCTGAGGGCAGGAGGGACGGGATATACATTTTAAATAAATAAATAAAAGAGGCGGTGGTGCGGCCTCTGCTCAAGAAACCATCGCTTGACGTTGACTCCTTGCCAGCTATCAGCCTGTTTCTAACCTTCCCTTTTTAGGAAAGGTTATTGAACGGGTAGTGGCCCAACAGCTGCAGGGGCATCTGGATCACATCGGTTTTCTTGATCCCTCCCAGTCGGGATTTCGTCTGGGATATGGCACCGAGACTGTGCTCGTGGTCTTGGTGGATGACCTGTGCCGAGAGTTAGACTGGGGTTGGTCGACCCTGTTGGTGGTGTTAGATCTTTCGGCTGCGTTTGATACCGTTGACCATGAGATGTTGGTGACGCATCTGAGACTGTGTAGGAGTGGGCGGGACTGTTCTTGAATGATTCTGCTCATTCCTAGCAGGAAGAACTCAGCAAGTGGTACTTGGAGAATGTTTTTCATTGTACCGAGACCCCTTGTGTGGTGTCCTGCAGGGTTCTGTCTTGTCCCCTCTCCTGTTCAACGTGTATATGCAGCCACTCGGTGAGGTGATTAGGAGGTTCGGCGTGCGGTTTCATCAATATGCAGATGACACCCAGCTGTACCTCTCTTTTACAACAGACCCAGGCCCTGCATTCTCGGTGCTTACCTGGTGTCGGACGGTGGTGGGGGACTGGATGAGGGCCAACGGACTGAGGTTAAATCCTGACAAGATGGAGGTGATGCTGGTGGGTAAGGCGATGGGGGTAACGGCCCCTGTTGTGAACACGGTCTGTTCTGTGTTGGTTACCCAGGTGCGGAGTCTGGGGTGCTCCTCGATGTGCAGATCCACCTGGATGCCCAGGCGGAGGCTGTGGCCAGGAGTGCCTTTCACCAATTACATCTGGTGCAGCGGCTTCGGTCGTATGTTTCAGACTCTGACCTGGCCACCCTCATCCATGCTTTCATCACGTCTAGACTAGACTATGGTAACGCGCTCTACATGGGGCTACCCATGACAACGGCTCGGAGACTGCAGCTAGTGCAGAATGTGGCAGCCCGTCTCTTGGTGGGATTGGGCCGCGAGGAGCACATAACACCGGTGCTCCGTGCTCTGCACTGGCTGCTGATAGCGTTCCGGGCCTGATTCAAGGTGTTGGTTTTGACCTAAACGGTCTAGACCCTGCCTACCTGCGGGACTGCCTCACCCCCCGGGTGCTGGATCGACCCCTGTGGTCATCTGGGGGTGCCCTGCTCAAGGTTCCCTGAGTCTTCCGGGGGGCCACGCAGGAGAGGGCATTCTTGGTGGCCGCGCCATGGCTGTGGAACTCCCTTCTGGTGGGGGTGCGGCTGGCCCCGGACCTCCCCATCTTTTCGGAAAAGTTGTAAGACCTGGCTGTTCTGCCAGGCGTTTGGTGGGGGAGAGGGGTGAAAGGGTGGAGGAGGGGGATGGGGTGGTGTGGGGGTGGTGATGTTAAATGTCGCCCTCCTTTTTGCAGTTTTTAAAAAATGTTTTATATTGGATTTTATTTGTGTGTTTATATTGTAAGCTGCCCTGGGGCTGCCTGATGGCAGGAGGAGCGGGGTATTAAATTGAAAAATGAATAAATAAAAAATAAAAAAACCATTCAATTTTCAAAACATCACAACTTAAAGACTACTAGCTGGATTTACAAAAAACTAAAACGAATGGCACACCCCTTCAGCCTCCTTCAATTTTCTAAAAGGCTTGTACTTCCTCCCAACCAACACTAAACCCCTCTACCCTGGTCAGTTTGAGACTGTTGGACTGGCCGAAAAAACACACTTCAAAGTGCAGTTTTCAAGCTGCGATACCCTCAGCTGTTATCAAACCAATTATGCTGAAATATACACAGCATGAACCACCTACCCCAGTGATCCTCCACTATAGGTTTTATGATCCTAACTTTAAACATTTCAATTTTAGAATGAATAGAACACTGAAGCTTTATAATTGAGCATGAAACACACCTTAACTATACAGTGGATGCTGCAGCTGTATAATGTTAGGAAGCAAGGAGAGCAGCCAAAGCATGATGTAAAAATCATAGCATTAATACAGCAAGTATTTTTCCTAGAGCAATATTTGCTTAATACTAACAAAACATGTAGTGTGCATTCAAAGTGTAGCAAAATTTATTCCACACAGATTCAATTTAGAGATTTCATGAAATCGGCTGTTCCTTCTATAAAAACACTATAATGTGTTTAAATTGTACATGCTTATACATGCATCAGACTACAACAAACATTCATCTCCTTGGAGTGGTGTCTTCCTCAGAATAGGCTATGGGTGCAAACAGATGTGACCATATTTATTTATTTATTTATTTATATTTTTTAGCCGCCCCCCTCACGCCCACAGCATGTCGGGGCGGCTTACAAAGTCAAAAAATATATAACAATAAAATCCAATAAAAATCCCAAACTACAAAACATTTTTAAAAGTCTTAAAAACCCAGATTTATCCCCAACTACCCCACCCTCCCACCCGAAGGCCTGGGTGAACAATCAGGTTTTGCAGGCTCGGCAAAAAGCCAGCAGACCTGGGGCCACGTGGGCTTCCTCCGGGAGGAAGTTCCAAAGTAGCGGCCCGGCCACCGAGAACGCTCTCACTCTCACCATAGTGGCCCCCCGTTTTACATGGGGGACCTCCAAAAAGGCGCCCCTGGTAGACCAAAGGGATCGCTCTGCGGCGCGGAGGGTGAGGTGGTCCCTGAGGTATGAGGGGCCCAAACCGTGCAGGGCTTTATAGGCCAACACCTTGAATCTGGCTCGGTACACTATAGGCAGCCAGTGCAGAGTACGGAGCACAGGTGTTATGTGCTCCTGTCGACCCATCCCCGTGAGGAGACGAGCCGCTGCATTCTGCACTAGCTGCAGCCTCCGAACCAGTGTCAAGGGAAGCCCCACGTAGAGCGCGTTGCAGTAGTCTATCCTCGAGGTGATGAAGGTGTGGGTGAGGGTGGCCAGGTCGAACCTGGAAATGTACGGACGCAGCCTCCGCAGTAGATACAACTGGCAAAAGGCGGCTTTAGCCACCGCCTCCACCTGTCGATTCAAACGGAGGTCTGCATCCAGACCCACTCCCAGACTCCTAACCTGCTGGGCAACAGGAGGGCGGACCCCCCACCCTACGAGGGGAGCCGACACCTCTCTCGCCCTGCCCACCACCATCACCTCCGTCACGGCCTCCAAACACTGGGAAAGTAACGGGACAGTAGGACCTGGGTCGGTTGAAAACGAGAGGTACAGCTGAGTATCATGAGCATATTGGTGACATCGCACCCCGAACCCTCTCACAATCTCCCCCAAGGGCTGCATATACACATTAAATAATAATGGAGACAGGATCGAACCCTGAAGTGAAGCGAAGGTTGGCATTTAAGGTGTCTAGGGTATTAGTAAACAGTCATTTAGGTAGGGGGAAATGGCAATGCCCTGCTTACGAAGGAAAGCTATGACTGGGGCCATAACCTTAGTAAAGACCCTAGGGGCCGAGGAGAGTCCAAATGGTAATGAACAAAACTGAAAATGCATGGAGTCATGGGTGAAATGGAAGAATCGTCTACAGGAGGTATGCAATCTAACATGAAAAAGGGCAATTGGGATTCTTATCTGGGAATTGCCCTTCTGTAACCTTGCAGGGAGTTTATTCGGACTCAGGGAGCGTTCTCCCTTGCATCCACTAGGAGGCAGCAGAGACTTTCCACTGGGCATGCATAGGGAGCGCTCCCTCGCTTCCCCAGGAGTAATACAGCTGACGATTCATAGCTGAAAGATAGAAAAAACATACAACCTTCCCCGAACATCGGGGTTTAATGAATCAAGAGTAATTAAATTAACTTGTCCTAAAACTTTCTCAGCCCTAACAGAATAGAAAATATTGGGTGGGACGAATAAACTCTCTGCAAGGCTACAGAAGGGTAATTCCCAGGTAAGAATCCCAATTGTCCTTTCTATAGCCTTCAGTCCGTTTTTTCGAACTCAGGGAGATAACAAAGCAGTCAGTTTATTCGGCAGGGGCGGGGCAAATCAGTTAATCAGACCCCAGCACCCTCTGCAGAACCCGCCTACCAAAGGTGGCCTCGGCGAATTGATGCAGATCTACTTTATAATGTTTGGTAAAGGTGTGTAGGGACCTCCAGGTGGCTGCCCTACAAATTTCACTTATTGGGGCCCAGGAATAGAAGGCTGAATTAGCGGCTGCACCCCTGGTAGACTGGGCCAAAATAGGGTTGGGAGGCTGGAGGCCAGAGGCCTTATAGGCTTCAGCAATACAAGTGGAAATCCAGTCTGCAATAAGAGATTTGGATGCCTTCTCGCCCCTGTGATGGACGTGATAGTTAACAAGAAGGCTGGAGGATCGCCTAAACGGGTCTGAACGGAGGAAGTATATTTTTAAGGCTCTACGGACGTCCAGCGTGTGCCACAGTTTCTCCAAAGGGTGGCTAGGCTTGGGACAGAATGATGGTAGTATCACATCTTGGGATAAGTGGAATACGGATGAAACCTTCGGGAGAAAGGACGGATCCAGACGGAGGCATACAGAGTCCTTCCTAAAGGAGCAAAAGGCCAGATCGGCAGATAGTGCTCCAATCTCTGACACACGACGGGCTATTAAAAGGCCACTGTGATTGATAAGAAGAACAATGAAATTGTTTCAGGGGTTCAAAGGGAGGACCCGTCAGAGCTTTGAGAACTAGGGTGAGATTCCAATTGGGGAATCTGTGGACTACAGGTGGAGAACCTTTAAAGGCGGCTCTCATGAACGTGATGGTGAGCTGAGAAGCGGGGTTTACCAGAAGCCCCCAAAGTACTGTCAATGGCAGCTAGTTGTCTGGAAAGTGTGTTAGGGCGCAGGCCCTTGTCCAGTCCTCCTTGCAAGAATTGCAGGACTTGGCCTACCGAAGGTAGTTGAGGAGGAATTAGTTTCTCCTTGCACCAACCCACAAAAACTTTCCAAGTGCATTGGTATATGCGTTGGGTGGATTTACGCCTGGAAGCTAGAAGGGTGTGTATGACAGAGTCCGAGTAACCCAGAGATTGAAGGGCTACGGTCTCAACAGCCATTATGTTAGTCTCAGGAACTCCGGCTGTTGATAAAGGAGAGGCCCTTGAGACAGCAGATCGGGGGTGACTGGAAGAGTTAGTAGAGACCCATGTGACATGGCGAGCAGGTCCAGGAACCAAGGTCGGCGAGGCCAGAATGGGGCCACGAATATCACTGTGGATTGTTGAAGCTTGCAATGACGTAGTGCCCGGCTGAGAAGTGGAAAAAGGCATAAAGGAGGCCTGGGGGCCACAGGTGGTTGAGAGCACCTACCCCCTCGGAATTGGGATGAGCATACCTGCTGAAAAATCGTGGTAGTTTGTGGTTGGCTGGGGAGGCAAAAAGGTCCAGACTCGGGTTGCCTAACTCTTCGACAATCCGTTGAAACGCCGTTGGATTGAGGGACCACTCCCCCGGGTTGAGGATCTGGCAGCTCAACCAATCCACTTCGATGTTGTCAGTACCTTTTATGTGGAGGGCCGACAGCGAGAGGAGATGGGTCTCTGCCCACCTCATCAAGAGCGTCGCTTCTTTGTCTAGAGTCTTCAATCGAGAGCCCCCCTGGTTGTTGACGTAAGCCATGGCTGTGGTGTTGTCTGTGAAGACAACTACATGCCGTCTCCACCAGGGGAAGGAACTGTATTAGGGCAAGTCGAATGGCCTTGAGTTCCAGCCAGTTGATGCTGTGAGCGGCGTCTACTGATGACCAAGTCCCCTGAGTGAAGGAGTTGTTGATGTGGGCTGATAGGGGAACTCCCTCTCTGAATTTGACAGGATCTATCCACCAGTAGAGTGACTGAATGGTCTCTATCGGAGTAGGAATGGATATAGGGCAGTTGCTGATTATCTGAACCTGCGATGGTCGAAGTAGCTGTTGTAGGCTGCGAGTGTGGAAATGCGCCCACTGCAGATGTTGTGTGCATGAGATCATGCATCCGAGCAGAGAAGCCAGCATCCTGAGTGGGGTCCGTGACCACGACTGTATGGCTGTTATGAGCTTCCTGATCGAGTAGGGGGAATGAAGATTCTGTCCAGGTGAGTGTGAAATATGAACCCCAGGTGCTCGAGGTGTTGGGAGGGCGTGGGATGACTTTTGTTTAGGTTGCTCTGAAAACTGTGACGTTCCAGGTAAGAGATGGTGAGGTGGACGTGTGTTTGGGCCACTTTGCGAGATGTTGCTCGGATCAGAATATCGTCCAAGTAGGGAAAGATTGCCACACCCTGAAGCCGAAGGTTCGTGATGATGGGGATCAAGATTTTCGTGAACGTTCGGGGTGCTGTGGCGAGGCTGAAAGGGAGGGCTCGATACTGCCAACGTTGGTTGTTGTAGGAGAATTGGAGCCATTGCCGGTGAACGGGGAGGATGGGCACGTGCAGGTATGTGTCTTTTAAGTCCAAGGAAGCGAGCCAATCGTCTTTCGATATCGCTAGCGAGATGGAAGTCAAGGTTTCCATCTTGAATTTCTGGAGCTTGATGAATCTGTTGAGTCTTTTTAGGTCTGGTACCGCTCTCCATTCTCCCGTTTTCTTTTGCACTAGGAATAGGAGTGAACAGAGGCCTTTTCCTTTCTCGTGCCACGGAACTCTTTCTATGGCGCCCATCTCGTGTAACCTGCGGATCTCGGATCGCATCGCTTCGCATTTGTCTGGAGCACCTGAGACTGGGGAGATGCGGAAGAAGTCTCTCGGTTTGGCTCTGAGCTCGATGGAGTAGGCGTGCGTTACAGTCTGAAGGGCCCAAGTGTCGGAGATGGATTGTTTCCACTGCGAGGCGAAGTGGTGAAGCCTTCCTCCCAGCCGGTAGGAGTCGTGGGAGGAAGAGGACAAGGAGTCAGGACTCCTGCTTACAAGAGGGGGATTCAGGACATCTGGAGTAGGATGCTTGTGTAGCTGACCTGTGGTTCTTAGATCCATGTCCTCTGTGTCCCCTGCCTCATTGTTGGGAATTCCAGGAATTGTATGCAGAGTAGGTTCGTTTGTGGCCCTGGTTGAACCTCTGGAAGGGACGAAAAAAGGATTTAAAACGTCTGCACTTGGTTAAGGGAATGCTTCTTGTCTTTGTTCGAGGCCTCAGTGAGTGCCTTGTCTAGTACCTGCCCAAACAGCTTTCCCCCTTTGAATTTACTATTAACTCGTAGATTTTTTGCGTGGGAGTCAGCTCGCCAAGCGCGGAGCCACAGACGGCGACGTGCAACTACGTTCGCTGCCATGCCTCGGGCCGCCCAGGTAACCATGTCCATGGAGGCGTTCATGAGAAAGGCATGGGCAAGGGTGACATTGGCGGCCAATTTTCAGGATAAGGTATCTGAAATATTTGGGTCCTTGGCTAGTTTAAACCATTTCATAATGGCCCTGGAGGCGTAAGAGGCGGTGATGGCTATTTGCAGGGTATAGGACAATGCTTCGTAGCTCTTGCGGAGGCCAATTTCTATACCTTTATCCGTGGGGTCTTTTGGTAAGAGGTCCTCTGAGGAGGGGAAGACTGATTGCGTCCACTTTAGGGGGTCTGAAAATGGGGTCACTCTGTTTGGAAAATGAATACAGGGACTGCTGGATTTTGGAGAGTTTGGTGGCCTTGGTAGGCTGTTTCCATTGGGCTTTAATGATTTTCTTGAAGGCCCGGTCCAGAATGACCCCTTTACCGCCACTATGCAGTCTGGGGATGTATTCCCTATCTGAGTCCTCGTCATCCAATGAAGACTCAGATTCCTACTTCTTCTGTGTGCTAGGAGTTATCCTTAGCAGCTGTTGTGCCCTTCGGAGAAGTTTAGGGCCCTGGTCAGAGGGGAGTTCTCTGCCTAGCTCTTTGGGACCCTTGGCTAGGATGTCCTCCCATTCAGGGGCATCCTGGTCTCCTGCCCCCGAGGAATAGTTCTGTTCCTTGTCTGATTCTATTGAGGATTGCACAGGAGATGGGGACTTAGCCGGTTCCTGGACCCTGCGTTTCTTGCGCAGGGGCTGTGGAGGGGGTTCTGATTCCGAGGTCCCCAGTATTTCCCCTTCCTCAGAGGGGGAGGCCTCCCTTTCCTCATCGGAGGAGGAGCCTAGCAGGTCCCTGAGAGAGGGCTTGCGGGCTGGTTTATGGGCTTGTTTGCCCTTTCCCGCCTTTCTGGAGGCACCTTTAAAAGGGGCCTTGGAGGGGTGTGAAGGTTTTGTTTGTGGGCCCACTTCTGATTTTTCTCTATGCGCACTAGGACCCCCATCATTGTCCTGAGTGAGTCCATTTGGAGCCTTTGAAAAGACTCCCCAGTCTGTTTCCCCCTTACTTGCAAGGAGGCAGAGGATTCTGCCTCCTCCAGTCCTTCCATCTCCTCCGGCTCGATTGCTGGCCGCTTGTCCCTGGGCTCTTTGCACGCCTCCTCTACTCGAGGGGCGGGGATTGCGGCCTGTGTGGGGATCCCTGGCGTGGTTTCACTCTCACACCTCGGGGAAGCCGAAGTCTCGCGGCGCGCTGCGGCTTGGAGGGTGGTGGCTCGGCGGGTCTTGGCGGTTTCCACCATCCAAAGCGCGGCTGGTCGGGTCGTACCTGGAGGCCGAACCCTGCGCAGTTGGATCCCTGGGCCGTACCCAGGGGCCAGCACTGGGAGAGTAGAAGAGCCCGTTGACTGCCCCAAAGGGCTTCTGTACGTTGCTAGAGACCCCAGAGGGTGAAATGAGGAAAGTCTGGTGGAGGTGCAGGGCACCCCAGCTGCACAACCTACTGAATCGGAGGCAGACTTTCGACTGGGGAAGCGAGGGAGCGCTCCCTACGCACCCCAGTGGAAAGTCTCTGCTGCCTCCTAGTGGATGCGAGGGAGAACGCTCCCTGAGTCCGAATAAACGGACTAAAGGCTATAGAATAAGCATCTTTTAGATCAATAACTGCATACCATTGACCCTGCTTCAGGTGGGTTCTTAAATTGTCCATCCCAAATTGTTCTTAAATTAAATCTGGTGCTGGATAGTGATTTGAAACAATCTACTAAAAGATCATATGATTCCAAGTAGAGGAGATTCTCCTATTAGTTATCTGGAAGATCCATCTCAGTAGATCAGGTAACTGTGCCACTAGTCCTTCAATACTTGTTAGACCTGGCTGAGAAGGGACTTGAACACTCTTCTATAAGAGTGCATCTCTCAGCAATAGCCCAGCATGTTGCCCTCCCAAATTCCCAATCCCTTTTTGGTCACCCTCTGGTAAAAAAGTTTCTTAAGGGACTAATAAATTAGTTTCCCCCTCACAAACACCCTGTTTCTCAGAACAATCTGACCTGTTCCACTGGTCTCCAAAGACTGCCTTTTTGGTTCCATCACGTCCCTTAGGTGGGTGTGAACTCGCCGCTATATCTATCAAGGAGCCTTACTTCGCAGTCTTCTTAGACAGGATAGAGATCTCTCTCCATCTGTCGTTTATCCCTAAAACGGTGTCCAGATTTCATATGGCACAAAAAAAACCCTGTCCTCCTAGTATTCCTCCCTCCACTTCATGAGTCAGAAATCTTAGCCAGATTTCACACTTTGGATATTAAGAGAGCGGTCCTGCTCTATTTAGACAAGACCCAGCACTGCAGATGGACTGACAATTTGTTTCTCTCCCCTTCCCTTTCCAAGTTAGGACAAAAAGTTTCATCTCAAACTATCTCAAAATGGTTAGTGCATTTGATCTCCTTTGCCTATGAGCAGGTAGGATGTCCACCCCTGCTTCATTTAAAGGTTACTTCGATCAGAGGTCTGGGTGCTTCTACAGCAGCATTTTGCAGTATCTCTCCTCTCGAGATCTGCAGGGCTGCAACCTGGAGTTCCCCGCATACATTCACTAAGCATTATGATTTACATCTCAATTCTGAAACTGACACCTCACTGGGAGTATCTATATTGAATTCTGTAATTAAGACTTAACATGCAGAAACATGCATAAAGACTTAATAATCTATTTTACTTATAACGGTTTTGTCGTTAAAAAAAAAAAAAAGGAACTTATTAACTAAGTTAACAGAATAAATTTACACACTTTTTGCTTGCAGAGGTATGTTGTTTTTATTCTATAAGAAAATTCCCCCATCGTCTTGATCTAGGCTTGGTAGTCTCCCATTTGTGAGAATGGGAGGAGCCACTCTAAGAAGAACAGAAGGTTGCTACCTTGTAAACAAGGTTCTTCGAGATGGCTCCAAAGAGCAGCTCTGACAGTGGGGCCCTGGCTCCCGATTTTGCTGCTGGGGGTGTGTAGTGGTGGTGCAGCGCCGCTGCCTGTGCATGAGAAGGGGCGGGGCCAGGGGAGAGACTCACCCCCGCAGCACTGAGGGGCTACAGCTGATTCAGCTTAGCCAGCAGCTCCCACAGCAGGACCAGACCAGCCTGGATTTGAATTCAGGCCTGGCAGCGTGTGCTGGCAGCGCAACAGACCAGGCTCCAGGAGTGGGATCCCGTGTTTCCGCGGGGCCATGTGCGACCGTGCATGCTGCGCATGCCTGGGGCCAGCCCTGCCTGGAGCTTCAGTGCCACCGACTGTTCAATAATCTTCCCTAGAAAGGGAAGATTAGAGACGGGGCGGTAGCTGGTGAGTGCGTCCACATCCAAAGATGGCTTCTTCAGCAGGGGGAGCACCACAGCCTCCTTGAGACTGGGCGACAATCTCCCCTGCCAAAGGGACGTGTTGACTACCGTCGCCAGCACTGTCCCCAAAGTCTCCCTGGAGGCTTTCACCAATAAGGATGGGCACGGATCTAATTCACAACTTGTGGCTCTAACAGACCCCAGGACATCCACCGCATCGGCCGGTGTCACTTCCTGAAACTCATCTCAGAAAAATTGAGCAGACAGGGCCTCCATAACCTCGTGCCCCTCGCTTACTGCTTCCAATCCAGTGTCAAAGTTACTCTGGATCGGAGTGATCTTGTCTGCAAAATAGGTGGCAAACTTCTCACAGCGGGCCTGGGACAAGTCCCCGTCCAGGCGGAGGGAGGCTGGACTGACCAGCCCCTGCACCACCCAGAACAGCTCCGCTGGGCGTGATTTTGCAGACGCTATGAGCGCAGCAAAGAAAACTTTCTTTGCTGTCCTCACAGCCTCAACATAGGACCACAAATAGGTCCTATGGAGAAGTTAGGTCAGATTCAGAGTGAGTCTGACGCCAGCGTCGCTCTAGTCTCCTGCTTACCTGTTTAATACACCACAGCCCCTCAGTAAACCAAGGGGCTCTGTGGTGACAAGACGGAGGCAGAGGACATCTCTGAGCCACCCTGTCAATGGCCCCCCAGCAAGATGTTCCAATGCTGGACCAGCTCATTGACAGAGTGACCGTCAGGGTCTAAGGTTAACTCCCTCAGAGCCTCCATGGCATAGAGATGACTCCCGGGGCAAACCAATACAGCACTCCATGGTTTGGCAGGGAGGGCTATTCACATGAGGAGCCCTCCCCACATAACCCAGGCATGGGAGCTGCTGTCACAGGTCCCTCCATGCCCAGGGTCAGCCTGAGGAGCTGTCCACACAGGACATAAGCTCCCGGGTCCCTGCTGCTGAGCAGGATCGGGCCCCCAGGAAGGGCTGTCACTGAGTAGGGGAGCCTGGAGGAGTGTGCTTACCCGGCCCCACGGAACAGCTGATCGGGAGGCTTGGAGAAGCCCGATCAGTTGTTTGGTGGGGCTGGAGTGAGCGGAGGGGCCCAATCCTCTGACCTCACCTCAGGGCGGGACTCAGCAGGCACAAAACAGATGGGAGGGAGACCGTAAGCCCACTTTAGTCTAGGTGGCCAGGGCTTAGCCAGGGCTGCATGTCTGACTGCTGCCACCCATTGCATCCCGTAGCAGCTGGCAGCCCACCCCGAGGTGGTAGCAGGTGAACATCTGGTGGTGACAGACCAGACGTGCAGGTGAGTCCTGGGCTAAGGTGGGCTGTCACATCTGTTTTCACCCTATATCTAGTGATGATGCGACTCTCAACCTAATTCCACCTGTTCGGAGTAATACAGAACCAGCAGCTGGTTCTAAAACCAACAAGAGAAGGAGCTACTTTGGATCTAGTCCAAAGTGGAGTGCAGGACCAGGTGCAAGGGGTAACGGTGCTGGAGCCACTTGGCAATAGTGATCACAATAGAGTCAAATATGACATACTTACAGGAGGGAGAATGCCAAATAAAAGCACTGCAGTAACATTTAACTTTAAAAAGGGGAACTATGCAAAAATGAGGAAACTGTGGGAAACCAAAAGGAGAAGTTGTGAGAATTAAATGTCTGCAAGAGGCATAGAAACTATTTGAAGACACCATCTTGGAAGCCCAGATTAAATGTATTGCATAAATTAAGAAAAGAAGCACGAGACCCAACCACCTGTCTGTGTGGCTAAATGGTGAGGTGAAAGAGGATATTAGAGCCAAAAAGGGCTCCAGAGGTGATCCTGGTAACTACAGACCGGTAAGTCTCACGTCAGCGCTGCGCACACTGGTAGAGATGACTGTCAAGAACAGAATTACTGGGCATATTGATAAACATGGTATCATGGGGAAAGTCAACATGGATTTAGCAAAGGGAAGTCGTGCCTCACTAATCCACTGGAGTTTTTTGAGAAAGTACGTAAGCGTGGGGATAAGGGTGAGCCAGTTGATATAGTGTATCTGGATTATCAGAAGGCATTTGATAAGGTCTCTCATGAAAGACTCTTGCGGAAGCTAAGTAGTCATGGGATAAGAGGCTTATTCTATCGTGGATTGGTAACTAGTTAAAGGTTAGGAAACAAAGGGTAGGACTAAATGGCCAGTTTTCACAATGGAGAGAAGTAAATAGTGGAGTGCTGCAGGGCTCTGTACTGAAACCAGTGTGGTTTAATATCTTCATCAATGATCTGGAAAAAGGAGTCAAGAGTGAGGTGATCAAATTTGCAGATGACAAAAGTTACTCAAGGTAGTTAAAATACAAGCAGACTGTGAAGAATTGCAAGAGGCTCTTGTGTGATGATTGGGCATCTAAATGGCAGATGAAATTAAATGTGGACAAGTGCAAAGTGATACAGATAGGGAAGAATAATCCAAACTATGTGTACACAATACTGGGTTCTAAATTCAAAGAAACCATTCAGGAAAAGGAGTCATTGTGGACAATACATTGAAATCCTCAGCTCAATGTGTGGCAGCCATCAAAAAAGCAAACAATGTTTGGAAAGGGATAGACAATAAAACTGAAAACATAATGCCCCTATATGAATTGATGGTGCAACCACACCTTGAGTACTGTGTGCAATTCTGGTCACCTCATCTAAAAAAGGATATAGTAGAACCTGAAAAGATGCAGAGGAGGGTATCAGGGCCGGCCCCCACTGCCACGCTCGGGGGTCCAGGGTGTACGAGCCTGAACCTGTCAGGGGGCCCAACTTCCGGATCCGCTGCCCGCTGCGGGGCTGCCTGCTCCCCACTCCGTCACGCTCCCGGACCCAGCAGTTGCCAAGGCACCGCCACAACAAGCCGAGGAGAGACCTCCTCCTGCCGCCGCACAGAACGCGGGGCCAGCACCGCTCCCTGCGGCTTCAGGCACGTCAGGGGGCATGGTCTCCTCTTTAAACGCCGGCGCTGGGGAGCATACAGCACCGGTGATCTGCTCAAGACTGGCCCCCTTGCTCTGAGAGAGAGAGAGAGAAGCTACGTGCAGAGGATTATTGACTGTGTTGCTTTGTGCAGCCCTGTGTATTCCCCCCTCCCCTTTGTACTGTGTGCTGGAGTGTATGTGCGCGTGATCCAGGAGAGAGTGCCCCTGGCCCTTGTACCTTACCTTTGGATTGCCTGGGAGAGTGGGTGAACGGCAAGACAGCTGAGGTGAGTCTGCCTTCCCCCTCCGGGGGTTCCTCCCCTACTCCTGCCCGTGCGAGTACCCCTTTCCTTCTGCCACGTACCCGGGACCCTTGCCCTGTATCCCTCCACTACCAGCACCGCCTTCCCTATCCCTTTGGGTGATTGTAGCAAGTGACAGGTGGGTGGTGGGTACAGAGGAGCACTCCTGCACAGATTGCTCGGTACCCTATGATGATAGAGGCCTAATCTCTCTGAGATTTAAGGGCCACCACTCTATCCTGATGGGCCTTATTATCCCCACGAGTGAACTGGGAGCATTGTGCGGCGTCACCTCTCCTCTAGGTTGGAGTATCTGGGCCCCTTCCTCTAGTACTCCCTCTTGTTCTTCCATGTGTTCTGTGGTTCCCCCATCCCCGTGACAGAGGGCAAGAAAAATGATCAAGGGTGTGGAACAGTTCCGTACAAAGAGAGGCTTGATAGGTTAGGGCTCTTCAGCTTAGAGAAGAGAAGACAGAGGGGATACAATAAAGGTTTATACAATCTTGTGTGGAGTGGAATGAGCAGATAGGGAACATTTATTTACCCTCTCAAGTAGCACTAGAATTAGGGGACACTTCATGAAACTAACTGGTGGCAGATTTAAAACAAAAGTATTTTTTTTTCACTCAACACACAGCTAAGTTATGGAATTTGTTGCCAGAGGAGGTTGTCAGGGCCAGTAGTATAGCTGGGTTTTAAAAAGGACTGGATACGTTCTTGGAGAATAGGTCCGTTAACGACTATTAGCCAAGTAGATTACGAGATGGGAACTTCTTACTGTTGGGATCAGGGAGTGATCACAGGGAATGGATTGCCCATTGTGACTGTTGGTATTTCTCCCATGCAACCAAAATTGGCCACAGTCAGAGACAGGATGCTGGGTTTGATGGACAATTGGTCTGAGTCAGTATGGCATTTCTTACGTTCTTATGAGATTTCCAATCTCAATGTTATTGGATTCCTGGACTCATGTCAATCATGATTTCATCCTGGAGATGGCACCAAGACTACACTTGTGGCCTTGGTTGGCAATCTCCACTTGGAAATTGACAAGAGTAATTGTACCTTGTGGATTTAGTTAAGATCTTTTGGCAGCTTTTGATAGTTGATCATGGGCTGTTGTTGACATGACTGCATGACCTGGTAGTCATTTGCGGGACTGCCTGAGTTATTCTGCTCATTCCTGGCTGGGAGAACCCAGAGGGTAGCAATAGGCGTTGGCTTGGCATCTCCTTGGGAGTTCGCTTGTGGGGTCCCACAGGGCTCCATCTTGTCCCCACTCCTGTTCAATGTGTATCTGAGGACCCTGGGCAAAACTATTCAGAGATTTGGAGTGAAGTGCCATCAATATGCTGATGCAGAAGAAGTAAGGTTGCCATGTTGGTTCCAGATATAGGAAATAGGTCAAATAAAAGATATCACTATACTACTCAGTACGCTGATAACACCCAGCTCTCTCTCTCTTTTTCATCTGACTCAGATCCTGCAGTCTTGGTGCTTACCCAGTGCCTGGCTGCCATTTGGGACTGGATGCGGGTGAATCAACTGAAGATGAATCCAGACAAGACCAAGGGGACAATGGTTGGCCAGCCGTGTGACCTGGGGGATACAGGAACCCCTGTTATTAATGGTGTCCGGCTTCCTTTGGTCACTCAGCTTTGCAGCCTAGGGTGCTCTTGGATCCACTGCTGTGCCTGGATAGCCAGGTGGTGGCCAGGAACACTTTTCATCAATTACATCTAGTGAGAAGGGCGAGATCTTTTTTATCAGATTCAGATTTGGCCATCGGAACCTTGAGGCTAGACTAACACAATGCGCTCAAAGTAGGGCTGTCCTTGCTGACTGTTTGGAAGTTGTAGTTCATGCAGAATGTAGCAGCTTGCCTTCTGTTGGGGGTGGGTCATCGGCAGCATATTACATCAGCGCTCCAGAGCATGTGGATGTCAATAGTTTTCGAGGCACAATTCAAGGTGCTGATTTTGACCTATAAAGTCCTAAATGGCTTGAGCCCCAGGTATCTTAAAGACCGCCTCTTCTCTTATGTTCCTTCACAGCCTCCAAGGTCGGCTGGGAGCACCCTCTTGCAGGTACCATCTGCCTGTGAAGTTTTCACAACAAGGGAACACAGAGAGGCGTTTTGATGGCTGCCCCACAATTATGAAACTCCCTTCCCTTGGAGATCCGCCTAAGCACAAACCTGTTTGTCTTCCAGAAGAGATGCAAGATCTTTTTGTTTGGCCAGTGGCTTGGCAGGCAGGGATACAGTTGGGTGGGGTTGGTGGTGGGGGTACTGGGGGATTTTTAAAGCGGTTTTATGTTTTATTTGCAAGCCGGCCTCAGCCTACTTAGTAAGGGTAGAGTAAAAACTGGAATGAATAAATCAATCAATCTCTGCTCTCTTTCCCTGAGCTCAGACTTTTAGTGCATGGGGGTAGGGACTGGATTCAAGGGCCAGATCCAAAGAACTGGAAAGGGGCAAAATAAAAACCCACCATGGGCTGCATTTGGCCCCTGGGCCTGAGGTTCCCCATCCCTGCTGTAAATGGTAATGAATGAAACTACAACTGCCCAGTTCATACAGGAGCACAATGAGCCAGATAGCCTGACCAAGTAATTTTTGACCTATTTATCAGGGGCAGGATGTGTTTAACAAGGAAGCCAAGTCCCCAAGTACAAAGGTTCACCTCTTCACCACTCCATGTTTCTTTGCACACCAACACCAGAAAGTTGCATTATTTACTATTTGCAAGAAGTACTAGAACATTTCCCTTCTATCTCTAATTGTACGTGTTTGATGCAAAAGATAGACACTAATTTGCTGGTTGCCACTCACACCTCAACCAGGTGCCATGCAAGCTTCCCTACAGTTGTTCAAACAACCTTAGATCTCTACATTTACCATTTACCACTCTTCAAGCACAGCTCTAGAGAATAATGTCTGCCCACTCCATGGAACTACTATACATTTGGAAAGTCACCAGAGACTACCCAGAGGCCCTATGACTTCAGGTTCACCAAGGATTTAGAAAGAATGCCAACACTAATCTTCAGAAGTGGAAAGCTGGTGTGCACTCATGTTATTTTAAAGAGCCTCCTGCTATAACGTATGATCACACGCTATCCTCAATGTACTTCTTACCGTATAAATGAGAGCATATTCTCTGCACCTATTTTGCTCACAATGGCTCTGAGAAATAGCTTTAAGAAGGTTATTCCCAGGAACATCCCAGGAACTGTAGCCACCCCCGCAGAATAGCAGGTTGTTGAGTTAGTGCCTATGAGTCACACGGGCTTTTTAATCCTGTTCTAAAAGAAACCACCACAACAGTGGAGAACGAAGAGAGGGAATATAAAAAGGGAATCGAGTGGAAAAGGCTTCCACCGTCTGATGATTCATGCACCAACAGCGTGACTCACCCCGCATTACTCTGCCGTTAAAACATGGAGGCTAGGCTGATTAGTCATAGTAATGAATTTTTCAAAGAAAGGATTCTCCCCTATAAATAATGACGACTGTCTGGATAGCATTTGCATGACTCACCTTGCCAGCATGCCGGGCATCACCAATCGTGTCATCTGAAAAAGAAAAAGGAAAAAAAAACACTTGTGGTGGCTGAAGATGCTGACACCAGTTTGAGGAAAGCCTTCTCGCCCCCCTCCGCCCCAAACAAACATGGGAGAATGAAGACCATACTTAGTGTAGTTAGTTTATTTTTATTCTACCTATGTAACTTGGTGTTATCAAGTAATATGTGCTGTGTATCTGGTAAACTCATCCGCACTGGCAACATCAGTAAAGTATAGGAGAGCCTCACAACTATTTTACATTTCTGTAGCGCTTTTCCAACTGAGGCTCACAAAATATTCTGCAACGTGTCACTAGGGTACTGTGAGGCACATACATTCCTCATTTTAACCATGGTTATAACAGAACACACAAAAGTCAGTAGAGAGTTCGGAATAGACTCTAATAGATGTAGTTCCCAGTTTTAGACACTAATATTTTACATTTGTTTGTGGAAAAGGTGCATTTGGTTAGAATGAATGATACCACTGGATCAACTTAGATTTATTGCACACAGGTATAATGCAAATTTTGGTAGCTATTACTGCACATTAGGGCCATTGTAGAAGGCGACACCCAACTATGTCGAGGTCAACTGTTATTTCATTCCTGGCCCAAGCCAGAACCCCTGAGTGAGGTCAGTTATAGCAGGGCCCTGTGGTTTCTGCCATTCAGCAACAAAATGAAAGTATTCGAGTTCTCGAAGCTATTCAAGAATGTAGAAACCAAGAATTAAAGCATTTTCCCCTGAGTACATTCCCACTGGGAATACAGCTGCTTACTATTAAGAAGAAAATAAGCTACAGTCACATGTAGGCAGGAGTCATGTTGACCTCTCCCAATGCCCTGATAAAATGATCTTAACCAAGAGTGATGTCACTCTTTTCCATGCACAAAATCTGACTCAGTTTCCAAACTATTTCAGAAATCCCCTCAGATCCTAGAGTGTTATTTTTAGAAAACCTGTCCCATTGCAGACAGACTTTTTCAGACCTCAGCATGCTGTGTCAGGGGAAAGTTTAAAGGGAGAGATTAACCAAAGCATAATATATTTTAGTTCATCACACTGAATCTCTACACTAACATCACGTAAGAAAAAGACAGTTATTGAACTTCATTAATGCTATTCATTCAGAGTCTTTATAAAACTACAGAAATGTCATTTAATACTAGAAGCTCTCTTGTTTTTAAAAGTATTGCTGTAAACATCTTTTCTTAAAATCAGAAAACCCCCAGACTGAGCAGAAAATGTCTTCAACATAAAACTTTATCATGCCACTGCAATCTTAGTGAGAATTTGAGAAAAGTACTAGCTCTCTAAATACCAAGTGAAGCATAGGTATGACATAGAGGTGCATTTTACGAAGAAATACTGTGATAATGTAGTTTGAGTCAGAATTTCGGCAATATACAGTTTCTTGATCAAGAGTTAGATGTAATGCATTTTTAAAGGACTACAGTAATTATAGAAAGAAAGGAGCTATTACATTAGAGATCATTCCCATGCCAACTTCAAGACACCAGTCCCAAGAGTATCGATTTAATATTTGATTAGTTCTCTGCACAGAGGCCAGGAAACAACAAATTGTCAGCAGCCTGCATGTCCCTTATACTTCAAAAAGTCTTCTGAAGAAGCAGTTTCATGGAGAATGCCCTTCAAACTATGAAGTTCCCCCCCCCCCTTGAATCTAGCGTATCTTGATATCTTAACAAAATGCTTGCATAAAGAGTTGTGTGAACATTTGGGGGAAAATGATCCATGTAAATTTATTGTGAACACACAGAAATAATTCCAGACACGAAAGCATGCACGCCCAGAGGTATGCATACAAACTTGCCCTGAGAGTCAATGGGAAACGCTGTGGTAGGGAAAAACCATGCCCCTTGCCAGGAGCTACGCATGTAGAGAGAGCTGTCAGGGCAATAACTGTCCGCCACCCTTCCCCCTCCCTTGCTATGACACTGCCCTTGGGGATCCTGCCTACCCCCATTCTCGACATTAACGGGCTCCCACGGCCAGTGATTTAAGGCCATACTGTCCTCTTCCTCTGTTCTGGCCCTACCCCCAGCCCCACCCTGTGCAAAGCCAGCCTAGAGAAGGGAGGGGCCCCTCAGTTTCTCTTCCCACATTGGCAGTAGAGAGACCTGCTGCGGTGCCTCTGTCCTCATGACTGGGCCAAGGAAACTGTTCGTGGCAGAGGTGAACAGTGAGCTGTCACTTTCACAGGGCTCCTGGCAAGAGGTTGTGGCTTTTTCTCCATCATAGAATTCCCCATGAACTCCATGGTCCGCTTTTTGTGGATCAGGCCTTGGAAGGTTTCTCACATCCCAACGTAATTGAAGAAACAGCGTGTGATTGTGTAAGCATCCCCATTGTTCTATGGAATTTGGGGATGTTGGAGAGGTTCTTTTTCTGTTTGTTTGGCTGTAGCAACACTAGTCACTGAAGCAATTCAGAAAGAAAATGAAAGACAACCTTATATGCAGCTGTAATTTAAACCACTGAATTAGATACATTTTAAACAACATTCTGGAATTTTCCTGAAAAGCTGCTAAGACACTGCTCCAGATTTATACAAGAGGAACAGAGATGTCAAAAATTTGTCTCAGTTGCATCTGTGGATTAGTAGGTATTCATCAGTCATGGCTTCCAGAATAGAGGGTCCTTTTGTATATCCGTTTTGGAACTATCCCTAAAGGAGCTTTGCAACATGTTGGTCCAGTAAAGCCAGCCTGTCTGCCACTGCATAAGCAGAATCAAGCTGATGGAAACTTCAGCCAGAGATGTTTCCTGCTGCCAGGCTGTTTTGGTCTATAAGCAGTTTCCAAACTTGCTGTGTGCTCAGATACATTAGCACAAAGAATTTGTTTCTCTTTTCTAACAACTGAACTTTTAGTAAATTTAAATATTCCACTTTTAATGCGACATTCCTGCATATAATTGAAAGAAAAAAAGTTTCAACAGAGGACTACAGTCCATTCTTATAGAAAAAGTGAGGAACAAAAATAAAAATGTGGTCCATGCCCAGATAATAGTGATGGTACCTATTAGTGTAGTGCATTCTTGAAACCAAGTATTCTGAAGTTTCACCTCAAAAGATGCATACATGTCAAAGGTTTAGGCCCAGAGGATATTGTCAAAAGTAAAGCTCGGAGGATTACTGATGTCACTGTTCTTCCAATTTTAAGCCATTCTAACTAGGATTGCTTCCAGGTTGCCCTACAGATTTTTACCCTTGTAAAAGTAGCAAATGCAGGACTTGGACTGATGGCTGCTATACACAAAAGCTATGTACTATCAGAAGCGTGACCATCTGTTTCTTTTAAAACAAACAAAACAAAGCAAACAAACATGAATTTTCTGGAGTTACGTGCTACTATAATTCTATTGCAGTCTAACATTCTCTCTATTCATCCCAAAGTTATTTCGCAACAACATTCCTGTTGGGAAATGCCAACCCAACTACCAGCTCAAACTGGAAAATCCCACTTTCCATGTGGTAATGGAATTCTAACCCCTCTGGAATATAAATCTTCATTTTCAAAATACTTTTCCCCGTTGAATATTCATGTCATTGTTTATCTGTGTTTGTTTTTCCTCTCACAGTATCTTCACATAGCTCATGATTCCCAGATCCCTCCCCACTTTGGTGTGGTATTTCCCAGTGCAAAGAACATGAATGATTGAATGCTCTTGTGATAGCCCTGCACGCAATGTTCCAGAAGTAGCATGGAATGAAGAAATGAGTGTTTACTTCAGAACTATTGGGACACATCTTCATGGTCACTCAATAGGAAATGATGTTAAGGAGGATTAAAGATTGATCTAGAATAATCACACACCACCAATGCTACTTGCAAGCAAATCCTTTTCATCATCATGTGGCAGAGAAGAAAGGACTAGATTACAGAAGCAGTAAGGTTTTCACACTTGATGTGGATTTATGCCACTAACCACTCTTAAGAGCATTGTGCAAATGAGCCATAAGTTAACCACCACCACTTCTACACCAACGGTAACATCAGTCTTTAAACCTAATTAAAGTACGAGAAGTGTCTTTCTGCAGACAATCAGTATATTGAGCTGAGTCACAGAGAAAATGCTGATGTTTCTGTCTAGCAGATGGAATCCCGAGCTATAGTCTAAGCAAACACTGATTCATTCCTGTCGTAGGCACTAATGTCTAATATGCTATAGAGCATGATTTTACAGCTAGACACTAATATTACTAGATTTTATTTCTACCATTTCCTTCTTAAAACTGCCACTTGCTTTCACTGCCAAAGAAAATGAGACACAGGATTAAGGCTCTTTTACTGTCATGGTTCATTAGCAGCTGAATTCTACCCCTAAATATGCAATACACTGCTCCTGCCAGGAGCCACATATGCCTTCAAGAAAGGAGAATTGGTTACCTACCTTTGGTGAATTCCTCTCTCTCTTACACTCCTGATCCTCCTCTGCTGGGTAGCTCTGCTGCTGGCCGATAGGAGGCAGATGACTGGATTTCATTTTTGCGCATGCGTGCCAGGAGCTACCCGGTTTCTCTTCAGTCTGTAATCTAGCCGAGTGCCCCTGGAAAGTATTTCTTATCTAACAAAACATAACTTAGAGCAAGAAACCCCATAGTACGTTTATGGGATATAAGTGAGAATAATTTGAAAAATTGAACTAGAGCACAACCGTGGCCCTTACGTAACTAAATGAATAGGTTGGACATACGGAATACTGTATGATCCGGCATGGAGGGTCGGAGGAGGATCAGGAGTGTAAGAGAGAAAGGAATTCACCAAAGGTAGGTAACCAATTCTCCTTTCTCCTCTTACCTCCTTCTCCTCCTCTGCTGGGATGTACCAGAGAAAGATCCCTCTCTTACGGGTGGGAGTCGACAGCACCGGAAGAATCCAGTACTGCTTGCAGTACCCGCCTGCCAAAAGCCGCCTCAGCTGACTGGAAGGTGTTGATTTTGTAGTGTCTCACGAAGGTATGTAGGGACGCCCATGTCGCGGCCCTACAAATCTCTTTGTAGGAGGCTTGTGCCTTAAAGGCATAGGAAGTGGCCGCACTGCGGACCGAGTGGGCCCAAATCTGCAAGGGGGGAATCCTCCCGCCTGCCCTGTAGGCTTCAATGATGGCCTGCTTCACCCATTTAGAGAGCAAGGTTTTGGAAGCCTTGAGACCTAGAAGGCCCGGGCGAGTGTTAACAAAGAGGGCTGTGGATTTTCGGCAAGCCCGGGCTCTAGCCAAATAAATTTTGAGGGCCCGTTGGACGTCCAATTTGGGCCAAGCTTTTTCCCTGGGGTGAACCGGGTTGGGGCAAAAAGAAGGAAGCACCAGCTCTTGGACTCTGTGGAAGTATGAATTGACCTTCGGAATGAAGGCAGGGTCCATGCAGCAGGGGAGGCTGTCGCCTAGTCTCAAGGAGGCTGTGGTGTGCCCCCTGCTGAAAAAACCATCATTGGACATGGATGTCCTCGCCAGTTACCGACCTGTCTCTAACCTTCCCTTTTTAGGGAAGGTTATTGAACGGGCGGTGGCACTTCAGTTCCAGGCGCATCTAGACAGCATCGGTTTCCTTGACACATTTCAATCTGGGTTCCGCCCCGGCTATGGCACCGAGACATCCTTGGTGGCCTTGGTCAACGATCTCCGCCGGGAGATGGATGCAGGATGTTCAACATTTCTCATCCTGCTAGATCTCTCGGCCGCTTTTGACACCGTGGACCATGGGCTGTTGTTGAGATGGCTGCGTGACCTGGGGGGTCTGGATGGGACTGTTCTTGAATGGTTCCATTCATTCCTCTCAGGGAGAAGCCAGCGGGTGGTGCTGGGGGAGGAAACATCTTGCCCCCGTGCCTTATCATGCGGCGTTCCGCAGGGCTCCATTCTGTCCCCGTTATTTAATGTTTATATGCAGCCCCTGGGAGAGGTCGTGAGGGGGTTCGGGGTGCGTTGTCACCAATATGCTGATGCTACTCAGCTGTACCTCTCTTTTTTAGCAGACCCAGACCCTGCTATCTCGGTGCTATCCCCGTGTTTGGAGGCCGTGGCGGATTGGATGTGGCAGAGCAGACTGAAGCTCAACCCCGATAAGACGGAGGTGATGTTGGTGGGGAGAGCGAAGGAGGTGTCGGCCCCCCTTATTGGGGGGGCTCGCCCTCCTGTAGCTCAACAGGTCCGGAGTCTGGGGGTGGTGCTGGACGCAGACCTCCGCCTAGAGCGGCAGGTGGAGACAGTCGCAAAAGCTGCCTTTCGCCAGTTATATCTTGTGCGGAGGCTGCATCCCTTCATCTCCAGCCCGGACCTGGCCTCCCTCATCCATGCCTTCGTCACCTCGAGGCTGGACTATTGCAATGCGCTCTACGCGGGGCTTCCCTTGTGTTTGGTCTGGAGGCTGCAGCTAGTGCAGAATGCGGCGGCCCGTCTCCCTTCGGGAACGGGACGCCGGGAGCACATAACACCAGTGCTCCAGGCTCTGCACTGGTTGCCGATAGCGTACCGAGCCAGATTCAAGATGTTGGTATTGATTTACAAAGCCCTGCATGGTCTCGGTCCCTCATACCTCAGGGACCACCTCACCCTCCGCGCTCCAGAGCGACTCCTGCGGTCTGCCGGGGGTGCCTTCCTGGAGGTCCCCCGCGTTAAGCGGGGGGCCACAATGGAGAGGGCATTCTTGGTGGCCGGGCCGCGTCTCTGGAACTACCCCCGGTAATTTATGGCCCAGGCCCTGTTTATATGCTGTGTTATATGTTTTCAATTGTTATATATGCCATTTTAGGTATTGCATTGTTTTTATGATATTTTATTATTGTAAGCCGCCCCGAGCTGGGTTCAGGATGGGGCAGGGTATAAATGTAAAACTAAAATAAATAAATAAATAAATCTGAGGGTGATCGAATCTGGGTGAAAAATGCAAAAGTTGTCTTCCATGGACAGTGCGCTCAGCTCTGAAACCCGTCGAGCTGATGTGACTGCCACTAGGAACACTGTTTTGAGGGTCAAAAGGTATAGGGATATATGCTTGAGGGGCTCAAAGGGTGGCTTTGTTAAAGCCTCCAGGACCAGGTCTAAGTTCCAAGAGGGTATCCTGTGTACGACTGGGGGGGACAGAAGCCTGGCCGCCCGTATGAACCTTCTGACGTGTGGATGGGAAGATATTGCCCTATTGGTTGCTGCTCTGAGTACAGAATCTAGTGCTGCTGCCTGTCTGGCTATGTTGGCTAGTGTTGGCTCTGAGCCCTTTGTCTAACCCCTGTTGGTGGCCTTGGTCTAGCACTTGGGGAATTCCTGCCTGTCGTGGGTCTCGACCTTTTCGAATCGACCAGGATGCGAATGTTTTCCACGTGTTCTGGTATGCCCTTCTAGTAGCTGGCCTTCTTGAACTCTGAAGGGTATCGAGTATAGGATCTGTATATCCCCTTTTTCTCAGCGCAGAGCGCTCAATTGCCAGACTGTCAATTGTAGGGTCCAAACATTCGGGCAGGAGATTGGTCCTTGATGCAGAAGGTCTGTGATTAGCGGGAGCCTTCTGAATTGGCCCTGGCTGAGTTGGATCAGTTCCAAGAACCAAGGCCTCCTGGGCCACCAGGGTGAGATCAGTATTAGGAGTGCCCATTCTCTGCATGCCTTGGCGATGGTCTGTGCGATCAGGGGAAATGGTGAACGCGTAGAGCAGTCCCTTGGGCCATGATTGGTTTAGGGCGTCGATTGCCTCCGCGTCTTTGCATGCCTCCCATGCCATGAAGCGGGGCAGTTGAGCGTTGGTTCTGGAGGCAAACAAGTCCATGATGGGAAGGCCGAACCATTCCACAATGTTCTGGAATACTGCTTTGTTGAGCATCCACTTGTGAGGCTGTAGTACTTGGCAGCTGAGCCAGTCCGCTGTCGTGTTGTCCTGCCCTCTGATATGAAGCACTTTCAGGGATGTCAAGTGGGATTGGGCCCACCTGAAGAGTCGGGTTGCTTCCTGATGTAGTTGGCGCAACCGGGATCCACCCTGATGGTTCACATAGGCCTTTGCTGTGACATTGTCGGTGTAGATCAGCAAGTGGCGACTGGTCCCGGAGGGGAAGAGTTGTTGCAGGGCAAGTCGAATGGCCTTCAGCTCCAGCAGGTTGATTTGCTGCTTCAAGCCCTGCGGTGACCATATCCCTTGTACCGATCGAGTCGTTGTGTGAGCTCCCCAGCCTGTTAGGCTGGCGTCTGTTGTTATTATGTCCCTCGTGGGCTCTGTGAGGGGGACCCCTTGCGAGAACTGCGTGGGGTCTAACCACCAGGACATGGAGTTCTTTAGGTGTCCTGGTATGAGGACCCAGGAATTCAGCCCGCCTGTGAGCTCTCGCTGAAAAGGAGCTAGCAGCCTCTGCAAGGGACGCATGTGAAACCTGCCCCACGTCACCTGGGTTGTGCACGAGACTAACAGCCCGAGAAGTGATGCGAGTGTCTTGAGTCTCATCCGGTGTGATGACCTGAGGTTTCTTACCAGCTTCTGTATCCTCCTCGTCCTGTCTGGGGGTACAAACGCAAGGATGGAGCTGGTATCTATGACAGTGCCCCCAAGTGCTCTAGTCTCCTCGTCGGGGTGAGGGGACTCTTTTCCATGTTGATTAGGAACCCGTGTTGTTCCAAATAGAGGATCGTTCTGTTGAGGTCTTGAATGATCTTCTCCGGAGAGTGGGCCCGGATCAACAGGTCGTCCAGGTAAGGATGTACGTGAATGCCCTCCATCCGGAGGTTCGCCACCAGAGGTATCAATACTTTGGTAAAGGTCCTGGGGGCTGAGAACAGTTCGAACGGTAGGGCCCTGAATTGCCAACGGTGGTTGTTGTATGTGAAGCGGAGCCACTTCCTGTGAGCCGTTTGCATTGGGATGTGGAGGTATGCATCCTGCAAGTCCAGGGACACCATCCAGTCATTTCTGTGGATGTTGCGGCAAATGGACAACAGTCTCCATTTTGAACCTCTTTTTTGTCATGTGCCGATTTAGGGCCTTTAAATCTAACACTGCTCTCCATTTTCCTGCCTTTTTTGCCACCAGGAAAAGGATGGAGTAAAGGCCTGAGCACTGTTGAGAAGTCGGCACCCTTTCTATGGCTTTGGCGTCCCGTAGTCTCTTGATCTCGGAAGTCATAGCGCAATGTTTTGCTGCATCTCGGGATGTTGGAGATATTAGGAACCTGCGTGGAGGGGTGCTGTCCAGTTCGATGGCATATCCCCGTTTTACACACGATAGGACCCAGGCGTCCGTGATTGAGTGAGCCCACATGTCGTGGAACTGCTGGATCCTGCCCCCAACCCGGCAGTTGGAATAGTCAGGCGTCCTGCCCCAGTTGATTGGTAGGAGGGCCTCTAGATCTGCGTCTGTCATACCTTCCTGAGCAGAAGCCTCTGCCTCTGAAGGTAAAGTTGGGGGTATAGCCTCTCTGTGCGGGCGCTTGGAATTTTCTGGATGGGGCTGCGAAGCCCCTGAAATGAAAGGGCTGCGCCCTAAAGGAGCCCCTTCTTGCGGATAGTTGTTGCAAAGTCTTGGTTTTGTCCTTGCTGGACACCTCTTCCAATACCTTCTCTAGGCATACGCCAAATAGCTTAGACCCTGTGTATGGGGAGGCTGTCAGTAAATTCTTTGCGGTGACATCCCCGTCCCAGGAGCGTAGCCATACCCTGCGTCTAGCCGCAATGTTGTTGGCTACGGATCTGGCTGACCAAGTTAGGTTATCAGTGGTCATGTCTGCCAGGAAGGCAGCTGCCATGCAGACTCTGGAATTTAGTCTCTGGGCTTTACCCTCTGATATTTCTGGGTCTTGTAACTCCTGGAGCCAGGCTAGCATGGCTCTGGATACGTAGGAGGACGCTATTCCTACTTTCAGGGCAGCTGACGTAGCCTCCGAGGCTTTTTTAAGAGCTGCGTCAACTGCTCTATCCGTTGCATCCCTAGGGCGGCAATCCCCTCAGTGGGGAACACAGTATTTCTAGCTAGGGACGCAGCTCTTGCGTCCACCTTAGGGGGGGGGCGGAACGTAGGGTCCTTTCTCCTGGAGAAGGAGTATTGGGTGTCCTGAGCCCTGTTCATTTTAAAGTTCTTGTCTGGGTGTTTCCACTCTTGCAGAACAAGCTTCTGCAAGAAGGGGGTCTATTATACCCCAAGCTAGGGGGTCTATTATACCCCAAGCTAAAGAACCACTTTACAAACATAAATTGAGGTGTGTGTGTGTGTGTGTGTATATATATATATATATATATATATATATGTATATATATATATATATATATATATATATATATATACACATATACACCCCTCAATTTATGTTTGTAAAGTGGTTCTTTAGCTTGGGGTATAATAGACCCCCCCAAAGCATTTGTAGTGATATTCTGTACACTCAAAAATGTTATTAATGAAAACAGACACAATGCTATATTTCTTTCTATTTCCATTTGTTGTGAGAAAAGAAGGAAAGAACAGGTTTTGCTTTAGGCATTTAAAGAAACAATAAACTTGTATTTATTTATTTATTTTAAACAGCATTTTGGGGGTCTATATTATCCCCAGCACCCTAAGTGCATAGTACTTTCAGTTTTCCATGCACTTCAATTGGGGTCAAACTGACCCCCAGCAGCATCAGAATAAAAACCTTAATTTAAAAAAATTACAAGGGGGTAGGGGACATGAAACACCACAGGGTAATTGAGCCCATTATGGTTAACAAAGTCATGGAGTATGAAGTGGTAGAAGTTTGCTTTTATTAACTCTTTTGTACCCCTCTCGGGTCAGTTAGACCCCACCTATCCGCCTATGGTTAAATTTACCACCAGTTTGTTTCATGGAATGTCCCCTAGGTCTATTTGAGAGGGTAAATAACTGTTTCCGATTTACTTGTTCCACACCACTCATGGAACGATATAAACTTCTATCGTATCCCCTCTCAGTCGTCTCTTCTCCAAGCTGAAGAATCCTAACCTATCAAGCATCTCTTTGTACAGGAGCCGTTCCATACCCGTGATCATTTTTGTTGCCCTTCTCTGTACCTTTTATAGCTCTGCTATATGTTTTTTGAGATGGGGAGACCAGAACTGCACACAATAATCAAGATGCGATCGCACCATAGGTTTATATAGAGGCATTGTGATATTTTCAGTTTTATTCTCTATCCCTTTTATAAATAATTCCTGACATCCTGTTTGCCTTTTTGGCTGCTGCCACACATTAAGCTGAGAATTTCAATTTAATGTCCCCAGTGACTCCAAGGTCCTTTTCCTTAGTGGTAACTCCTAATTTAGAACCCAGCATTGTATACATATAGTTTGGGTTATCTTCCCTATGTGCACCCCTTTGCACTTGTCAACATTAAATTCAATCTGCTATTTAAGATGTCCAGTCACTCAGTCTAGCAAGATGCTCCTGCAATTCCTCACAGTCCGCTTGTGTTTTAAACTACCTTGAATAACTTTTTGTCATCTGAAAATCTGATCACCTCACTTTTTACTGCCTTTCCCAGATCATTAATTAATACATTAAACAACACTGGTCCCAGTACAGATCACTGGGGCACTCCACTAGTTACTTCTCTCCACTGTGAAACCCGACCATTTAGTCCTACTCTTTGCTTCCTTTCTTTTAACCGGTTATTGGACTTTTAACCAGACACTGCCTCCTATCCCATGACTATTTAATTTACTCAAGAGTCTCTTGTGAGGGACCGTATCAAACGCCTTCTGAAAATCCAGATACTCTATATTGACTGGCTCACCCTTATCCATGTGCTTATTTACACCCTTAAAAAATTCCAATAGATTAGTGAGGCACAACTTTTTACTAAATCCATGTTGACTCTTCCCCATTGTGCCATGGTTATCAATATACTAGTAATTCTGTTTTTCACAACTGTTTCCACCAGTTTGCCCAGCCCCAACATTGGACTCACTAGTCTGTACTTTCCAGGATCGCCTCTGGAGCCCTTTTTAAATACTGGCACTTTTAAAATAATGGATTCCTCCATCTCTGGAGCTATTTTTAAACAATGTACAGTGTTTTAAAAACAAGAAGCTTACAATCCTCTGCAGTGAGATAGTTCTTATTCCTCATCTTCACACACAAAAGTCATGGGACCAAGTCACAATAAGCAAGTAGTAACACAGAAATTTCCTTTATGGGATGGAACTCAAAGTAACATTTAAGCTGTCAAACCTATACAGATACTCAGGTGAGAGACAATAATTCAACAAGAGAAAAGATTTAGCTTCCTTATTTTCAGGCAGCGGTAGCTGCCTGAAACTTAAATGCACAGCCACTGTTCATTATAAACAGGGGACTGCTGAAGCCCCGATTTTGAGGAAACCGTTCAACCTACATTTCTGAAAATTTAACCATGGCTGTAAGTTGTGAGGACCATCATATCCACGAAGTTTGAAAAAGATCCATTAGGAAAATAAAATGTTATAACTGCTTAACTGTTAATTGGTTGCGGTCAAAATGCACACCGTCCTCACGTATTTGAATAATCAATATCTCCTCCCCCTGGATGAATTGAGCCCCCAAACTTCCCAGGCTTCGAGAATGAGGTCAACAACAAGTGCTTCTGAAATATGATACTGATTTATGCAGCCAAAACCAAGTTATTATTGATCAAAAATTCAGTTCTGCGGGGTCGCACATGCGCAGTTGAGCAGCTGCTCACCGGCAAAACACAGCACAGTCCTGCTGGTTCGCACATGCTCAGTAGAGCAGCTGCTCACAGGCAAAACAGCATCAGGAAAGTTACGTGAGTACTTCCCTGAGCCCCTCCAAAACGCCCACCAAAACCTCCCATCTCCCCGCACAACATCCCCCGACCCCCAACACCCGCCCCAACACCCCCCAACTCCCGCGCCAACCTCCCGCAACATCCCTTCCCCCAACACCCCCCCCCACCTCCCGCCCCACCCCC
>QEPC01006018.1:167110-177932 GCA_003113815.1 Sphenodon punctatus
CCCCCCCCCCAACATTTCTTGGCCTCTATGACAACTGTGGAGGATTTCTTGGCCTCTATGACAACTGTGTGTCTATCCCAGATAATATCTGGCCCAAAACGTGAGGCTGTGTACATGCTGGATTAATGTTTTGCACTGATCTGAGAACAGGGGTTCTAATTATTGGGGGTGTTACAGCACCATTGTCACGGTTGGACCATTACATTCTGAAGGCCAGATCCCTGCCTTCCTTGGCCCCATCAGGGTGGTGGACCAGTTAGGTTGGTCTGCCCCCAGAGATCAATAGATCTAATAAGAATCCAGAACTCTTTGGGGGATTTACCCACTGACCTTGATGGTCTCTCGGTTGATGAACTGGTCAGTTTAAGATACAATGTGCCTGGCCTAGGTCATCAACACAATGGTACCTAGGCATCTGTTTTCTCCGATGTGGTAGCGCCACAGAGGACCTGAACCTGCGAAAGTGAGAGGGTAGGTAATTAAGAGTGCAAATGGCACTTGACTTGGACCAAAGTCAACTGACTTTGGCACAGATTGTTTATGAAAGATTATGCCGTGGCTGTGGCAAAGAAACTTTCTTTGCTGCTGCCATAGCGTCTGCGAAGTGCTGTCCAGCAGAGCTCTTCCAGATGGCGAATGACCTGTTGAATCCTGGTTGTCTCCACCCCGAGTTAGAGTAATTGGTTGTCGAATATGATGAGTATGCCACCCACGTTGCAGACAAAGTTGCTCGTATTTGGCATGACTTGGGAACTGCTAGTTTGGGTGAGGAATCAGAGCTCAAGAGCGGAGGCTCAAACTTGTCCTGTTTACTTGGATCAGCTTCATTTCGGCGACAGTGCAAGACCTGACTGTTCAGCCAAGCATTTGGCGAGGGAGGTGGGTGATGGGCGGGTGAGGGTGGGTTTTTGTATTTTCTTTTATGCTTCCCTTTTATGTATTTTATATATTTTATGTATATTTTTAAATATTTTAATTTTTGTAAGCTGCCTCGAGCTGCTTAGGAAGGAGAGGTGAGATAGAAATGTTGGAAATAAATAAATAAATAAATAAATAAATAAATAAATAGTCTTGCCCACCAATGCAAAGGTTGTGCTTTGGTGGTCATCCACCAATGCAAAGTGGTGTGAATGACCAGCTGTGAATTAGATACATGCCCATCCTGGTTGGTGAATTAGATACATGCCCTAGACAGCAGACATTGGGGCCACTGCTGGCTCGTGTTGGTCAATGCCTCGCTTCGAGGGCAAGGTGCCAGTTGGCTTCAAAATTGCAGGCCCTCCAGCCCCTGCTTAAGAAACCATCTCTTAATGTCAACGTTCCTGCCAGCCCTCACCTCATCTGTAAACTTCGTTCTTTAGGGAGGGCTATTGAAGAGGCGATTGCTCTGCAGCTTCAAATGCATGTGGATGCTATTGGATTCCTGAACCTGTGTCAATCAGGATTTCGCCCTGGACATGATATTGAGACTGTGTTTGTGGCCTTGGTTGACGATCTCCACTTGGAAATCAACAGAGGTAATTGTGCCCTGCTGATTTTGTTGGATTGTTCAGCAGCCTTTGATAAAGTTGACAATGGGGTGCTGTTGACACAACTGCATGACCTGACAGTGGTTTGTGGAACAGCTCAAGTGTTTCCGTTTATTCCCATCAGGGAAATTCCAGACAGCGGTGGTGAATGGCAGCTCATTGTCCCCTTGGGAGCTTCCCTGCGGAGACCCGCAGGGTTCATCTTGTCTCCCCTCGTGTTCAATGTGTATCTGAGTCCTCTAAGTGAGGTCGTAAGGAGATTTGGAGTGAAGTGCCACCAGGATGCTGATGACACCCATCTATTCTTTTCCATCTGACTGGTTTTTGATGGCTGCCTCACAATTATGGAACACCCTGCTCTTGGAGATTCGTCTAAGCCCAAGTCTGCACATGTTCTAGAGGTGATGCAAGACCTTTTTGTTTGGCCAGGCATTTGGCAGCCAGGAGAAAGGTTGGGAAATTGTGGTCAAGGGAGGGTTTTACTTTATTAAGGTTTCTTTGCTTATTTAAATATATTAAGGAATATGGGGATTATTTGACCAATAATTTGGTGTTATTTGAGAATATGTGAATTTATTTTTGTATTTTGTAAGGCACGGGGTGGGTTGAGGGAAGGGTGGGATAAAAATATGAATAAATAAATAGTTTTTGAAGTGCTGATACCAGAACATGACATACTATTTCACAGCAATTGCTTTCACTAAAGCTGTATATAGAGGTTAACACCCAGGATCAATTGATTTAAAGTCACTGATTTTAGACAGATGGACTAAAACTCACACATTTCTGCAATTAAATTACATTTATTCAGAATCTTAATTTCTATTTTTTTATTATGTTCCAAAGTATATTATTTACTTTTTACAAAAACAGGCTTCATTTAGATGGAAATTTGAATAAAGTGAAATATTACATTTTTTTTACATGGAGAGCTTTTTCTTTATAAAAGCCCACAACAGAACTAGAAACTTGGTGTCTCCGAATTCGAATCCTTCATTCAGCAAATTTCTTCCTCTATGACCTTGGATAAGTCTGTCTCACTCAATTTCACCTCTACAACTGAAGTAATTCCCTTCTTTAGAGCAGTGGTCTGAATTAACGTTAACACCTCTGTAGTTTTCTCTTTCGAAAGTGGTTTCCAAAGTTTTTTCTGTGTGGCCTTGTTGTAAAACAATATGAACCCACAGCAGGAGACATAAAAGACATGCAGAGCATGCAGATATCAGTCAGCAGCATGACCCCATCTGCACATACCTTAAGTCCACTTGGGCGCCTGACCTACAATTCGGAAACCTCTGAGCTAAGTATTATTTCCATTAGACTGCTTTAAAATGGTCAAGTTAAAGACAGATTGTGCCACAACAGTATTAAGAAAAGGAATACAAGTGGGGAAATCTGAATATGGCTGGGTTTTGTATTGCAGAAATGCTAGCATGCTGAAGGATTCAGAAATAAATTTGCTATAAGCATGACTACATATTACGTTGAAAATTACACTGAAAAGGCTCTTGAAAATTCAATTATGTACTAAAAAGAACGATAATTGCATGTTAAGGGACCTGCCTTAACTTGCGAGCCACGTAAGCAGTAAAGACGTTGTACAGTCTCGCATATTTGCGGATAAAATCATTCACATTGAGCGTGACTTTGACGCCGCCACTTCAGAGGCAGTGGCGGAGCCAGAGATTAGAAATGCCCTGTCTGGTCAAATTTTGTGGGATGAATTTCAGTCGGTGCTAGGACCCCTTCCACCACCAGTCCTAGTGTCCCCCTGGTGGCCTTCACTAATCAGGAGGGGCATGGATCAACGCCTCCTTTCAGGAGAGGAGGGTGCCAGATTGCCTCAAGGAGGCTGTGGGCTAGCCTCTCCTCAACTCGCTGGGGAACCAACATCAAGCAACTGTTTCTTATCGGCCTATCTCTAACCTTCCCTTTTTAGGAAAGGTTACTGAACAAGTGGTGGCCCGTCAGCTGAAGGCGCAATTGGATCGCATCGGTTTTCTTGATCCCACGCAGTCTGTTTTTTGTCTGGGCTATGGCACCATGACAGTGCTTGTGGGCTTAGTTGACAACCTCCTGGTGGACCCGGATAGAGTTCATATGACCCTGCTGGTTCTACTAGATCTATCAGCGGCTTTTGACACTGTGAATCATGAGAGGTTGGTGACTCGCCTGCGGGACTTGGCTGAGGTTGACGGAACCATCTTGTGATGGTCCTGTCTTTACCTTGCAGGTAGATCTCAGCGGGTGGTACATGGGGACTGTACATCGTCCCCTGGGGGCCTCCCGTGTGGTGTTCCGCAGGGTCCCATTCTGTCCCCTCTCGTTCAATGCGCACATGCAGCCGCTAGGGGAGGTTGTACGCAGCTGGGGGGTTCGTTGTCATCAATATGCGGACGATACCCAGCTGTATCTTTCTCTTTCAATGGACCCAGACCCTGCTGTCTCATTGCCCAGTGTCTGACTGCTGTGGGGAATTGGAAGAGGTCGAGCCGATTGAAGCTCAATCCCGACAAGACAGAGGATGCTGGTGGGTGGAGTTGGTGATCTGGGAGAGGGGGCTGTCCCCATTATTGGGGGTGTCCACCCTCCATTGGTCCATCTGTGCAAAGCCTTGGGGAGCTCCTGGATTCACAGCTATGTCTGGATTCCCAGGTGTTGGCTGTGGTCAGGAGTGCCTTTTGCCAAATGTATCTGGTGAGGAAGCTCCATCCATTTGTCTCTGACTCCAATCTCGCCACTGCCATCTCAAGTGCATTCATCACGACAAGGATGAACTACTGCAACGTGCTCTATGTGGGCCTAACTGTGGTAATGGTTCGAAAGCTGCAGCTGGTGAAAAATACAGCAGCCCGCCTGTTTACTGGGACAGGTCACAGGGAGCACATTCAACCGGTGCTCCGAGCATAGCACTGTCTGCCTATTGTCTTCCAGGCCTGATTCAAGGTGCTGGTTTTGACCTTGAAAGCCCTACATGGCCTGGGCCCTGCTTACCTGAGGGATCACCTCACCCCCTGGGCAGCCCCTGCGGTCTGTCTGGGAGCACCCTCCTGGAGGCCCCTCATTATTGGTGGGTCCAGACAGACATTCTTGGAGGCTGCACTGTCACTGTGTGTGGAACGCCCTCAGAGATCAGGGCTGAGATTCGTCTCAGCCCTGATCTCCTTGCTTTCCACCAAAACTGTAAAACATGGCTCTTCCATCAGGCGTTTGGTGGGGAAAGGTGGGATGTGCTAGATGGGGAGTGGAGGGAGGGGGAAGGGAACTGTTTTATACACAGATTTATAATGATGTTGAGATGTGTTTTATGTATTTTATATTTATATTTATTATTGTTTTATTGCTTATTATTTATATACTTTTATTAGCCACCCCACGTTGCCATAGGTGAGAGGGGTGGGGTAAAACATAAGAAAATAAATAAAATATTGTGCTTCATTCCAAAGTGCTCCCACACTATGCATTGGTCTTTCAGTCCCAAGCCTCTTCCTCTGCAGGTTGGGGGTAACACTGAAGGTGTGGAATGGGGAGCGTGAGGAGCATGTGCCTGGGAAATATAGTTCCAGCATGCCCAATCCAGGAAACAGCTGACCCCGGCATGCACACCCGCGCAGAGGCACACAGCGAGGACATTTCAAACAGCAAAAGATTGCCAGCACCAGCAGCACAGGTGGTGTTGCAGGCAAGCAAATGGTGATGGATGGGCAGCGGTGGTATTTCCTTCCCCTCCACTCAACAGGGATCCAGGGAGTGTGCACCATGGGGGCCTCCGGAGAGGCAGGGGACCAGGGGTGATGGGAGCGGGGGTCCCCCCTTGCACCCAAAAAACCCAGGGAACAATTGTCCCAAGCCCCACTGAGGAGACAAACAGAGAGGGAGTCAAAACTCCCCTGCTTCCCCACTGGGCTCTTCAACCAGCAACTGCACATGCGTTGCACAACTTTCTGTCCCACAACACTCCCATAGTCTCAAGTGGAGTTTCAAAAGCTTATAACTTTAAAACTAAATTTTGGGTTTTTAAAAAAAATAAAAAAAAATAAGCAAAGGCACCCAGCAGGACTGAATTTTCTGAAAGCTTGTCGTTTCACAGACAGCATTTTAAAACCCCAAAGGCTGTTCAGTTGGAGACAGTTGGAAATCTACAAAGACTGCTCCCCAGTCTGCAATTTGTAAACAGCTGTATATCACCCATTCTTTATCGGATATGGCTGAAATTTTCACAGCTTCAACCTCTCACTCAAGAGACCCTCTATGCAAAATGTTACGATACCATAAATCCTCTTAATTTTTTAATGAATAGAATGTTTATGCATTCTAATGGAGAGGGCTACATGCCTTAACTATCCAGGCACTAATGTGCTTGGATAATAAACACTTTTAATATGCGCATCTCTAAATCTTTTAAACAAAAGGAGAGGGTCATCACCATTTTATAGATAGGGAAACTGAGATTTAGAGAGGTGTCTTGCTCAATATCACAACAGGTCAGCAGCAAAACTTTGGGACAAGAGGGAGTATTAAGTCCAGATTTGCGTCTACTGAAATATAGAAAGGATCTTAGAAACTGATTATTAGATTAACTGAATAACTGTTCAATTGAATGACATGAAGTAGCATTCTTTTTTAATAATAATTTTATGACCTCACCAGGGCTTCAGTCACTGAACCGTGGGCTCCCTCTGCTGGTGCTGTGATATCAAATTAAGAACAAACAATTCAAACCCTTCCCCCATGTTTAAATGTTTTTAGTTATCTTAATGTTTTTAGTTTCAAAATTCTTGCATACTTCATACAAGTTTTACATGGAAATCATCCTAATCACTCTAATTCTGTTTAGCAGTTCAGCTGAGTAAGCTTCTTTGACAGACTTCTCTAGATAACGCTGTTAAGACTTGCTTTCAAAATGAAATCTTGAGGAGATCAGGGAAGTACTATGGGGCCATGCACCTCCACACTACTAAGGGTAGTGCTTGTTGGATGTCCTCATTCATCCAAATATGTAAATACAACCCCTATGCATAAGTTGCTTGCCAAAGCGCTGCACTAGACTTAAGCAGATGCCAAATATTCATTCATATGGAGATACCTCATTATGAAAAATAGCCACAGTCTGTAGGCTGCTGTTTGTAATACGATAGCATGGTATACATTTCTGTACCTGGGGCATACTTCAGTGTGATCAGACCACACTTGAGTGTTCATCAATGCGAGGGTGACTATTTCCCTCTGCTGGAAAAGGGACACCTGGTAAGATTTTACTAGGTTCCTGTTTCCAGGCAGACCGGTATCAGGGCAGCACACAGCATACCCCCGATCAGGCCCCCTGGAAACAGGGACTGATTAGAGTGTTGCACACAACCAGAAAGAGGCTTCCCTGCTCCCCTCCCCACTCAGATAATTTACTGTCAGATCCCGGCTAGGCTCTGCAGAGTGCAGCGTGAAAGGAGAAGCAGAGAGCAAGCTCAGCTCTCTGCAGAATGTAGGAGACAGCGAGCAGCCACCAGACTGGAGGCCAGCAGCATCAGGATGAGGTAAGTCAGTCAATGTCCTGAGGCATCCCAGAATGCCCCAATACTTTTCTTTTTAAAAAATTTGTTTTGAGAGGAATCTCACGAGACCCCACACTGGGACTGAAATTTTGGTGAGATCTTCGTCCTGGTGTTCAATCTCGTGAGACATTTGTTACTTCTCCTTTCAGTCCTAGCTGCTGCACCGCTGCCCCAATTTCCTCCAGTATTGGACCTGGTCCGCCTCTGCTCAGATCTCACTCCAGTTACGTCCCATCACTTGATAAGGCTGGCTAACCCCTCAGCGTGGCTGTCCCTCTTGCTGCTGTCACACTGGTGCCTGCAAAAATGGGACAAAAAACCAATTTGGCGGGGGGGAAGTAGCGACATCTGGAATTATGGGATGTTTGGTCACCATAGTCCATGCTTGGTTCTGGGATGCAACATGGCACACACAAGTGAGAGTGGTTAATGGGCAATGAACCCTCTTGCCACAAATGAAGATTTGGCACTCACTTTGGTAATCCACTTTGGTGTGCACATTATATATGCACAACCCCTTTCTCCCCCCGCTGCAGACAGTCCTCCGGCTGGGTAGTACTACCTTGACCAGCAGGTGGCAGAAGACCACAAAACCTTTGTGCACATGCGTGACTGTGCCGCCGCCTTCACCCGTTAGTTCTTCTGCCTGACACCGGCAGGTTGGATCTCGCAGAGCTCCGGGACATCGGAGAAATCTTCAGGCCGCACGGGGTTTTCAAAGGGGGCATTGGTGATCAGCCTCACCGTGGTGACGGCTTAACCCCCTTTTACCGCCTCCCACGCCGTTGCCTGGGAGGTAGGAGGAGCCCGGCGAAGGAGGATCGGGCTCGCTCCTCCGTGCCACAACCGTCCTCTGCCACTGCAGAGCACGGTTGGGAAAAGAATTGCCGGCTATTCCTCCCGGAAGAAACAGGAAAGCCGAGGCCCAGTTCTCTCCCTCACCGCTGTGACGGGAGAGCAGGCTCACGAGAGGGAGTGGAGAGTAAATACAAATGGAGGTAAGAAAGGGTGAAAACCCTCAAGCAGCGCTACTCTCCTCTTCCTATATATTCCCCCCCATCAATAGAGACTATTTAGGGGGAGGGAAATCTCCACATTGGAATCTGCTCCTTGCTGAGGAAAACAGTTCTCCCCTCATGTCCCCCCTTCTCTGCCCTCTAGCAAGAGGACTATAGGTGGGGGAGGAAGCTCTCTTCACATTCACCAGGGCCCCTCTCTGAGGAACTAGCTTCACAGACCTTTCTTATATTGGCAGGTCTCAAGCAACGCCCCCACAGGATCCCCTTAGAGGAACTCCCCCCAACAGCAGCCCACTCGACGGGCTTACACAATTGAACACAGCCATGGCCAAGATGGTTGAATCCATCACCTGGCTGTGCGAAAAGCAAGGCAAGAAAAGGGGCTCCAGGCCTTCCCGGGGAAGATCCCCCATAGCCAAGAAAAGGAGGGGAAAAGTGCAGGAAAAAAGGAGGGAAAAGGGAGAGAGCAGCAAAACTCGCCCACCAGGGGGCGCAATTTCCCTCCATTTAGGCTCGCCTCACTCCTCACCCAGTGGCTCTGAGGAGTTTCGTGGGCATGCAGCCTCTAGTATCCTGCAGTCAGACACAGACTCCAATTCCTCTTACTCAGAGGAAGAGGAGGGTGAGTGGCAGGAGCCTGCACATTCCGATAGGGAGCAAGATAGACATTTTCCCCTATCATTTAGAGAGGAGTTAATGGAACAGGTCATAAGCACCTTACAGATCGAGGAAAAGCCTTCCAAGGATAAATCATCCGAATCTGACGAGGAGGATGAGACACAGCTTCTCCCGTCTGCCTTAGGTAGGGACCATGGGATCCCCTTAGACAAGGCATTCGAAAAGCTCTTGATCTCAGAGTGGAAGTCCCCTGCCAAGACAGCGAGACTAAATAAAACTCAGGAGACGCTTTACAAGTTCTCTAGAAGGAAAGAGTACTTATTTAAATCCCCCAAAGTGGATGCAGCGGCTGCCTCCTTAGCGAGACAGACAGTCTTCCCAACAGAGGGTGATTGCTACCCAAAGGACCCTTCAGATAGGGCAATGGAAGGCGTTCTTAGGAAGGCTTTCGAGGCAAACTCTGCGGCTATTAGGATTAACATCATAGCATCATACGTGGCCAGGGCATCGATGGCATGGTTGCAGGAGA
This sequence comes from Sphenodon punctatus, assembly GCA_003113815.1. NCBI lineage: Eukaryota > Metazoa > Chordata > Lepidosauria > Sphenodontia > Sphenodontidae > Sphenodon > Sphenodon punctatus. The sequence goes on from QEPC01006018.1 coordinate 176,355, forward strand.
TGCAGTCCCCATCAGTGACTGACAAGAGGGCAAAAACTATCAGCAAGGGTGGTCCTGGCTAACGCGCTGATGACAGATGCCACTACAGACGCACTGGCCTGGTCTGCCAGGGCAGCGGGTCTGGAGATTATGGCCAGACGCAGGGTATGGCTCAGAACCTGGATGGGGGACAACACAGCTAAGAACTTGCTGGTCTCGAGTTCCTATAAGGGGCACAAGCTCTTTGGAACGTGTCTAGACAAGGTCCTAGAGGACGCTACTGACAAAAATAAGAAAAAGACACTGCAACAACTGGGGGTAAAAAATAAGCCCTTTCGCACCCCCCATTTTCATTTTTGAAACCACCAGTATTCAAATGCATTCCCCCAAGGGCAAAAAAGAGGCCAGTTTCAGGACAAGGACTGGCACAGACAGGGATTTCGCTTCAGAGGCCAATTCCAGCGTAGACGAGAACAAGGTAGGCCACGAGAGCAGGCTGGACCATCCACAACCAAGCAGGCATGACTGGCTGAGAGGGGAAGGAATAGGACGACGCCTGTCAGATTTCAGGGAAATCTGGGCAGAGTCCATCTCAGACCAGTGGGTCCTCCAAATCATATCACAAGGGTACAGGCTGGAGTTCCTCAAAAAACCAAGGAGCCACTTCATGCCATCCCCCCTGTCAAAGAACCAGCTGAAGGCAGTAGCCATGTCAGTAGAGATAGAAAGACTAGCCTCCATGGGAGCTATAGAAAGAGTGCCGGAGGAACGAAAAGGAGGGGGCCTTTATTCCATAATTTTCCTGGTGCCAAAAAGGACAGGGGAATGGAGGACAGTCTTGGATCTCAAGAGGTTGAACCAGTGGCTCTCACCCAAGAGGTTCAAGATGGAGACGGTCTCGTCTATCTGTCAAAATCTCTCCAAAAGGGATTGGCTAGCCTCATTAGACTTGAGAGGCTTACCTCCATATTCCTCTCCACCCAGCACACAGGAAATGGCTACGTTTTGCCATCAACACCACACACTGGCAGTACAGGGCTCTTCCTTTCGGTCTCTCTTCAGCCCCTCGCACATTCTCCAAAACCCTAGTGATACTTATAGCGAATCTTCGCAGGGAAGGGATACATGTATTCCCTTACCTCGACGATCTATTAGTCAAGGCACAGACACAGGAATCAGCATCCCAGAGTGTGCACAAGGTCATTGCATACTTATCCCACCACGGGTTCATAGTGAACTTTCAGAAAAGCCACCTAAACCCCACACAGAGAATAGAGCATCTGGGGGTGATCTTAGACACAGCTCTAGATACCATTTGCGTCCCAGAAGAAAGGAGAAGGAAGATCCGCGCCCTGGTGCGTCTCCTTCAGACCAGCTCTCGCTTGAGGTTGAAGACTCTAGCCAGATTACTGGGGCTCATGTTCTCGTGCTCCGGACACATAGCATGGGCCAGACACAACCCAAGACCCTTGCAGTCCTTGCTAGCTCCTTTCCAGAGAGAGCTTACTCAAGGGGCAAATCCCTGGGTCTCCCTCCCCGGACATATAAGACCATTAATGTCTTGGTGGTTAGAGCCAAAAAGATTCCGTCGGGGGGTGC
>QEPC01006018.1:178916-191915 GCA_003113815.1 Sphenodon punctatus
GCAACCTGGAGGGTTTTCTCGCTATGGGCAGGAGAGAAAAACTTTGACCCTTGCTCAACTACCATCCCACAGATACTGGAATTTCTGCAGCAGGGGCTCGACAAGTGTCTCAGGTATAGCACGCTGGCGAGACAAGTCTCCGCGCTCAATTCAGTGCTGGGGGCGGTGTCTAATAGGAACATAAGTTCTCATAGACACGTCAGACAATTTCTAAAAGCTGCAAAACACCTATCACCCCCCGTGATCCATCGTTACCCTTCGTGGGATCTCAACTTAGTAATAGAGGCACTGACAGGTCCGCCCTTCGAACCTCTCTCACATGTCTCACTTTACTGGCTTTCCATCAAGGTGGTGTTCTTGGTAGCAGTCACTTCAGCTCGCAGAATGTCAGACTGGGGGCCATATCAATGGATGATAATTTCTGTACCTTCCAGAAGCAATCCGTAACACTGAGACTAGACGAGGCGTTTATTCCAAAGTGTAATTCAGTCTTCCACAGAGCACAGGAGATTGTCCTTCCCTCGTTCTGCCCCAACCCAGTGCACTCCAGGGAGAAGAAATGGCACACTCTCGATGTGAGGAGGGTCATTAAAATTTATTTACACAGGACCAAGTCTTTTAGGAAATCCTCAGCATTGTTCGTGAACATAAGACCCAGCATAGTAGGCATCAAAGCCTCAAAAATATTAATATCGAAATGGGTTAAACAGGCCATTGTGGAGGCGCATAAGTCTAAAGGCAAGATCAGTCCCCTTACAGATCTGGCCACATTCGGTGCGGGGGGCAGCAACCTCTTACGCCTTTAGGGCCAGGGCATCATACGCTGAAATCTGCAGAGCCGCAACATGGGCATCATTACATACATTTGTGCGACATCATAGAACTGACACTTTTCAGTCTGCAGAGGCAGCATTTGGGAGGAGAGTCCTATAGGCAATATTAGAGCCTCCGGGGACTGTTCCTTGCCCTCCTTAAAATCCATATGGCTTGGGTATATCCCAGCCGGAGGACTGTCTGCAGCGGGGGGGAGAAAAGAGAATTGGTCACCTACCTCGGTGAATTCTTTTCTTCCTCCGCTTAGCAGACAGTCCTCCGGACCCTCCCTAGGAACAGTACAATCCTGGTGGAGGAGGTTATCAAGAAGAGATCCTTGACATGAGAGGGATCTGGATAAATAGGGACCTGGATAAATAGTCTGTTTCTCAAGTTTCTGTTAGGATTGTGAACAGTATAGTGCACAAAATCGATACGCGCACACACAGTAGCTATGGGTTTCATTCCAGCTATAGCTTAGATATAAGTTAGGTAATTCAGCCATCTTGGCCGAGGTTACTAGTTAAGGTTCAATCATTTGCACAGTTAGCCACTTAATTTTAAGCTGAGTTACAGGCCGCCGCTGACAAGCTTTGGAACTCACTGGGGTGAAGGAGGCGGCAGCGCAGTCACGCATGCGCACAAAGGTTTTGTGGTCTTCTGCCACCTGCTGGTCAAGGTAGTACTACCCAGCCGGAGGACTGTCTGCTAAGCGGAGGAAGAAAAGAATTCACCAAGGTAGGTGACCAATTCTCTTTTACACACCTGGGCAAATGAGAATCATGCCCAAAGATATGCAACAGGTACATCAGGCAAATGATGCTCTTCAATGGGGAAAAGGCAGGTACTATGTAAATTACTGAAAGTTAAGGAACTACTAACTTTGCAACAAAAAGTTATTTCTTTGCATTTTTATCCTTCTATTTCCTTAAGGTGGGTTACAGTACATAAACACACATTAGAAATACACAAAATAAAAAATAACTAACTAAAAACAAGTTAACTCCCCCATTTGGCCTGCCAAATGCCTGCTTACACTAAAAGGTCTTCTATTGCATCCAGAAGATAAGCAGGATCAGATGAATCTCCAAGGGAAGGGAGTTCCATAATTGTGGGGCAGCCACCCAGAATGTCTTTCCGAGTGCCCTTGTATGAAATTGATGGGCAGATGGTACCTGCAATAGGGCACCTCAGAGGCCGCGATGGGACATGAGCAGTGAGGTAGCCTTTCAGATATTTGGGTCCAAGGCAATTTAGGGCAGGAGTGAGGATCTCTCTCTCTCCTGGGGGCCACTTTTGAAAATAAGTAAAAGTTCCAAGGGCCACACAGAAATTGGGTTCGGGTGTGTGTGCATAATTATTATAAAAAATTTCTTATTCTGCCCCCTCCTGCCAAAGGCAGCTCGGGGTGGCATACAACATAAAATATGCATATAACTTAAAACAAACAATAACACCATCAATTCCCCCCAACCCTATCCCATCCCTCCCCCTACTCGTCTCTCTCACCAAACGCCTGATGGAACAGCCAAGTCTTACACGGACATCTGAAGAAGAGAAGACCCTGGATCAAACGAACCTCTGTCGAGAGGGAGTTCCACAACTGAGGTGCGGTGACTGAGAACACCCTCTCCAGTGTGTGCCCGCCCCCCCACCCCCGCTAAACATGGGGGATCTCCAAAAGGGTGCCCCCGGCCGACTGCAACAGCCATTCCAGAACCCGGGGCACTCCTGCAGGTAGGTGGGGTCCAGGCCATGTAGGGCTTTAAAGGTCAACACCAACACCTTGAATCAGGCCCGGTAGGCAACTGGCAACCAGTGCAGAGAATGAAGCACCAGTGTTATGTGCTCTCGGCAGCCCGCACCCGTCAGGAGATGGGCCGCCGCATTCTTCACCAGTTGCAGCCTCCGGACTGTCACCTTGGGTAGTCCCACATAGAGTGTGTTACAGTAATCAATCCTCGAGGTGATGAAGGCATGGATGATGGTGGCAAGGTCGCAGTCGGACACAGACATAAAAGGTATACAGCAGTAGTATTCACATAAACTACAGCAACAACAAACTACTGCAAGTAGTACAAATGTTCAAAAGATTTAATGAGGAAACAAACATGTAAGGGTCCAAATGGGGAAGCAATAATATTTCTAAATATGCCCCATAAATCACCCACAGAAGATCCCAACGTTTCGCCAGGGAAAACTGGCTTCTTCGGGGGTATTTTCAAACTTCTTTTTCTAGGATGACATTCTTTGGCAAATCTAAGAATACAGAGGTAACAGTACAACAGCATAATTTAACAGCAATCAAACAATCTCAAACAATTAGATTGTTTGATTGCTGTTAAATCAAATCAAATCTTATTAAGCCAAAGGCTATAGCACACATAAACATACAAACAAACAAACAAATTCACAAACCCCCAAATACTTCCCCAACTATAGGATAAAAACTAACATATCCACTACCCTAATACAGGCATATATACAAGGTTTCCATATATCTAAAAGCCCACCCTGCCAAAATCTACTTAATTCGAAATTCAATAGATGACTGCCTCTTAACAAACGCTTGTTCAAAATTTTTTGCCACTGAGTATAAATAAGTAACATTAGCGAGCGCATGAATCAGTAGGCCATGAGAAGACCTACCCGGATACTCTTTTAGAATGGTACTCAGGTATTTCTCCCTCAAACCATCATACAGGTGGCATTCAAACAACACATGCTGAGAGGTCTCCACACTTATACCATCGAAGGGACATATCTTTTCTGCAAAGGGTAATCCTTCCAATCTTCCTTCATATATACGAGTAGGGAGAGCATTTAATCTCGAACACATAATGAGATGTTTTGCCCTCGGGGAGATAGCAGCAACCAGATATTCTGCCATAGACCCTACCTCTGGGCCCCAAAACTGGTAGTCGCAAAGGTGAAGGGTTGCGTTTACTGCCGCAAAATCCTGCTGCCTAGCCACATCTTTAATACAAGATAGCACCTCTCGCAAAGCACACTCTGAGTGTTTCCTTTGTATATACACAGCAGGGAAAATCCCAGCTTCCCCAGGTTATCTTCTATACTAACCGACCAGGCATCCCTAAATCCACCTTTGTTCAAATGAGCATCCAATCCCTTCCCATTCGGGCCGGCTTTGCTACTCGAAAACCAAAACTGCAGGACAAATTCCCATGCTACTGAATCCCGGTCTTGCTGCCCTACCTCCAGCCTAATGGCTGCAGCCGGTGTATCCCTTGGGACTCTAAGCAGCCTTTGTAAATAGGCAAACTGGATCCTAGCCAGGGAATAACTATTCAGAGGTTTCCATAGTTCAGCCCCATAGAAAAGGGGCACCCTCACTTTGACATTAAAAACCTGTATTGCTGGGTTTATTACCATTTTATCAGTTTTACGGAAGAACCTGGTTAGTGCCAAAGCGGGTCCCTTGGTAGCACTTATGCTTTTTTCACATGGTCTGACCATTTCCCCCTCTTCTGAAAGTAGAGCCCCAAATATTTGAAATTGGAAACTTGTTGTATTGGGATCTTTTCAATTTCCCACTTGTAAAACATTTCTCTCATTAGTGAAAACCACTATTTTGGATTTCCCGTGATTTATTTCCATACTATTTCCATACTATTTAACCTACAGTATTCCCCCACTTTTTGCAACTGCCTAGCCAGACTCACCTTCGTCTGTGACAAAATCACCAAATCATCCGCATATAGAAAGCAGCCCAGTCTCCTAACTTTGGGGAAAAAAATTCAGGTCTGGCCAGAAGTGGGGCTATGTCATTTAGGTACAGGTTGAACAAGGTGGGGGCCAAGACACAACCCTGTCTGACCCCTCAGTGTGTATCAACCTTTTCTGTAAGATGTCCTTCTTGGTCAACCCGTATCCTAAGAGATGTATCCAAATGGAGGTTATATCAAAAGTCTCCTATCCAATGTAGATTGACTCAGCTTGTCCCATAGTTGATATCTATCGACCATGTCAAAAGCGGCTCTAAAGTGCAAAAATGCTGCAAAAAGTCACTTATTTTGGGTCTTATATTTCTCAATCAGGTGATACAGGATTCTGCACTGGCCAATTGTAGACCTCCCCTTAAGGAAACCATCCTGCTCCAGGCACATGATGTTCTCCTCCTCCATCCATTTATTTAACCTTAACAACAGATGTTTCCCATAGATTTTACTGATTGTATTGAGGAGATTAATTGGCCGATAACTGGCCGGATCCCCTCTGGGCCCCTTTTTATAAATGGGGACAACAATTGCAGAACCCCATCCTGCAGGAATAAGCCCTGTGTCGTCAATCACACCGCCAAAACCGGGGCCCACCAATCTATATTTGACTTGATACAGTCAATAGGAATCAGATCCTCTCCTGGGGCCTTGGCATTTTGAAATGTGGTCACTAACTCAACTATCTACCTCCAGTGTCACAGGAGACCAAGAGGGCATAGCTGTTAAATCAAATGACAGATGCCCACTCTGGGTATTCCCAGTGGCATATAATTTCCTAGAATGATTTTCCCAGGCATCCACTGAAATTGGGAAATAACCCACATTTATTTCCCTGGGGCCAATTCCTGTAATCAGTTTCCAAAAAGTTTTGGCATCCTTCCACTGTGCTGCATCCAATAATACCTGCCATTGCCTTTGCCCATAGAGCTGCTTTTTCTCTTTTAAGAGGGCCCTATACCTTTGTTTGGCTATAAATAAATCCTTAGGGGGAACTAACAGCAGAGATTGCCGATAGAGTCTATACTGAGACTTAATCTGATTCCGAGCTTGCCAACACTCTGCGTCGAACCAGGGCTGACTTGGTGAAATTTTACGTCTCCTACCAGCTGTCACACACTGGGAGAAAAACTGCGTCATCCCTTCGATCAAGTCCTCATAACATACCATCTTACACAAAGACCCTTCTACACTCGAGACCTTACCCCGAAGTTCTGATGGCTCACTTCCCTCTAAATAACTTATAATCTGACTTGAAAGAGACTGAGACCACTTAATTATAGGTAAGCTGCAGGTAACCTGCGCCACCCCCTGTTCTAATACTATAGTTTCCCGAAAGTCACATAGGAAATCCAACCCTAATACCAATGGTAAATGGTCACTCAAGAGAAGCTCACCAACCCCAAAAACCCTAATTTTATCAATAACATCTGTTGTGACCATAACAAAATCCACCGTACTAGAGCCTTGATGCCCTAATGAAGGTGAACTCTCCTTCTGGGTCCTGAAAACCAGACCCATTCAAGATTGAAAGTGACAAATCCTGGGCTAATGAGACTAATCTTAACCCCGAGGGATTGATTTTAGCGTCCTTCAAGGATCTTGAGCTCAATAATGGATGCCTAGGGTACTGCATAAACTCAATATACGGAAGAAGGGCCTCATCCGACGCACCTATCCTGGCATTCATATCTCCCAGCGTAACAATATGTGCTGCTCCGTACGTTAACATTAATGACTCAGTAAAAGTTTGTAAATCCTCCCAGAGTTCCTTATCAAATGTCATTGCATTCCTAGGGGGAACATATATATTTAAGAAAATTACCTGCATTTGACTTATTGATACAATAACTCCTTGGACTGATGAAGGTCCTCCCACTAAGGGAGAGACCTGAATCTGGCAATAATCTGCTACTAAGCACGCCAACCTTCCCATCGAACAGCCCCCTACTTGAGAGCTGCCTGTTTGCTAAAGATCGTAAAATTTTAAAGACCTCCCATGTCTCCTGGACAAAGATAATGTGATGGTCAGCCAAATATGCAAGGAACTCCTGTTGTACCACCTGACCTCGCCACCCTGCTATGTTCCAGGTGCAAACCCTCAGCAACCTCCCCACTTTTTCCTTCCTGTAACCATACGGCCCCACCAACACAAAGCTCTTTGCTCGAGGTAAAATCCAAAATATCAATGGGGCTCAACAAGGGGGGGGGGGGCTCTGTTAAATTATGTTTTTGTACTGTTACCCTCGGCCCCCCCCACCAGCATCACCTCTATCTTGTCGGGATTCAACTTCAGGCGGCTTGCCCTCATCCAGTCCCCCACAGCTGTGAGACATCAGGTAAGCAATGAGACTGTGGGGCCTGCGTCTGCTGAAAACGAGAGGTAGAGCTGAGTGTCGTCAGCATATTGATGACAACACACGCCAAACCCTCTCATGACCTCGCCCAAAGGCTGCATATACACGCTGAACAGGAGGGGGGACAGAATAGAACCCTGCAGGACCCCACATGCGAGATCCTGGGGAGCAGATGTACAGTCACCCAAGACCACATGGTGAGTCCTACTGGCCAGGAACGAGCGGAACCATTCAAGAATGGTCCCGCCCACCCTGGCACGATCCCGCAGCTGAGTCACCAACAGCTCAAGGTCAACGGTATCAAAAGCATCTGACAGATCTAACAAGACAGGAAGGGTCGACTGCCCCCGGTCTAAAGTACGGCGCAGGTTGTCAACCAAGGCCACAAGCGCAGTCTTGGTGCCATATCCCAAACGAAAGCCAGACTACAAGGAGTCCAGGAAACTGACCCGATCCAGATGGTCCCAGAGCTGCTGGGCCACCACCCACTTAATAACCTTCCCTAAAAAGGGAAGGTTAGAGACAGGCCGGTAGCTGGCAAGGGCATCAGCATCAAAGGATGGTTTTTTGAGCAAGGATCACACCACAGCCTTCTTAAGAGACTCTGGGACCCTGCCCTCCTCAAGGGAGGCGTTGACCACCCATGCCAGCACCAACCCCAATGTCACCCTGGCGGCCTTAAGCAGCCAGGATGGGCAAGGATCTAATTCACATGTTGTGGCCCTAACAGCCCCCCGGACATCCCCCGTATCACTAGGGGTCACCAACTGAAACTGATCCCACAACACAGGACAAGCGAGGGCATTCATAGCTTCTGGTTCCCAGAGAGGCTGGACTGACCAACCCCTTCACCACCCGGAAGAGCTCCGCCAGGTGAGATTTCGCAGATGCTATGATGGCAGCAAAGAAATTCTGCCATCTTTGCTGCCCACACAGCCACTGCATAGGCTTTCAGACTGGCTCATAAGCGGAGTGCTTTAGAAAAGAAGGGTCAAGATCATAGACCTGTCTCCTATCCTTATATGCATTTCGTCATCTCTGCTCACTTAACCTGAACTCAGTTTTTCAGTGTTATGGTATAGGAACTGGATGCAGGGCCAGATTTAGGAGTTTGCTGGGGGCTTTATTTGGCCCCTGGATCTGAAGTTCTCCACCCCTAGTTTAGGGCTTAATAGGGCAAAACCAGCACCTTGAATTGTGCCCAGAAATTAAAAACAAATTCTAAAAATGCTAGCGATATCATGTTAACTTGAATATAAATACATCTATCTGGTTTTCATTTGCTTTATTATTTTTATACTGAAGCTGTAAAATGGAGGGGGAATCTTATATAAGCACTGTTTTTCTCTCTGCCAAATTAGATTGTTTTAGGGTAGAAATCAGAGAAATATACAGTTATTGAGCATCTTCGTATCCCAACTTTAGATAACTAACTGAATTAATCCGATTTTTAAAAAGTGGTTTAAGTGACAGACTAAGGTCTTTTCTCCCAGCATCTCCTACACTTTTTAGCCAGAACGCCAAATGAAGGACTTAATATTTTAGTTTCTAGGTAAGAAAACTTACATGCATGATAGGCAACAAGGATTTAAGTGACAAGAATACTTACTTTGCGCAACAACACAGAAACTGGCATCTCTCAAGTAAGGCTTCTGCTTATTTAGCACATTTGAGCAAAGGGTCACTTTCTTGCACCCTACTCCCAGTTCCACTTTGCACAGTACTTAATTTGCCTGAGAAAATTTGTTTTGTGTTTTGGTACTTCAGATCCAAACCAGGTTTACTTAATCTCTATTATAAAGTTATTAGTAACACAATTTTCCTCAAGCTACTTTTGAAGTGAAGGAAATTTTTAAAAAATGATGTTCCAAAAGCTTAGAAAAAACTACTTGAACAATATTCCACTGCAACAAATACCTTCCTACTTTCATACAGGTGGATGGACTAGGTTAGATCAGGGCAACCCAACTTGGAGCTAGTCAGGAGTCCTTCTGATACAATTTGTAGCCCCCCAGACAACCCTAGGTGAGCATCCATCTCTGGTGAGGTAAAGGGGGACATCTGCACTGCTCATGCACAGTGCTGACTATCTCCCTCCTCTTCTCTCCAACAAAAAGGCAACACCGCACACGTGCAAATATGGCACTGCCTACATGATTTTAGCTGGGTGACCATACTGAGTACATGCCAGCAAAAAGCAGCAACTGTCATATGTTTACATGAAGTTTTACAGAAAAATAAGGACAAATCCAAGGCCAGGTTAAGATCAAACCAATGTTGGAGACAGGATGCTGGGCTAGATGAACCATTGGTCTGACCCACAATGGTACTTTTGTAGTATTTATGGGCACACACCTTGCTCATTCATGAATGAGTATTTTAAAAATCATATATATTAGATTTTATGCAGCACAACCAGGGACACATTTTGCAAGAAACAATTGCTAGTCAGCAATGGGACCCCAACTACAAAGTAGTGGTTCTGCAAGGGATAAAAAGTAAGAGAAGCAGCATCACCTCAGAGGATGATTTAGGGTGCGCATCTAAGAGGTTACTTACCTTGCAAACAGATATAACATTAATGTTGATCAGTTTATTAATTGTCTGTAAGAAAAAGACAAACAGATTTCTTGATCAAAATAAAGTGTTGTTGAGAGTGCTAGGTAACTTCAATTGGAAATACAAATATTCCTCCTTCAGCAGATAGCTTCCTGTCCCATTTCCCCAGGTATATACACAGATAAGGGTCAAGAATATCTAAGATGTAATAGTGCAGAAGGGCTCCAAAAACATTCAAGTGGTATACCTTCAACTACAACAGATCTGCTTAATCACACCAAACTTGTCAGATGGTGAAGTGGGCAATTTAGCATGTTAGATGGAATCTTTACATTCATCTTCATAATCAGACTACTTGTTTTCAGTGCTATTATTCTGTAGTCAATATCCAGCTCACACCTATTTCAATATGAAGATCCAGAAGGACAGAAATAGGGTTTGTAAAGTTATTTATTTAAAAAAACCTCTGCAACTACTTCTAAAGTTAAATATAAATTTGTGGTTCAATGCACCCCTCCACTGTGTTCTTTTGGGTGAGTTTCACCTCCGTTTTTAAACCTTGTCAATACAAAATGTGCACAATGATCACAGTAGCACTTGGCATTGATTACAAAGACCACAGAAGCAATAAGTATCCTTATAGAATCTGAAATACATAGGGTGCAGGCACACGAGCTGTGGCGGGCCTGATCCTCACATGGCCTCGTGGCAGGCAAGCAGAGCTGCCACACTGCAGGGAGCCAGGCAGACGGCTGGCTTCCCCACGGGAAGCTGGACGGCCAGGCAGCTGTTGAGGAGCCGGCTGACGAGAAAAGAGCCGGTGCGAATGGGGATCTGCTGCGGCTTCTCTCGCGCATGTCAGGGTGCAAAATCCTGCCCTGACGTGCGAGAGAAGCCACGGCAGATCCCCGTTTGCACCGGCTCTTTTCCCGTCAGCCGGCTCCTCGACGCTGCCCTGTCTTCCCTCGCCCCTCCCACTGCCGCCACCACAGGTGAGAATACAGCCTTAGAGTGGAACAAAGGACAGAAAGATGTTTAGTACAGTTTTTAAAATCAGGAGTGGCTTCAAAGTAACTACAGCTCAGCTGCATTCTGTATGTAACAGCCAGGAGAACAAAAAAGGTTTACAAGTATTCAAAAAGGCTAATTTGCAGACATCAGCATCACACTGTTGAATTTTCCAATTATGTGGTGTGTTTCAACCACAAAACTTTATTTACTACATCACCAACAACCAGAAACAATTATCTAACATGAACTGCATACTGAACAGATGTAGCACTTACTTTCTCTAGGTCTGGTACCTCAAGGAAATATTCATGGTATGGATATGAAGCACCAACATTGTTGACTGAAACAAAAAACAAAATATTTTGTTATTTGAGTGTGCTAGCTGCCATATTCCAGTTCGGAAGACTTCAAATTCAAAGAAGTTTAGCTTGAATATTAGCAGTGTGCCATTTTTAGTCATTTAACAACTGCAAGTTCTTGATAAGTCCCAAGTCAGATTCCTCTCCTATGCTGGAAAAATGTCCACGACTGCTATAAAATGAATAGGTGAGAATTTCAAAGTACAGTCTTTGGGACTCCTATTGACCATGATAGTGTAGGAACAGACAAATACTGTTAGTAGGGGAAACAGACCCCACTATAAAGTAGAGACAAAAATAAAGTTAGTCCTTATTTCAATCTACAATACTATGTTTGATCTAGCTCCTTTAAAAATTAAATAGCATTAAGAATTCCCTAATTATTACTAAACTAACATTTTTGGTTTTCTTCCTTTCCCCATCCCCATCGCTCCCAAGATCTTCTTCCTGTGCAGACTTACGGAGTGATCAGTGACTGAACCTGTTTGAGTAAATGTAGTGTCAAAAACATACGCACCCCTCAGCCCTTCCAAACATTCAAAGAGATGACCCAAGGTTTTTGTAAGAATATGTTGGTATTACCAACAAATAAGTTCGTAAGCAACTTGCATGTCTGTTTAATCACTAAATTTTGAAAGGTATCCATGCTCCCGCGGGGCTGCCTACTACCGTCTGCTGGAGCTGTCCCATCTGCCCTGGTCTCCTGCGGCTGATTATGGCATGCCCCCCCACCCCCTCTGGACCTGAGCTGGCAGCCCCCGTTTGCCTTGGGGTGTGTCTCTGGGTGGCCCCCTTGACCTTCCTCCACCGTGCTGGCGGGTGTGTGTGTCCGTGCCTTTGTCCGGTGCTTTCCTCCCTTGCGCACTGGTTGTGATTTTCCTCCTGACACATGTTCCGTGGCAGGACATTGTGCTGGGTACCCCCTCCCGAACTGGGCCCTGTGCCCCCCTTTCTGCTGCCCCTTCTCCCGCGCTGTTTATCCTCATGCTCCCAAGCTGTATGCCTTCCCGCTGGGCCATTGCCGCTTGTGCCCTCAATAAATGCCTGTTGTGCTTCATTGTGCCTTGTGTTGCCTCCTGTCTCCTTGGGCTTCTGGGTCCCCCTTTCCCGCTGGGCTCCTGCCCCCTCCCCCTCCTGCTGCTATTATTATTATAAACATTTATATAGCGCCAGTCGTGTGGCCTGGTGCTGTACAGAACATAGAACTAGACGTGGTCCCTGCCTGTGGCTTACAATCTAAACGACAAGGAGGGGGGGAGGGGGGAAGACAGGGAGAGGGGACAGTGGGAGAGACAGGGGAGAAGACAGACAGACATTCAAGCAGGTGTGAAGACTCAGGTGCGTGTGCTTGGCTTGGTTACAAAGAGGTTGGTGGCAGCAGTCTGCAGAGGAGGGCAGACAGTAAGTGTACGGGGAAAGACTAGCAGGCATTGGGAAAAGCAGCAAGGAAAAGGTGGGTCTTGAGGAGGGATTTGAAGGAGTGGAGGGAGGAGGCAAGGCGGATGTGGGCAGGGAGGGAGTTCCAGGCATGGGGGGCAGCAAGGGAGAAGGGTCGAAGGAGGTTAGGTGAGCAGGAGAAACGAGGGAGAGTGAGGGAGGGGACAACGGAAGAGCAGAGAGCGCGTGCAGGAGTGCGTAGGGAGATTAGGTCCGAGAGGTAAGGGGAAGCTTGGTTGTGGAGCGATTTGAACGTGAAAACCAGGAGTTTAAACAGGATACGTGCAGGAAAGGGGAGCCAGTGAAGAGAGATGAGGACCGGCTGCACATGGTCGAAGCGACGGGCAGAGTGAATGACTTTGGCAGCGGAGTTTTGGATTGCGATAAGGGGGGGACAGGTGAGAGCGAGGGAGGCCAGCAAGGAGGAGGTTGCAGTAATCGAGGCGAGGAGAGAGAGAGAAAGGGGCGGATGCGAGCAATGTTGTGGAGAGCGAATCGGCAGGATTTGGCCACAGAGTCAATGTAAGGTTTAAAAGAGAGGTGTGTGTCAACGATGAAGCCCAAGCTACGGGCTTGGAGAACAGGATCGATGGTGACCCCATCGATGCAGATGGTCAGGTTAGAGGGAGAGGAAGGGGAGGGAGGAAAAATGAGGAGTTCGGTCTTGACCATGTTGAGCTTGAGTTGACGTCGGGACATCCAGGCGGAGATATCAGAGAGGCAGTC
>QEPC01006018.1:197709-219469 GCA_003113815.1 Sphenodon punctatus
GGTTTAATGTATATGGGGTTTTTAATTGTGAATTGTTTTAATGTTTTGAGTTGTTGTTCGCTGCCCCAAGCTGCCCTGTGGGCTGGAGGGGCGGGATAGAAATCTTTTATAAATAAATAAATAGATGACTCTACACCGATTTCTATGAAGGGCAAGCAGCTCCAAGTAACGGAACTATTTGAGAGCATACATAATTTTGGGCTTCATTTATTACATTGTGACCACGGGCAAGCAGGGATCAAAACACCACATGCTAGTCTCCCTCATTGTGCCTATCTGCTCCATTTTTGCAAGCAGGCAACAACAAAGTTTACAAGAAGCTTGGTCATTGATGTTACTGGCCTCTTGTTCACATGTCCACACTAAGCGGAACATTGGAATTTATCATAGAAGAAATGCAGTCATATAAAATCTGCACAAATCTAAGATGCAACCACACCTTGAGTGCTATGTGCAATTTTGGTCACCCCATTTCAAAAAAATGATAGAACTGGAAAAAGTGCAGAAACAGGCAACAAAAATGGCCATGGGTGTGGAACAATTTTCGTACAAGGAGAGGCTCAATTAGGTTAGTGATCTTCAGGTTAGAGAAGAGATAGCAGAGGTGATGAGATAGAATTTTACTAAGTCATGCAGGATGTGGAATAAGCAAATAGAGAGTTGTTATTTACCGTCTCAAATAGTATCCTTTTGGTAGTTAGTTTGGGAAGAGGAAAAATAAGTGCCATTACTGGATGAGACCAATGATCCAGCTGTCCCAGAATACACTATTTCCCTTTTATGCTATAAGATCTCTGGTCCTTGTAAAAGTATCATTTGGTGGCTCTTACAATGACCCAAGATCTTGCAGCATAAAATGGAAATAAGTGCCTTCACACATTACAAAAACTGCGGAATTATCAAATACCTGGTATTATCTCCAGTTATTATAATAGCCCATTGTGTAATGTGTGTAAGCAGCCTGAGAGTTACAAGACTGAGCTTACCTAGAGGAGCCCAGAGCCTTGCATATGAGATGGGGGGTGGGGGTGGACAATGACAGATATGAGCTGAAATCATGTCAGAGGGATCATGTGAATTTCCACTCGTGTGCACGTAGTTTTTCAAGTGACAAGCCCATTTCCGCTGTAATTTCAGCGATGAGAGGCAGCTGAAAATCCAGTCTCATCTCCCCTCACTGAAAACACAGCAAAAAGCTGCTGCATGTGAGTGGAACTTCATGTGATCCCCCTGACGTGATTTTGGCTCATGGCAGTTCCCTCCCCCATCCTGTTTTGTGCGCAAGCAGCCTAAAAACTGGACTGTGTATATAGAACTATATAGATATAGACACTTACCCCAGGTGCATGGGACCCTGTTAGAGTGACCCACTTTAATTTTGAGATGTCTACAACAAGACCATAGTATTTTAACATTTACTTGAAGAAACTCAATCCAAATGGCAGTTAACGAAGAGAAAATGGTGTTTACCTTAAAAAAAAAATTGAGGCTGCTAACCTGAACAGTATCTCAAATCAAACTTATTTTAGGCAGTTCAATGCTTAAAAGCAGCACAAGGAAAATCCCTTCTCTCTGCCTAATTAACATACTGCTGCAGTTAGCACATGTTCAAAAAGTCAATGACAGACGCTGTTTTGAACACACAGGAAAACATTATGCAAACTCTTTAGCCTCCATACGTGGGTGAGAAACAGCTTCCAAAAAAGGAATTTACAAGGTTTTCTTGAGTACATTAGACAAGAGCTCTACTGTAACTATGTATGGGCATATGAAATGTGACCTAGCCCACTGCAGGTGCACAATACTGAGTGTGCAAGTGGAAAATAAACAAAACAGACTGCCAGTAATCCATGTAGAATTGGGTTACCTGCATTTAGTAAGAATTGAGCAAAGCTGGCAGTGGAAGCTCTTGCACATGCAACACACCTTCAGAGACTCAACACTGAATAGAAACAATCAAGCAACAGGTGTTTCACACATGCGTTTCCTCAGGAGGCAAACGTGTAATGAGCAGCTACTCTTGTAGTGCCACCCATACTTGCATCCCAGATGATGTCCTGGGGCTGCACTGCTCCTGAACTGAAAGCAGTACACAACGTCTCTGCTGGGGTTCTCCCATGCTTTCTCCAAGTTTGGATTATTCAAGACCAGAAATTGAGCAAAGGCTTGTTTTTACACACTGTCTTGCCTACATATTAGTGAATCATGTAGGCAGAGGTAAACCTGGCCACCCTGCTATAGAACAGTAGGTTTGGGCTGATAGCTGCTTGAAAAATGTAACAGGCTCCTAAATTAATCCAGACAACTAAAGTGAGACCCAAGAGGGATGTGTACTGGCAGTAAAATGCCAATTTAGCATGACTAGGATCTCACCTAGCCCATTTCTTCAAACACATCTAGTATAGCAACGCATGCTGGCAAAAGGATGTTCATAGATCACGGACAACATATAATGCTGTAGAGAACTCCATGTTTGCACTTTGATTTTTTATCTTTTTATTAATTAATTATTATTATTAGCAGCATTTGTGTAGTGCCAGATGTACCTGGCACTTTACAGAACAATAAGAATGACGCAGTCCCTGCCTACAGCTTACAACCTTGGTGGTTGGAAAATTTAGGATTTTCCAACCACCAAGAATACACTGTCCCTTGCAAATGTTATTCTGGATTTGAATAAAGTAGTCATAAGCTTTTTAGTATCTTTGTGAAAGCTCAGACCATGGCTTACCATTAGGAGTTCTTATCACTGTAATGGAAGACTACAGATAGATATATAGAAATATGGAAAATATATGGCGCACGCATGCACACACACACTTTCTGGCCAACATCTGCTCTAGGAGATCTAGATTTAATGTCTTGATGCTATAGCCTATCTGTGAAGCTTCAACAACTCTATAACTAAAGTTAATGGCTTTCCCTGCAGGAATCAACTGCTTCTCTAAATACAGGAACAGAAGAACTCTGCACTTATTTTCATTAGTGCTGGGTTGTTATAAGTGGAAATGTTTTTCCAGTGCTGGTGAGTAATCACAGATATGAAACTTCTCCAAAGTACTACTGAAAGCATTTATTAACCAAGAAACAAACTAAATGCATGGGTTGGGGTGCACAAAGATCTTTCAACATCTGACTGTACAAACCTACTTTTCTTTTAGGTCTTACAAATTAAAAGTAAACTGCAGACAGGTTGAAATTTGTTTCTATTACAGGTCATACTTTAAAGAGATTAACTGGGGAAGAAACTAATCTTTCTGATTCAACACACAGGGATCACATCATGGGTATGCTTCAGCCACCAATGCCCCAAAAGGGGCTGCCTTCTCACACGTTGGCAGTATTTGCACAGCTCTTAAACCAATACAGATTAACTGAGCTAATTAGTGGCTACTTTGCAAGATTCCCAAGCATGAAGTGCCTAGAAATAGATCGGATACAAACCTAAGACACCAATCTCAAGGCCTTCCAGTCCCGTTTTAATCTTATTATAAATATCTTCTCTCTCCTCAAAGTCAGCAGCAATAGTTTTCGTTTCCACTTTAAATCTCTCTCCTGAAAGAAACAAACACAAAAAAGTAGAAAGTCAAGATTAAATCGAAACATTTAACCTATTCCAAATTTACCATAAAAGCAAAAGCAAATATTGTTAGGTCGTAATAAACAAAAGCTAACGTATTTTAAATTAGCACCATGCTGCTCTATAGCATCGCCTTCACTTGTGCAAGGCTACTATTCCTACTGTGTGTAAGGCTGCTCTGGTTTAAAAAGGTCACCCCTTGGAATCATTACTAATACTGTTTAGTTGGCTAAACTGGACAGTTGAAACACTGAGCTAGATTACATCTTGCCAAAAAACTTCCAAATTTAATCATCTTCTATTCACAAGGGCCCACAGGACCAGCAAAGCACAGGTTATACAGAACATGCAGATCACATGTAAAATGCAACCATTTCATTGTCTGGAACAGCAACCTATTTAAATTTCTAGTCACTATTAGGGCCAATGATTTTAAGTTTATACGTTTTAAGTGATTCATCAATGCTAGTGAACTGAAAAGGATTGTTGCAGGAGTACACTCAAGTGTTGCAAGCATGAGTTACAGGAATGTATCTATTTGGTGCCTTCTTCCATCAAGAAAGCACCATTCATCTTTGATCTTTTCCTCTCTTGTTCCCTCTAGACAGGAACCTGGATTATCCCCTATGACACTGCTACTCCTGTTGCCCTCTCCACTGGTAGCCTCTCCTTCACCCACTTGCCCTGATTCAAAAGTTGTGGCAGTGGTGTTGACCTGCAGGTCTTTGCCACATATTGCCTGTTCCAACTCCCTTAGCACTCCTTCCTCTCCTCTTGAGACCCATTGCATTCAACTCTACTCCCCACCCCCCACCTCCATGTTGCTGTCATATACTCCCCATCAAACCCCTTTTGCTCTTTCCTTTCTGATTTCAACACCTTGCTTACCTTCTTCCTTTCTGATGACATAATACCCTCGCCGCCTCTTTTCCACCTTTGACTCCCTTCTCAAACCCCTTCTCCTCCCTCTTCTCTCTCCGCTCAAGATTTTGCTCTCTTTTTCACCTCTAAGATTGACAAGTTCCGCCTGGATATCGCTTCCAAGTCCTCTCCCCCTACTACTCCCCCCACCTCTCTCCTGTCCTTCCCTCCCACCTCCCTTGAGGAAGTCTCCTCCCTGCTCTCCATCTCCAACCTCTCCCTCCACTTACCTCTGAACCCCATTCCTTCCTACCTCCATTGCCCCTCCCCTCCTGCACATCATCAACCTCTCCCTCTCTACTGGCTCCATCCCCTCTACCTTTAAACATGCCACTGTCTCCCCCATCCTCAAAAAGTCCACCCTGGATCCCTCTGAACCCTCTAATTACCGTCCTGTCTCGCTCCTCCCTTTTGCTTCCAAGCTTCTTGAATGGGTTGTCTACTCCCATTGCCTTGACCTCCTCTCTGCCAACTCCTCCCTTGACACCCTCCAATCTGGCTTCCGCCCCCTTCACTCCACTGAAACCACTCTGACTAAGATCACCAACGATCTTCTTGTGGCTAAATCCAACCGCCTTTATTCTATTCTTGTCCTCCTTGATCTGTCTGCTGCCTTTGACAC
This sequence comes from Sphenodon punctatus, assembly GCA_003113815.1. Taxonomy (NCBI): domain Eukaryota; kingdom Metazoa; phylum Chordata; class Lepidosauria; order Sphenodontia; family Sphenodontidae; genus Sphenodon; species Sphenodon punctatus. The sequence goes on from QEPC01006018.1 coordinate 202,833, forward strand.
CGTTGACCACTCGCTCCTGCTTGAATCGCTCCACTCCCTTGGATTCCAGGACTTTGTCCTCAACTGGTTCTCCTCCGCCCTTTCTGACCTCTCCTAACTCTTCCCCCTCTCTTCCTAACTCCTCCTCCTCCTCCTCCCTACCCCTCTTGGTCAGGATTCCCCAAGGCTCTGTCCTTGGCCCTCTCCTCTATTTATACCCAATCCCTAGAAAAACTCATTGCCTTCCATGGTTTCCAATACCACCTATATGCTGATGACTCAACTCTCTCTCTCCACTCCTTCCCTCTTCCCCTCTGTTCAAGCTCGTCTCACCAACCGTCTCTCCGATATCTCCGCCTGGATGTCTCAACGCCAACTCAAACTGAATATGGCGAAAACTGAACTCCGGATCTTCCCTCCCAATCCATCCTCTCCCTCTTCCCTGTCAATTACCATTGATGGGATCTCCATCCTCCCTGTCCCCCAAGCTCATAGCTTGGGCTTCATCTTCGACTCGCACCTTACCTTCAAACCCTACATTGACTCAGTGGCCAAATCCTGCCGCTTCTCCCTCCACAACATTGCCAAGATCAGTCCTTTTCTGTCTCCTCTGCCAAAACTCTCATCCACGCCCCAGTCATCTCGCGCCTCGACTATTGTAACCTCCTCCTCACTGGCCTTCCCTGTTCCCACCTCTCTTCCCTCATCTCTGTTCAAAACTCTGCTGCCAGGATCATCCACCTAGCCCGTTGTTTAGACCACATAAAGTCTCTCCTCTCCTCTCTCCACTGGTTCCCTCTTCCTGAGCGTATTCTGCACAAGCTCCTTGTCTTCACCTACAAAGCCCTTCACAACCTCGCTCCCCACTACCTCTCTGCCCTGATCTCCCTCCGAATCCCTGGTCGTGCACTCCGCTCCTCTTCCATCCCTTCCCTCACCCTCCTCCCACACGTCCTCTGCTCCCCCAACCACCTTCGTCCCTTTTCCCTCGCTGCCCTGCATGCCTGGAACTCCCTCCCTGCCCTCGTCCGCCTTGCCACCACCCTCCATACCTTCAAGTCCCTCCTCAAAACTCACCTCTTCCGCTCCGCTCTGCCCTTCCTAACTCCTGCTAAGCATCCCCACCCAGGATTATCCACCACCTGTTCTCTGCATACTCCCAATTACTGTAACCAAGTCAAGAACATGTACCTGAGCTCTCGCATCCTCATGAATGTTGCATCCCTTGTCTCTCCCTCTGTTCCCCCTTCCCTCTGTTCTCCACTCCCCCTGACTTTAGATCCCTCTTGGGCAGGGACCATGTCTATCTTATTCTTTGTAAAGCGCCAGGTACATCACTGGCGCTATATAAATGTTATAATATAATAATAATAATCATCCCATCTTCATTCTTGGGGACTTCAACATCTATGTGGACACCCCCTCTAACTCTGCTTTGTGTTTCCTCTTACCTCTTTTGGCCTTCATCTCTGGACTCACTGCCTAATGTATCATGACAGCCACTCCCTTGACCTAGTCTTCTCAAAACTCTGTTCTCTCAGATCTCTCTTTTGACATCATTCCTATCTCTGACCACCACTTTGCTTCATTCCATGTCTCCCACTCACCCTCTATCCCTTCTCCAACCACTCTCTCCTTCCGTGACCATCAATCCATCAGTCCTCTGAGTTTTGCTTCCTTCCTTTCCCCTCTTCTCTCATCTGTCTCCTCTTCTGCCTGCCCTGACTCGACTGTTTCTGTCTTCAACATATCCCTTTCCTCCACCCTTGATTCCCTTGCTCCCCTCTCTTCCACTTTAAGTTTGCCTTCTCTGCCTTTAATTATGCCCCTTCCTTGGCCAAAGAGCACTATTACTCCATGTTGTTCTACTCTCACTCCCCCCAATCCCTGCCGACTCTTGTCAACCTTCACTTCCACCTTGACACTGCTTCTCATCCGTCTCCCTCCCTGCTCCTCTTCAATCCTCTTCCTCTCTAACTTTCCTTGATGAGATAACCTCCTTCTTCTCTTCATCCAACCCCTCCACTTGCCCCTTTGGCCCTATCGCCTCTTGTCTGCTAACAGTGATTGCCCCCAATGCTGCACCCTCTCTGAGGTACATCACTCTCCCCCCTCTCTGCTGGGTCCTTTCCACTGGCCTTCAACCACACTACTGTCACCTCTATCCTTAAGGCGGCCACTCTTGACCACTCTGACCCTTCACCTATTGCCTGCTCTCATTCTTCCCCTTTGCTTCCAAGCTCCTAGAGTGAGTTGCCTTGATTTCCTCTCTTCCAATTCCTTCCCTGACCCCCTTCAATCAGGCTTCCACCCTCTTCACTCGACTGAGACTACCCTCGCTAAAATCACTAATGACCTTTTCTTACCCAAGTCTGAAGACCTCTATTCCATTCTTGTCCTGCTTGACCTCTCTGCTGCATTGGACACTGTTGACAATGGCCTCTTTCTTGGTTCACTTTGCTCCCTTGGTTTCCAGGGGTTGGTTCTCAACGGATTATCTTACTATCTCGAACTACACCTTCAAGGTTGCTCTACCGGGTACTTCCTCTATGTCACTCCTGCCGCCCCCCCCGTGGGAATTCCCCACAGCTGTCCTGAGCCCTCTTCGCACTTGACAGCTCAATGTAGATTCATTGAACTTGCAGAGAGAGAGAGAGAGAGTGTGTGTAGTCACCTGTATGCTGGAAGTCGCCCCGAGATGCTGTAAGCATGGGTGGGGCAGCATATAAATACAATAAAATAAATAAATATGCTGATTACACTCAACTATCATATTCTTTCTCCCTCCGTCCAGTCTCGTATCACAGACTGTCTCTCTGATATTACTGCTTCGATGTCTCACTGCTAACTCAAGCTAAATACTACTACTGACTGTACAGTACCAGGTATGTTGTTGGTGCTTTATAAATAAATAATAATAGCAGCAAGAGGTTACTATTTTACATTTACAGTGGATAGGTCTGAAAGGAGAGGAGGTAAAGCTTCAGGGTTACACATTTCCAGACACAAAACCCATTTCAGTGCAGTGTAATAAAATGATCGCTGTAACAAGAATTTCTCACATTTTATTTAGCATTTAAGTTTATCAGGTGACTTTGGCCCGTTTTTGAAACAAATTATTCTATTGCTATCAAGCTACATTAATTAGTTTTGATTAAATTACATGTAGAGTCAGTTTGGACATTAGTAAGACACAAACACAGCTACATAAATAAGCCATGATACTTCAGTCAGGTAATCACAACATCAGTTCTTTCTCTAACATTCCATGAAGGGGATTTCTACTCATTTTTACTTATTTGGCGCAAGCTGTAAATAAATTTGATTGACACTCATTTTTAAGAATGGCCGTCGGAAAAGTGTTCTAAGTCATTCATAAAAATGGTGTCAATTTAAAGGAAAAAGTCATTCACAAAAAAGATTAGAAGCAGCCATATTCCCATGATGCTCTCTTCCATTCAAGAAAACATAGTAGCTCTCATGATTCTGTCATCCATTCATGCAGAATCATTAATCCACTGCACTCGATGGTATCCTTGCTGCTTTTTCTCTGCTAATATCACTAATGGCAGATGCAAGTATTTCCCCCTTTCATCTTTCACGAACAGCAGTATTGTTTAAAGATCCCTGGGGAAATGCTGCCACATAAAATGACAATGTAAAGAGTATTAAGCACCTACTGCAGCAGTAGTCTTACCACGTCAGAAGATAATCAAGTTCAGCATCTTTGTGGAGGGAGGTGGAGGGATTCTGTTTTTGAACAGATCTGTTCTAATGTTCAAGATACAGGTTTGAAATCATGCAGGATACTGAATTACACATCAACGTATCAGTTATGGATATATGGATTGGCCTCATGAAACAGTAAAATAGGACTTTACTGCTGAACAGTATTTTCAGCCATCTTTGTTGCCATTTAGGAACTGAACACTATTGTCAGAGCATGTTGCTGCTAACTTCTTTGATTCATTTTGTGTAGTGTATTGTAAGTTATACAAAAATTCTGGAAAGGGCAGAGAGGAAAGGATGAGAAAAGAGCCAAAACATAATGATGTATGACAATAAAATTCTTAAGATCAAAAAGTCTTCTGTTTATATTAACAAACTTAAGCTCCAAAAAGCTTGGAAATTGCAACTCACACACCACGTAAGCAGTAAAGACATTACACGGTTTAACATACTGTGCTTGCTTATAAACTTACGTTTTATACACCCATACCGATTGCAGGGGGTGGGGCTTCCCCCTGCTCCCCCCTCCCCAAGACATCTTTCTGGTTCGGCACAACAGGGAGGATAAAGAAAACAGGGAGACATGGGCAGCTGTCCCTACACTCATCACCCTGGGATGAGTTTCAGGAAGTGACACCAGCCGATCTGGTGAATGTTCTGGGGTCTGTTAGAGCCACTAGTTGTGAATTAGATCCGTGTCCGTCATGGTTGGTGAAAGCCTCCAGGGAGACTTTGGGGACGGTGATGGCGAGGGTAGTGAACGCGTCCCTTCGGCAGGGGAGGCTGTTGCCCAGTCTCAAGGAGGCTGTGGTGCAGGGGGCTGAAGAAGCCATCCTTGGATGTCGATGCACTCGCCAGCTATTGACCGGTCTCTAAACTTCCCTTTTTAGGGAAGGTTATTGAATGGGCAGTGGCACTGCAGCTCCAGGAGCATTTGAAAAGCATGTTTCCTTGACCCTTTTCAGTCTGGGTTCCATCCCGGCTATGGTACTGAGATGGCGTTGGTGGCCTTGGTGGATGATCTCCGCCGGATGATGGACACAGGATGTTCAACATTTCTGATCCTGCTAGATCTCTCGGCCGCGTTTGACACCGTGGACCATGGGCAGCTGCTGAGACGGCTGCGAGACCTGGGGGGTCTGGACGGGACTGTCCTAGGGTGGTTCCACTCATTCCTCTTGGGGAGAAGCCAGCGGGTGGTGCTGGGGGCTGAAACATCAAGCCCCCGGGCCTTGACCTGTGGTGTTCCCAGGGTTCAATCTTGTCTCCGTTATTATTTAATGTGTATATGCAGCCCCTGGGGGAGATCATGAGAGGGTTCGGGGTGCCATGTCACCAATATGCTGATGATACTCACCTGTACCTCTCGTTTTCAACTGACCTAGGTCCTGCTGACTCATTACTATCCCAGAGTTTGAAGGCCATGGCGGATTGGATGTGGCAGAGCAGACTGAAGCTTTATCCCGATAAGCGAGAGGGGATGGTGGTGGGAAGGGCGAGGGAGTTACTGGCTCCCCTTGTGGGGGGGAGGGGGGGGCGTCCTCCTGTAGCCCAGCAGGTTTGGAGTCTGAGGATGGTGTTGGACTCAGGTCTCCGTCTGGATCAGCAGGTGGAAATGGTGGCTAAGGCTGCCTTCCACCAGCTGTATCTGGTACGGAGGCTGTGTCCATACATCTCCAGGCCCAACCTGGCCACTCGCATTCACGTCTTCATCACCTCGAGGCTAGAATACTGCAACGTGCTTTACGTGGTGTTTCCCTTGTTTCTGGTTCAGAGGCTGCAGCTAATGCAGAATGCAGCGGCCCATCTCCTTACAGTGACGGGAGCACATAACACCTGTGCTCCGTACTCTGCACTGGCTGCCTATAGCGTACCGAGCCAGATTCAAGGTGTTAGTGTTGATCAATAAAGCCCTGCATGATCTGGGCCCCTCATACCTCAGGGACTGCCTCGCCCTCCATGTCTCAGAACGATCCCTTCTGTCCACCGGGGGTGCCTTTTGGGAGGTCCCCCGTGTAAGACGGGGGCCCACAATGGAGAAGGTGTTCTTGGTGGCCGGGCTGCGGCTTTGGAACTTCCTCTCGGAGGAAGCCCGCCTGGCCCCAGGTTTGTTAGCATTTTGTCGAGCCTGTAAGACCTGGCTGTTCGCCCAGGCCTTCGGAGGGGAGATGGGGTAGTTGGGGGGTATTTTAAAGATATTTTTATGATATTTTAAAATTTGATGAATGGGGTTGTGTATTTTTAAATGGATTTTTAGGGTATTTTATTTGTGTGTTTTATGTTGTAAGCCGCCCCGAGATGCCATGGGCATGAGGGGGCAGCTAATAAATGTTTATAATAAATAAATAAATTCTTCAGTCACATAATGATCAGCCTCAGGCTGGCCAGAATACTAGGACTCTGAACACTGGGGACAGCAATGGGGTAAGGGCCACTTTGCTGCCTCCTGCCCTGATGCGGTCAAAAGACTCAAGCCACTTTCACACCTGCCCCCAGCCCCCGTATATTCTGGCTGCAGGAGGGAACATGCAGCCAGGATATGCACAGGGAAATCCTGCTCTGTATCTCTGTGGATGTATGCCAGCAAAGCCGGGGAGAGGGGCTTTCAAACTGGCCGAACCCTGCACACATCCTGGTTGCGCATTCCCTCCCGCAGCCAGAATATGAGTGGGGGAGGGGGGGGCAGATGTGAAAGCAGCCTAAAACTGGGGCTGAGGATGGGATAGGACAATACTGGAGAAGGATTTCTCTATAACAAGCTTGCTTATATCACAGCCAGCACTCATATCATCATCATTCAGAGAGTCAAAGCAAGAGGTGAGCCGCAGGTGCCTCCAATCCATACCCAGAAGCACTGGTACACTATTCTGCTCCCAATACAATATGTTCTGAGAAGCCCATTGCACACAGCTGCCCTCACTAAAGCATCCAAGCACCAGGCTGCAAGGAGACAAGAAGAGCAGAGCAGGGGTGGAGGAAATACAACCTGTCCACAATCATTTTTCAGCATTACCCGCTCAATCCTCTCTGTTTGCTGACAAAGGGATTACTGAAAATGCAGTTATTTGGATTCCAGAGTCAGCTGCCATGTAGCACTGCTTCACTACAAATATGTGGCAGGAAGGGGTAGAGAATCAAAGTTAGAAGGGACTTCAGAGGTCATCTAGTCCAACTCGGAGTTTATCTAGTCCAGCTCAATGCAGGAAATTGGCAGCTACAGCATCCCCGACAGATGGCCATCCAACCTCTGCTTCAAAACTACCAGCAAAGGAGAGTCCACAACCTCCCTAGGCAATTTTTTCCCACTGTCGAACAGCTTTTACCATTAAGAATTTCTTCCTAATGCTTAATCACAATCTGCAGGAAATTGGCAGCTACAGCATCCCCGACAGATGCGCGGGCGATGCACATCCATTTCCGGCCGCGAACTAACCGGGTTGGCGATTGAGGCCGGTCATACGCGGCCAGAAATGGATGTGCATCGCCCACGCATGTGCGTATTTGGCGGCAGCGTCACGTATAGAATGAACTGCCGGCTCTTTTGAAAACAAGCGCGGGCGCTGCCGCGCTTGTCTAAAAACGGCCTTAGACTGTAAGCCCACTGGACAGTGATCTGTTTTCAAAAATCTGTGATTGTAAAGCGCTGTGTACAGCTAGTAGTGCTATAGAAATGATAAGTAGCAGTAGTAGTAGCAGCTCTCTCTCCCAGTTTCAGGTCATCTGCAAATTTGATAAGCATCCCCTCTATTCCTTATGCAAGCCATTAATAATGATGAACAGTACTGAGTCCAGGAAAGATCCCTGCGGCAACCCTGCTCAATAATTCCCTCTAGCCTGATGAGAAGCCACTGATGAGCACTCTTTGGGTACAGTTCTTCAGTAGCTACAAACATGATATAGAAGGTATTCCTATATAAGCAGCTGCACCCACTCCAAAGGCAACTTCTGAACATTGAACAACAGGGACTATGGGCAACAAGGAGAATGGGTGGAAGATCAGGGGAAACTGATCCCTTCCAGCAGCATTTAGAAGACTTCTCCATTCCATCCACAAGTCCACTCCCCAGTTTCTCCCTTACCTGCTCACCACCCAGTGTCTCCCCAAATGCCACCCCGGCACCCAGTGTCTCCCCAAATGCCATCCCCACTGTCTGCCACCATCCATGGTCTCATACATCCTACTACTGGCTCAGAACTATGCATCCTTTCCACCATGTCTCACCTCTCCACTGCAACCTAACTATATTACATGTTCCCAATCATGTGGGAATAGCTGCCCATACCTGTACTGGTCCACACAAATAATTAACCATACAGCAACGTATAGCCAGCTTCCTGGCTCCTGCCCCACAAGCCTCTTATTCACCTCAGTGCAATTACAGCACTCACCTGACCATATGGGAAGAGCAGAATGGCAGGGGGAAGCAAGCTGTCCCCTGCCCCTCTGTCTTGCACACTCCTATCCATCTCCAAGCAAATACTGGATGTACCTAACCATATCAGAACAGCCTAGAATTGCTGCTCCAAACTCTTGCAGGATTCTATTCAGTGCCACACAATTCTTACATTCCCTATCCAGGTGCATATATTTATTACATGCTCTTGCCAACTTGAGCAGAATTGCTGTATGCAACACCACGTGAATCTCACCTTCTCATGTAACAGAACGTTTACTGACCAATGTGATCATCAGTGACAGAGACCAACAGTGGAGAAGCCACTTTTCTCATTTCTCCTCATTTCACACAAGGGTGATTTCCCAAATTCAAATTTCAAAACTACAACTCCTAATTTTAAAAACTAAAACACAGGCAATCAGCAGAGGCGCACTCCGAGGTCCCTAACGTCTATTCCTTACTTCCTACCTCTCGGTACACTAGCTACCAATAGGGAAATCTTTATATATTCTTTTTTTTAAAAAAGTTACAGAAGGGTCAATTTTCTGGTTTCACTGCAAATTTTCAAACTGCTGCATCTCAGCCAATTTTGTTTATGCATTTTCTTCAAATCTGTGTATGTTTCACGCTTCACCCAAGTTTACCCATCTTATTTATTTATTCAAATTTATATGCGGTCCTTCCCAATGAGTCTCAGGGCAGCCTGCCAACTGTCACACCGTTAGGCTATATAGTTCCTCTTTTATAAGGATTTCAAGGTTTGTGATTTTAACAATGCAATTCACATGCCTTAACTATAGAGCCACTGGCGCGACTTTATAATGAAGTTCCACATTACTGATGTTAGATTTTCCATGCAGTCTTCAAAGATTATAGAAATTAGCAAGTCCTTAATCATTGCATTGCTTAGGCATTTTAAATATGTTTCCAAAATGTGGATTATGACTCCAAAGAGATTCATGATCGTAATGGTTACTTAATATATTTGGCATGTAAGAATGGTCTTACTGTACATTGCATGACCTTTCTTTTCGGTCAAGCATTTGGCAGGTGGGAATAGGGGATAGTGGGCTTTAGGGGGATATTTAGTGTATTTTATATGGTTTTTGCGTTGTAACCCACCCTGAGCCTTAGAGGATGGGTGGTATATAAATTTAAACCAATAAATAAATATCTTTGTTGTTGTCGTCATCTGGGAGTCTTAGAATTATATTTGAATCTCAAGATACAGTCATGCAGACAATTTTTTTTTTAGAAACTACTGATCTATAAATGCATGTCTTTTAATACACAGCAGTGATTGAGAGAAGTCAAAATAAGGAGATAGATACATTTAATATCTGCGGTATAGTTGGCTTTTACTATGAGAATAAAATCAGTGTGTAGCAGGGGCAGGATGGCTAATGATTCCTTAGAAGCCCATAGGAGGATGTAGCGCCAGCCCAGAGGGCCTAGCTACCGAGGCAGCACATGATGGTGCCATGAGGTGCCTCAGCTGAGCTGTCCTCCAGGGTCCAGCAACTAAGTACCTGAATAAGAACAGCTGAGCTTGGGCATGGTTGGCCCAGCCCAGAAGCCTAAAGAGAAATGCAAACCATAGCATTGGGAGAGCCCAGGGAGAGAGGAGGCTCTGGGGGAAGCTGGCGAGAGTCTGCAGGACAGATTGCTGGGAGAGCCAGAATGAGGGGCAGGGCTCAGCCCACAGCGGGTTACAGGAGTGATCGTGACTGGCCAGCAGAGCTTGGGGAAAGGCTCTGATTGGAAGGACTTTGTAAGGGAGAAGCTACCTAAACTGGTATGGGCTTTATGCATGCATGGGAATACTGGTGTTGGAGAAGGACTGGCACATGGTATACATGCACCTTTAAGTGAGATCCCTCTTGGGTCTGGGCCCTTGGGGTGAAGACCCGCTGAATCCTCGACAGTACTAACCCCTCAGGGCCAACGACCTGTTACACAGTGCATTCAAACAGAAGTAAATTGCCCAACTCCAAGCATATTTGACATTTGGTTTAAAACCTTGAACTCTAGCTCAGCGGGGCCCTCTTTGGTCTTTAAAAGAAGGGGAACCAATTTCTCTCTTACTAAATTCAGGTACACCAAAAACATTAGAAGCCATTTAAAAGCTTTCCAAATCCTCAAAAGCAAAATGCTAAATTCAACTAGTCATCACACAAGACCCAATTGATAACTTTATTACACTGTCACATCAAGTCAAAGCCTATTCCCCATATTGCACCCCAAGCCCATTCTTGGGCTGAAGCCAATAGCTTGCAGCATAGAGCAAGTTTAAGAACCTATGCTGTGGCTGTGCGGGAAGCCAATAAGGGGGTTCTTGACTGCCCTAATAGCATCTACATAGTCTCGTCCAGCTGAGCTTTTCTGGGTAGTGAGGGGGCTGGTCAGTCTGGCCTCCCTCCGCCTGGATTCGTCCAGTGCCCGCTGTGACATGTTTGTTGAGTACTTTGAGGATAAAATCGGTCGTATTCAGCATGAGTTTGATGCTGCATTTATTACATACGGGGAACCAGAGGTTGTGGACGTCCTGTCAGGCCCTATTTTGTGGGATCGGTTTTGGACGGTGCTGCCTGCCAATGCAGGGGATGTTCTTGGAGCTGTTAGAGACACTTTTTGTGAACTGGACCTGTGTGCGTCCTGGCTGGTTAAGGCCAGCTGGGAGACGTAGGGACCATTGCTGGCTGGAGTGGTCAATGCCTCCCTGTGGGAGGGCAGAGTGCCGGTGTCATGTATTGGAATGTATTTTGATGTATTTTAATATGTGTTTGGCAAACCTCTGATTCAAAATGTGAAGAGATCTGTTTGACAAAGCTAAAATGCTGAATAGGAGAGAGACTAGGAAGACTTGTTTTTGAAACTCTGTTTGTTTCTTATCCAGTTCTCTCTTTGGTTAACCCCGTTTTACCTTTTCATCTGTGTGTGTTAGTGGCTTAACCTGAAACTCACTTGTAAATAAAGCATTATGAGAGAAGTTAGCTAGTGTGTATTTTTAAACATTCCAACTTCTACAAGTAGGATTTTTGTGTGCCTTCCATTGAAATTCTAGGCTTAAGATATTAATCAGTTTTAGTGTTTTCAATTCTGGCAAAAGTGCCTATTCTAGAGTTTTTGATTTTGACCAGTCAGTCAGTGGGTACACATTTATGAATTTCAGAAAGCACTGGAACATACAGAAATGTAGGATAAATATGCCTGCCCTGGAAGGGAGAAACGTGGAAAGCTTTTGGATTCCTGAAGCCTTCTCAACCAGGCAGATGCAGGCCTAAAGGTAACTATGACACTGAGCTAGACAGATAGATAGAAAACATAGCTTTTTCTTTAAGGTTTTCACGTAGACAATGTATGATGTTCTTTGAATGTCTTTTGTATCACATTGTTCATATTTGTAACTGAATGAGTTTTCCTTTTTGTACTATCTGAAACCTTATTTGAATTTATGTTTTTTATATTTTTTGTCTTGAGTCCTCCTTTAAAAATATACTGTCATTACATATACGTACTAAGGAGGGTTTACTCTTACCCACATAGTAGGTGTGGTTTCAGTTTAACCCTCAGAATGGAAACTGGTACCCTATATTCAGGTCCGATGATGTCTGGTTTGAACCACTAAGTACTTTTTCCTTTTTCGGGAAACTGAGGCATCCGTGACACCGGATCTCCTCAAGGAGGCGGTGGTGCAGTCTTTGCTCAAAAAACCATTGCTTGACGTTGACTTCCTAGCCAGCTAGCGGCTGGTCTCTAGCCTTCCCTTTTTAGGGAAGGTTATTGAATAGGTTGTGGCTCAGCAGCTGTGGGAGCATCTGTTTTCTAGATCCCTCACAGACCATGCTCAGGGCATGGCACTGAGACTGCGCTTGTGGCACTGGTTGACGACCTTTGCTGTGACATGGATCAGGGTCGGTCATCTCTCCTGATCCTATTAGATTTGCCAGCGGCCTTGGATACCGTTAACCATGAGATATTGGTGGTCCGCTTGTGGGACCGAGCAGGAGTGGGCGGGACTCTTCTTGAATGGTTCCGCTCTTTTCTGGCCGGAAGAACTCAGTGGGTGGTGCTGGGGGACCATTTTTCATCCCCACATGACCTCATGTGTGGAGTCCGGCATGGTTCTATTCTGTCCCCTCTCCTGTTCAACATATACATGCAGCCACTGGGTGAGGTCGTGAGGGTTTGGTGTCTGATGTCATCAATATGCTGATAACACCCAGCTTCCTCTCTCATTTTCATCAGACCCCGGCCCGGCAGTCTCAGTGCTTACTCAGTGTTTGGCAGCTGTGGGGAGCTGGATGAGGGTGAGCCATCTGAAGCTGAATCCCAATAAGACAGAGGTGATGCTGGTGGGTATGGGCGAGGGGGTGGAAGCCCCATCGATGGGATACGTCTCTCAGGTCCATAGTCTGGGCATGCTCCTTGAGCCTCAGCTCTGCCTGGATGTCCAGGTGGATGCTGTGTCGAGGGGCACGTTTTGCCAATTACATCTGGTGCATTGGCTTCAGCCGTACGTTTTGGACGCGGACCCGGCTACCATCATCATGTATTCATCACCTCAAGACTGGACTACAGCAATGCACTCTACGTGGGGCTACCCATGGTGACGGCTTGGAGACTGCAGCTGGTGCAGAATACGGCAGCCCATCTCCTTACGGGGGACAGGTCGCCGGGAGCACATAACACCAGTGCCCCAGTCTCTGCACTGGCTGCCTGTAATCTTCTGGGCTGGATTCAAGGTGTTGACATATAAAGCCCTACACAGTCTGGGCCCTGCCTACCTGCGAGACTGCCTCACTTCCCATGTTCTGGATTGGCCCCTGCGGTCATCGGGGGACGCCCCCCTTGAGGTCTCCCGGGTATCCCTGGGGGGCTACGATGGAGAGGGCATTCCCGGTGGTCAGACCATGGCTGTGGAACTCCCTTCTGATGGAGGCCTGGGTGGCCCCGGACCTCCCTTTGTTTCAACGTCAATGTAAAAGCTGTTTGTTCCGCCTGGCTTTTGGCGAGGGGGTGAGGGGACAGCGGGTTAGGAGAGGATGTTGTTGGGTTGTTTCTGCTCCACTTGGTTGTGTTTTTAGCTTGGTTATTTTAATACTATTGTTGAGGTTTTTATGATGATTGTAAGCCACCCTGAGCTGCTTGGGCAGGATAGGGCGGGATATAAAAAACTTAAAAATAAATAAATATTTGGTAGCATCTGTAGCTAATGTCTATTGGCAAGTCAAAGTATAAAACCATGCAGTCACTGGTGTGACTCAAAAGGACATCGGGTCTCACTTAAGTTTCACTACATCCCGCCCTAAACAATATTGCTGTCTGTATTCTATGCCAGGCCAAGATATTGGGAGGAAAAACAGATGCACTTCCTGCACACTGAAAACTACTTTTGTAACAATCACTCTCCTATTTAAGAGGAAATAAATGTGAAGAAGATTTGTTCTAAAAGGTACTCAGCACTAACCAATAAACTGAAAGACAAGCAACTGGTTTATAACATATGTTGCTGAAAAGGAGGCTTCTGTAGTCATACTACTAGGGGTTGAATCATTAAGCAGACACTGAACTCCCAGAAGTGACTTTGTGACCCTGCATTAGATTCAGCAGTGATGCCATCAGAACATTCTATACAAGGATGTACCAACCCACATCTACTTCAGTTCCCTTCCCAAAAAAACCTACTCCCAAGGTCAGAAATGTAGGCTGTAGTAAGCAGGTTTACTGGGAGACTGGCAACTTTGGAATGGGTGTTTATGATGTGGGTATGAACCCCATCTTCTTACAAACATCCATCTAGTTGGAGGAAGTTCCAGGGACTTAGCTGAATTCTATTCTGCCTCAAAAGGTATTGATGGCATTATTGGCTGGACTGTTAAAGAGCTTGCCCTAATCAAAAGGAGCATCTCTGATGGCATTTTTAGGCATCTAGAGAGGCTGGAGGATCTCAACCAAGAACACCAATAGAAACTATTCCAGTAACAAAAGTTACAATAGTATTGCTTGCTAATAAATAAATAAATAATATTAACATTTTATAGGACACATTTTATTGTCCCAAATAAGTGCGATTCTGGGGGAGGTTCTGGAGAAAATTAATAAAACTAGCTACTAGTAAATCACCAGGACCAGATGGTATTCATCCCAGAATTCTGAAGTAATTCAAATATGAAGCTGCAGATCTATTATTGGTAATTTGTAACCTATCACTTAAATCTGCCACTGTAGCAGAGGATTGAAGGGTAACGAATGCAACGCCAATATTTTTAAAGGGTTCTAGAAATGATCCTGGAAACTACAGAGAGGTGAGCCTGACGTCAGTGCCAGGCAAACTGGTGGAAACGGCTGTTACAAACAAAATTACTGAGCATTTTGATAAACAGCTTAATGGGGAAGAATCAACATGGATTTAAGAAAGGTAGTCATGCCTCACTATTGGAATTCTTTGAGGGTGTAAATAAGCATGTGAATAGGGGTGAACTGGTTGATATAGTGTATCTAGACTTTCTGAAGGCGTTCGATAAGGTCCCTCATGAGAGACTCTTGAGGAAATTAGACAGTCATGGGATAAGAGGCAGTATCCTATCATGGATCAGGAACTGGTTAAAAGAAAGGAAGCAAAAGGTAGGACTAAATGGTCAGTTTTTGCAATGGAGAGAAGTAATTAGTGAAGTGCTCCAGCGATCTGTACTAGAACCAGTGTTGTTTAATTAATTAATGATCTTGAGAAGGGAGTAAAGAGTGAGGTGATCAAATCTGCAGAGGACACAGTTATTCAAGATAGTTAAAACCCAAGGAGACTGTGAAGAATTGCAGGAGGATCTTGCGAGATTGGGTGACTGGGCATCTAAATGGCAGATGAAATTGAATGAGAACAAGTGCAAAGTGATACACCATAGGGAAAAATAACCGAAACTATATGTATGCAATGCTGAGTTCTAAATTAGGAGTCACCACTGAGGAAAAGGATTTTGGAATCATCATGGACAATAAATTGAAATCCTCAGTTCAATGTGCGGCAGTGGTCAAAAAAGCAAACAGAATGTTAGGAATCATTCAGAAAGGGATGGAGAATAAAACTGAAAATATCATAATGCCTCCATATAGATCTATGGTACGACTGCACCTGGAGTAGTACGGTTCTGGTTGCCTCATCTCAAAAAAGACAGTAGAACCAGAAAAGGTAAAGAGAAAGACAAAAAATAATAATAATCAAGGGTATGGAACGGCTCCCGTAAGAAGAGGCGTAATAGGTTAGGGCTCTTCAGCTAGAAGAGATGACAGAGGAGATATGATCCAAATTTATGAAACCATGGAGTAGTGTGGAACACGTAAATGGAAGTGGCTATTTATCCTCTCTACGGCCATTTTCAGACATTCCCCCCCCCCCCTCCAAATATTCTGGCTGCTGCGGAGGGGGATGCGCAGCCAGGATACACGCGGGAATCGGCTGGTCTGAAAGCCCCCCGCCTCCCCCCCGGCTTTGCTGGCAGATACGTGCAGGGATGCAGAGCTCAATTTCCTGCTCTGCATCCCTGCACGTGTCTGCCGGCAAAGCCGGGGGAGTGAGGGGGGTGGCTTTCAGACCAACCGATTCCCACACATATCCTGGCAGCGCATTCCCCCCTGCAGCCAGAACATGCATTGGGGGGGGGGGGGGGGTGTCTGAAAGTGTCCTAAGAGCACTAGAACAAGGGGACACTCCATGGAATTAACGGGCAGCAGATTTAAAACGCATAAGAGAAAGTATTTTTCTACTCAGCACACAATTAACCTGTGGAACTGACTTCCAGAAGAAGTGGTCACGGCTGGTAGTGTAGCTAATTTTAAAAAGTGATAGAATAAGTTCTTGGAAGATAGGTCCATTAATGGCTGTTAGCCAAGTAGGTTTTGGGAACATAACCTCTTACTGTTTGGGGGCTGGAACAACAGAGAATGGGTTGCCCACTGTGGCCTGTCGGGTACTTCTCCCAAGACAAAGAGATTGGCCACTATCAGAGACAGGATGCTGGGCTTAATGGACCATTGGTCTGACCCAGTAAGACACTACTTATGTTCTTAAGTTCTTACATAAGAAGGCAGTAGCAGTGTCTAGCTGGCTCTTAGTCATCACTTCTAGTGGGGGAGACTATGACCTAGGTTGGCTGGCAGGTCCTTCATAATAGCCACTATCTCCTGCATCAGGCAGGGCCAGAAGTGGCCAGAAGGAGCAGGAGGGCCAGCTAGAGGAACTGCTTCTGCTCCTACCAGGTGGCTTGCTGGGGGTACAGGGAGGCAACCCACAGCTGGCCCTCCTGCACACCTTCTGACCCTGCCTGATGCGGGAGATAGTGCCATGCCACCCTGGGAGGCCCCGTAAGGTGGGGCTAGGAGACAGCCAGGAGCTGGCTGGAGAAGCTGCTGCTGCCAGCTGAGTTGCTTGGGGGGAAGGCAACCTCCTTCAGCCCCCACCCACCCCGGCCTACTCAGTAGGAGCCCAAGCACTGCTGCTGCCCTCCCTCTCCCCAGCCGGCCAGGCTGAGCGGGGGG
>QEPC01006018.1:220528-234135 GCA_003113815.1 Sphenodon punctatus
CCCCATTGAAACCAATGAAATAAATCCGGTACCGGCATACCGGATTTAATCCGGGAATCCGGTTTTCGCAGAACCGGTAACCGGTAAATCCGGTAGCCGGTAATGGGCCCGGGGTCCCACCACTAGTGCCAGCGATGTATCTGGTGTTTTAAAAAAAATATATAATAAGATAGACATGGTCCCTGCCCAAGAGCTTACAATCTAAAGACAGGGGGAGGGGAGACAGGGAAGGGGAAACAGAAGGAGACACAAGGGATGCGACGTTCATGAGGATGCGAGAGCTCAGGTACACGTTCTTGGCTTGGTTACAGTAAATTGGGAGTTTACAGAGAACAGTTGGGAGATAATCCTGGGTGGGGATGATTAGCAGGAGTTAGGAAGGGTGGAGCAGAAGAGGTGGGTTTTGAGGAGAGACTTGAAGGTGTGGAGGGTGGGGGCAAGGCGGATGAGGGCAGGGAGGGGAGTTCCAGGTGTGCGGGGCAGCAAGAGAGAATATTTATATTCTCAGTGGAAGAATTCAGTGGAAGAATCTAGGCCCTGAGCACAGGGTGTTTGACTCTTACTTGAAAGCACCCATTCAACTATGATAGTAAAAGCCAGGGAACCATTTTCACTGCATTTTTCCTTTAGGAGGCAATAGGGGGGAAATGCAGCGAACATGCATCCCTGTTAAAAGCCAAGTATACTGCTGATATCAAAAATATCTTTTTGTTTTGGCTTTTCTGATTTTCTACTGTGCATTAAGTAAAAGAACCACCATTTATAGGTCAGTAGTTTCAAAATTTTTGTCTGAATATGCTGTTTGAGGGGATACCTTATTTAATTTTTTCAAATATATACCACTCCCTTCCGTTAAGGTTCAGGATAGCTTACAGCATATAAAAACAAAAATATGTAAAAATACACTAAAAGTTTCATCCCAACCCCTGAGAAGCCCCCCACCCAACCCTTATTTGCCTGCCAAATGCATGGCCAAAAAAGAAGGTCTTGCATTGCCTCTGGAAAAATGCTCAAAATCAGGCAAGCTTCCAGGGGATAGGAATTCCCAAACACTGGGACAGCAACTGAAAATGCCTCCGTGTGCCTTGCATATGAACCTGGCTGGCATTTGGTACCCTCAAGAGAGCACTCCTGGCTGACCACAGGGATTGCGATGGAACTTACTGGGAGAGATGGTCTTTCAGATACGTGGGGCCCAGGCTGTTTAAGGCTTTAAAAGGTCAAAACTAGTATCCTGAGTTGTACCCAGAAAGCTATTGGTAGACAGTACAGACTTTGAAGCACAGGTTTAAATGTGCTCACACCAACACACCCGGTCAAGAGAACTGGATCACCATACATTCCGCAACAGTTGGATTTCAAATAGTCACCGAGAGCCCCAGTGAACGCACTGCAGTAATCTAGCCTCAAGGTTATAAACACATGGATGATAGTGGCCAGATCGATATAAGGAAGGGCTGAAGCCTTCTCAGCAGATGGAGTTTATAAGACAGGCTCCCAGCCACCACCGCAATTTTATATTCTTGACACAGTGAGGGAACCAGGTGCACTCCAAGACTGTGAACCTGGGTAACCAGAGAAAGTTAGACTCCATCAATCCTCTCCCCGCCCCCTCCACCGGCCCCACCACGTCACACGGTTAGTCAACCATCATCACTTCAGCCTTGTATGGATTTAGCTTCAACTGACTCATGCTCATCCACAGTCTCCGATCACAGCCAGGCACTGGGTAAGCACTGAGACCACAGGTCCTGGGTTGGATGAGAGAAAGAGGTAGAGCTGGGTGTTATCAGCATAGTGTTGGCACTTCACTCCAAACCTACAAATGATCTTGCCCAGCAGCTCGAGAACACGTTGAACAGAAGACGAGATAAGATAGAACTTTTTGGGACACCAAAAGAAAGGTTTTGAGGGGACAATGAGCTATGTCCCATGAGCACTTGCTGGGACCTCTCCGACAGGAACAGAACCACTCAAGAGCAGTCCTGCTTACCCCTGCAGGTCACAATCAACTGTATCAAAGCCAGCTAAAATGGTTTAACAAGATCAACAGGGTACAATTTCCTCCGTCAATCTCTAGGTGTAGATCACCAACCAAAGTCACAGTACTATACCCAGGATGAGAACCAGACTGAAATGGGTCCAGAAATCTGATAGCATCAAGGTGCACCTGAAGTTGCCAGGCCACCACTCGTTCAATAACTTTCCCTAAATATGGGAAGTTAGAGATGGGGTGATAGCTGGCAAGGAAGTCAAAGTCAGAAGACCATTTTATGAGCAGGGGTTGAACAACTGCCATTTTGAGGGTGTATGGCAGTCTACCTTCCCAACAGGAGGCATTACCAACCCCAACCAGCAACGGCCCCAAGGTCTCCCACCTGGTTTCACCAGCCAGGATGGGAAGGATGCAGTTCACAACTGGTTGCTTGCATAACTCAAAGCACATCCTCTGCATCAGTGGGTGACACCAATTGAAACTGACCCAAACAACAGGACAAGGGTAGATGACAATATGGGAAATTTTACCTCAGAGAATGTACAGAGTTCAGAAGCAGAGTTCAGAAAGATTATGAAACTTAAGGGAAAGAACAAAGGAACTGAAGAGAAAGAACAAAGGAACTAAGATGGGCTCCTCCCACCCTGTCTTTAAGGACCCCCTACCTCTCTAACTTGGGAGAATAACACATATCAGCAGCAATGGATTAAGGGAAAAAAGGATCTAGCTAAAGCATAATTGGAAGGAAGTGAGGCAGCAGTAATCCTGCCGCCTCTTTTAGGATCTCACCTATGGTCATCTTATGAGGGAAGGGTAGCCACTGCTTTAAAAAAAGATTAAACCTCTTAGGTTGTGCTGGCATAATCCATTAGTGCAAATGGACAAAGCTACTCAAAAGATCAGCAGATATGATAGATTTTGGTCTAGAATTGCAGTGGTCAGTTTGGTCTGGAAACTGGAACTCCAGTCTCTGCCATGATGCCCAAGAAAGCATGGTTCCCCCCCCCCCGCGCACGTGTGCGCATGTATGCACACGTACATGCAGCTTCGAATATGTCATGCTTTCTGTGCTAGATATTGCTATGCTAGTCTGTTACAGATGCTCAGTCCCAAGAAACATGTATGTTAACATCTCTATTTTAATGGAAGGAAGTGGGTTTATTACAATAGGTGAATTTAAATAGCTAACACCACTGCAGACAAAACATGCAATTATGAATTGTTTTTGTAATGAAGCTCTTTGTAAGTTCCTGCAGAACTAGGTGCAGGGTATGGACTGGACAGGTCCTTGCAAGGATGTCACCCTCCTATGGCAATCAGTGGAGCAGCTGTATGCAAAGCCAGAAAGGGATAATAAGGCCAGTTAGCATAGACTGAACTGTGTATTCCCAGCTGGATGAGGCAGGAAGCTGCTATACATTCCAGGAACAGCAGCCATAAAGAGACTGAGAAAGAGGCCTCACAGGAAGGACCACCAAGTTCTGGCCACCCAGGGCTGAACTAGAGGAACCACAGAGTAAAAGTAGCAGACCAAAGAACATAAGCAGCGACATACCAGGATCATTAGTCCATCAAGCCCAGTATACTGTCTCCAGAAGTGGCCACTCTCAGTCACTTTGGAGAAGTACCCAACAGGTCATAATGGAGTGATCCATTCACTGCTGATCACAGCCGGCTCCTGACAGAGGTTACATCCCCCAAGCAACGTGGCCATTAGTCATGAATGGAATTGTCCTCCAAGAACTTATCCAATCCTTTTTTAAACCCATCTATGTCACTTGCCTTGACCACATCCTCTGGCAGCAAGTTTCACAAGTTAATTGTGTGTTGAGTCCTTTCCCCCCTTTTTCATTTTAAATCTGCTGCCAGCTAAGTGTGATGGGTGTGTCCCCTAGTTCTAGTATTATAGAAGGCAAATAACTCCCTATTTACTCATTCGATGCTATTCATGATTTTATAACCTTCTATTGTATCCCATCTCAGTTGTCTCTTCTCAAAGCTAAAGCGTCCTAACCTATCGAGCCTCTCCTCATACAGAAGCCATTCCACACCCATGATCAATTTTGTGGTCCTCCTCTGCACCTTTTCCAGTTCTTCTATATGTTTTTGAGATGGGATGACAAGAACTGCACACAAAAGTCAAGATGTGGTCCCACCATGGGTTTATATTTTCTGCTTTATTCTCTATTCCTGTCCAAATAATTCCCAACATTGTTTGCCTTTTTGACCTCTGTCGTGTACCGAGCTGAGGTTTCAATGAATTGTTGACAGTGAATCCAAAATCATTCTCCTGAGTCGTGGTAACTAATTTAGAAACCAGCATTGTGTATGTTGAGTTAGGGTTATTTTTCCCTATGTGCATCACAAAGTCTGAAGACTGGGAAACTTAGCAACAAGAACACCTCAAAAGGTTGTCTTTTTTTGCTTTGTGTTGTACCTTTGGGACTGTGTACACTTAAAGGAGTGTTTGGGCAAACCAGGTCAGCACTGTGTGACTAAGGTGTAAGGTGTCCCTGCAGGTGCCAGCTCACAAAGCGTCAAACATATTACAGTCTTCCAAAAACCAATTTTGCACCATTATCACTTTGTGAATACACAATTATACATTGTAGTAATGTATATCATACTTAGGGATAATACTTTGAAAAATCTACTCATGCCATTACCTTTTGCAGAATGTGCTTGTGTGCTGTCAACCTGTCCCTTGTACAGATTAACCACACAGTGAGGGCTGCTTCTTGGTGCTTTTATTATTATACACTATCAAACAGAATGCATTTTTATTTTGGACAAGCCTTAAGTCTTTGCGTGATTTGATTGCTACTCAGTAACTGTTGGCTCTCCTTGCCTTCTCATTCAAGTTTAGAGTCTTCCTCCTCTGAAGTTTTCTGAGACTTCTTTCAACTGGATAACCTTTTAACAATGTACATTAGGGCTAATGCCCCACTGGAGTATTTGAGAGAAGAGCAAGTAATTTTGTTGCTCCCTTTCCCCCTCACTACCTAGTTGTCTCTTGTCTTTTTCCATTCATCTGCTGAATATCAACAAACCTTCATCAAGATCTCCGACATGGGCTATTATCTGCTTAACATACTGGGACTCCAGACCTCAGTTGTCCCCAGTAGACTGCCATTCAAATGAGTTACTTAAGCATTCTTCCTAGTACCATAATTCAACAACTCATGGGTGGGGAACCTCAGAGACCTGGGGACCAAATACAGTCGACAGCTAATTTTCATTTGGTCTCTTTCCAGTTCCTGGATCTGGCCCCTGGATTCAATTTCTACCCATAAGCAAAGAAAGACTGAGCTCAATCAGTTCTGTAGACCACTTATTGCTTTAAAGAAACTATACAGACACACACAGCCAACTATTTTAATTAAGAGATACTATCTAGAGGCTGGCTATGGTGCAGTGCACTCCCACATGGATTAAAGCCAGCTGTAGCATAGCAACACTAATTCTGCTGCCCTAATTGAAGATGTAGACTAAAAACACATTAATTTATCTGGCTCATGTTAATAGCAGGTATGTCTGTATTTCTACCAAGAAGCCTACCAAGTTGCAGATGTTTCCAATACAACTCTGCATCAAAGTACTGGTAAACTAAGGAACAAACAGAAGGAGAAATAAATTATAGTTGATAGAACAGTTCGGACTGCACTTGTTTTGTAGCAGAAGGCGCCGTGTACAGATGTCACGTTGTATCAGTTTCAGCACATAAATGAGAAGCCTTAGTAAAAATTTGAGTGATTTTGCTACATTGAAAGATAAGCATAAAAAGGTAGGTGTATTTTTGGTCAAACACACTACAGTATTTCTGGTTCTTATTCCGTGCTGCTGCAATCAATTGTATATGCATCACTGCCATGTACACACAGATCCAGCACATTACTTTGCAAATCCTCTTTGAAAAGTGAGCTTACATCAACAGAGTCATAATTCTTTTCCAACACACAAGAAAACAGTCCAGCTATAGTGGAGAAAGGGCGCCATTTACTTACCATCCAGCTACGCTATTTAATAAAACAGTATTTTAAAAAGATTGCTTGAACAATTTTCCAGGACTCTTCTTTTCCAATTTACAAGTTGACACAGCGAGGTAGTCGGGAGGTGACCCACCATCTTTTTACCCCTATAGGGAACTTGAGTTATCATGATTTGTAGATGAATGTTTCCCTGAATTATATGTGTTGCTGTGACATATTTTTAAATTAAATACTTCCTTCTTCCTCCCCACGCCCACCCAAAAATTCTTCATAATCTTAACAAGTTGTAATTACATTTTTTTAAATGGCCTTTTAAAAAGGTAGTTTAAAATCAGTAAAAAAATAATAATAAATTCACAATAAGTTTCTTATTTAGCAAGTGCACTTATTTAATACTTTTTAAAATCAAAAGCTTTTACAGTGAACCAGTTCTGGCACTATAAACTAAGCTTCCACTTAAATAGTCTCAACTGCTTACACTTAAAACGAAAACATGAAATGTAAAACAGACAGCAAGTCTGAGTCTGCAGACAGTAAAAATAGAACTTAATATATTAATTGATGACATCCCAATGGCTGTACAATCATCACTTTGCTTTGGAGTTAAGTATCAATAAGGTTGAAAGCATCCGAGTCATATTTTGGCTGAAACCACCTAAGGGATTGTAAAGACACGCATTTCATTTTGGCATTTCAAATACACAAATTTGTGTTTCATCACTCAAGGTGTCTCCCGTCCCATCTAATAGACTGGAGAATGCAAATAGGAACCAAAATATACATCAGTTTTTTCACCAGTATGAGTTCTAATGTTGGTTGATATTTCTGATTCCTTTTAAAGGAAGGCTGTGCCGAGAGGAAATGTAGAATTTTTGCATCTCCACTACAGTAGAAACTCCTTTATCACACCACCAAGAGAGATGTGCTTTTTGCCCAGATTAGGTGTCTGGACAATACAGTAAAGAGTAATACACTTTTTGAGAGAATGATGGAGGAACATAAAACATGTTCAAAGTAAGGAAAGATCCAGATTAGAGAGGCCTAGATCTGGGGGTTTCTATTGCACAACCAATGGATAGGAACAGTATGTGCAATATACATGTTTTATAGCTTCCTTTCCCCCCTTATTTATTTATTGACATTTATTCCCCACCCTTCCCCAAAGGCTCAGGGTGGCTTACAAAATAATAGTAAAAGACATTTAAAATACAATCCCTCCCCCAAAACCCAACACACTCCAAAACCCCAACCACAACCACCACCTACCTAATCCCTATCCCTACCCGCCAACTGCTTTAAACAAAAAGAAAGGTCTTACACCATCTCCGGAAGATGCTCAGGCCTGGACAGTGATAGACCTACCGGGGGAGCAAGTTCCACAACATGAGGGCAGCAACTAAGAACCCTTCTCATTCTTACTTCACCTATAATCCTCCCTGCCCCCTATTATTCTCTGTGGTCCATATGGTGAATCCTTTCAACTCTGAGGCATATGCTGACTGAGTCACAGGCTTTCTGGCATTCTGTAGGACATAGGCCACTTCCATAGAGAAATCAGGTTCTACAAGACAATCAGCCACACGGACAGGTGCAGTGACTCCAAGTCATAGTACAGAACCTCCCAGTCATGTTGAAAGAGTAAATCTCTGTGGAGAGGAAGCGCAATGGTTCGGAACACCATGAGCTTGAGTGTTGTGAACCATGCCTGTTTGGAACATACTGGAGCTACTAGGATCATGTGGCCTTGTTCCTCAATGCTTTGTACACCACCTTCTGGACAAGGGATATTGGCAGAAATACATATAGGTACTTCTCATTCCATGGGACCAGGAAGGCATCCAACAAGATGACTGACTGGGTTGTGTCCCACTCTGCTGCAGAAGGTGGGCAACTTGGCATTCCCTGTGTCACAAACAGATCTATGCTTGGATGGCCCCACCTGTTGAAGTTCATGATTGTCACTTCTGGGTGCAGGCTCCTGTTGGGATGGCTGTGACCTTGTCCATGCA
Source organism: Sphenodon punctatus (assembly GCA_003113815.1). Classification (NCBI taxonomy): domain Eukaryota; kingdom Metazoa; phylum Chordata; class Lepidosauria; order Sphenodontia; family Sphenodontidae; genus Sphenodon; species Sphenodon punctatus. Next base: position 228,523 of record QEPC01006018.1, read on the forward strand.
AGTTCATCGGCAATGGTGTTGGATGTACCTGTCAGGTGTACTGCGTTCAGTGTGAAGTTGTGCTTTAAGAAGATACAGTGCCATGTTTCCTCAGCTTCCACTGAGAGGATCAATGATCTGGCTCCTTCCTGGCAATTCAGGTACCACATGGCTGAGGTGCTACTGGTCACAACCTGCACGGTGATACTGGTGATGTGGTAGGCAAAGGATTTCAGCACCCAGAGAATGGCCCTAGTTTCTAACCCATTTATGTGGAGGTCTCTCTTGTCTCTCATATGCCGTAGGCAGTGACTCCATGTAAGTCCCCCACCTGAGAAGGGAGGCATCTGTGGTGATTGTGATAGATGAGTTTGGAAGATGGAAGGGAACTCGATGAGAACATACTGAGGTTTTGTGCACCAGCGGAGCCTTCTGATGGTGTCTTTGGAAATTGTGACCCTCATGAACATGGGATGTATGGTAGGGATATAGACAGATCTCAGCCAGTGTTGTATCAGTTGCATCTTCAACCAAGCAAATGACATTACCACTGCCGCTGATGCTATCGGACATTGCAGCCTGAGAAAGTCTCATGGATGTTGCAAGAGTCTTCTGATGAGCTGTCAAATGGTGAGGAATCTGTCCTTCTTTCCCTTTGTCATGTCCAGTATTGCCCTGATGAAAAGTAATTTCTTGGAAGGGAGGAGTCTTGATTTTCTCGTACAGAGCCTGGAGTTTATAATCAATTGGAAAAAAATCAAGACTCATCGGCCTTGGCATACAGAACTTCAGAAATTCAAAAGAGTACCAGAGCTGAAACTCGGTCTTTGGAAAATTTCAGAATCCGCCAGGGATTCCGGTACTCTGTTTCAAATTTCTGAAGTTCTGTATGCCAAGGCCGATCCTTTGAAAACTTCTGAAGCCTCAATAGAGTGCTGGCACCATTGTGCGTGTAACTGGAGTGATCCAGGCGGTTGACCCCCTAGCTTCTCTAAGCTAGGAAATAAAACTTAGTGCCATATTTGGTAGGAGGGGGGTATGGGAGGGGACAGTTGAGTGATGGACAAACCAGATAGCAAGTTTTGATTGGCTGGCAGAAGCAAAATAAATGTGGCTGTACAGCCATTTCCCATTCTCTACTGAATTTGGCTGTGTGCGTTACCCTGCTGATCTGTAAGTAATAGGCCTGAGGGGGGAGAGGTGCCTATCCTGTCCACATGGGCAATGCTGGGGGGACAGAGATTAGTTGTTTCCACTATGCCATTTAAAAACAAAAAAAACAACAACAAAAAAACGGGTGCCACAATGCTCCTGCCTGCTGCTTGGCACCATGGAGGTCAGAGAGAATCTCTGCCTAGCTCCAATTCCCCTGGTCTGTCCATATACTAGGGTTAATGCTGGTGGTGGTCACCAGTGCCAAATATACTTAAAGGTTTGGGTGGTGCTGCTTTCACTGCCTGTTGGCAAGTTGGCAGCACCATAGAGGCCAGAGAGGGATCACTTTTGCTGTGGTTTTTGTGGGCACAGACTGTACTTTGTGGGTTCAACTTTGCCAAGATGTGACTGACCACCGGGACACAGGGGAGAAATACTTTCTTTCTGGTTAAAATAATATGGTGTGTGCGGAGTGGGGCTTGCCTTGCATAGGTGGGCACTGGGCAGGCACAATGGAGAGGGGGGGGGGTGAGTGTGAGTGAATGCCTGGCTTCTTTCTTATGGGTGTTATGTCTGCTGGGCTGGCTTTTTTGTTTGTTTGTTTCTGCCCGCAGTTGCACTTTTGTGGGTTTGTCTTCTTGAGCGATTGTCCCACTTTTGTTAGCCTACTTTTCTGGGCACTGCTTGGTTGGCATAATGATTTTAAAGTGGGTACACTGCTGATGGTGGGCCATGGGTTTGTCTTCTTGAATGATTATCTCACTCTTGCTGGCCTACTTTTCTGGGCACTGCTTGGCATAATGATTTTAAAGTGGGTGCACTTTAAACTCATTAAAAGGAAAGAGTTCCAAAGTTCTGCAGATTTCTGCGGTCCAGAGTTCCGAGTCCTCAGACAAAGTTCAGCTGAGTACCCCGGACCGAGTACTTGGAACTTGGTCTGAGTACCCGTAAGGCCTATTCAGTACAGCCCTAGAGCGCAATCCAACTCCCACTGAAGTCAATGTCTAAACTCCCATTGACTTGTATGGAGCTGGATCGTGCTCACTGTGTATATCTGGATGAAGGTGCTGCTACGACTCTGCCAGTAGAAGCCAATAGTCGAGGTAAGGGCAGACTTCAATGTTACATTTTCTTAATTTTTCGACCACAGCAGTGACAAATTTTGAGAAGACCCTCGGTGCTGTGCCAAGATCGAAGGGGAGAACGGTGTAATGAAAGTGCTGACCATCTAAAACAAAACACACAATTTCTAATAGCCACATGAATTGAGATATGAAAGTATGCGTCTTTCAGGTCAAGAGAGGTGAGCCAGTTCTTTTCTAGAGCAGAAAAGATAGCCAAGAGGGTGACCATTCTGAACTTTAATTTTCAAACAAATTTGTTCATTGGTCTCAGATCCAGGATGAGGCTGAGGCCCCCATCCTTTTGGGGGACTGCAAACTATCTGGAGTAGGAGTCCTGTCCCACGGTATCTGGGTCCGACTTCTTCTATCACTACCTTAGATAGGAGGACCTCCACCTTTTCTAGCAATTTTGCCTTATGAGAGGGGTCCCTAAAGAGAAACAGAGGTGGGGATTGTGGGGAGGGAATGGAGTTGAACTCAGCTGAATAGCCAACAGTCACTATCTCTTTGATTCCTGTCACTGGTGATGTTAAACCAGACTTCAGAGTGTTGGCTCAGATGCTGGTTGAAGCAAGAGGAAATAAAAATCTCTCTCAACCTGGGGAGTGCTAAACCCGGGATTGGGTTTTTTTGCCCCAAGGATAACCCTGACTGTGACCTGGCCTACTGCCTGGACTTCATGAACTTACTTTTTATGGGGCAAGACCTGGGTCTGCTGATGCTGTTGTGGGAAGTGGTGAGAAGAAAAAGGAGGGGATGGACCTCTGGCAGTAGGTGTATGAAATGCACGTGGTGGAATACCTTCTCCTTATAGAGTGAATAACTCCTGCCACCCTCACCTTCTGGCAGGTCTCCTTTATTTTCACTAAGGTCTCATAAGTGGATGTAGCAAACAGGCCCACACCATCAAAAGACAAATCCTCAATCCTGATTTTGTTTTCTGGTGTCAAGGTCGTCGATCTTAGCCAGGCATGATGGCAGACCGTGATGGCTGAGGCCACATGGTGCAACCAGCCACGTGCACAGCCGCAGTTAGTTGGATTTGCATCACTTTTTGTCCCTGGTAGGGATAGACCCTCATGTCGAGGTCTATATTCGCTGACCTTGTCCCGGCTGGGTACTCTGTGCAGCATCAGCCTTGGAGCCGGGGGGCGGTGTAGCCATTGTTTTTAAAAATACATTGTCTGTGAGGAGATTTCCTCTGCAAACCATCAGTTAGTTAGTTACTTTATTGGTACTGGCTTTCGCCCTGGCCCAGGAAACAAAAATACAAATGCATATACAAAACACATACATACATCAAATACTATAAATACAAGAAGGGGTAATACAGCGGTAATCAAAGTGCAAGTAAGGGAAAATCAGTCCCAGAAAATAAAATAAATTTTAAAAACCAGAAAGACAGACAGATAAGGTTCCCAACCGAAAACTATGTCAGAAGGACCCTCAAAAGCTACCAAATTCAGAGGGTCCCGCCAAGTCAACTAAACATTGTCCGGAATAGTTATAAGGGCTTTAATCGAAGTCTAATCATTTTCTGTCATTTGGCTATTAATAACAGAAATGTAGTCATAGAAGTTAGATCATTTGGATTTGACAAATTGGCAAGAGAAACGAATAGTTGCGGGAAATTTAGATCCTTGCCCACCAACAGGGGCGTCAGCCAAACCTCCGTCAGATGGACATAATATGGGCAAGTAAATAACAGGTGCTCCATTGTTTCTACTTTTAGCATGGAGCACGAACATTTGCGATCTTGGAAGGGGACTTTTGCAAATCTGCCCTCTACCGCCAAGGTTTGAGTGAGATTGAAGCAGAAAAGAGTATAATGTCGCCTCAATTGAGCATTCCTCAGTATGTCGAGGTAAGGTTCTCTCCTAGGGAGAGGCTTACTCTCAGCTAACCTAGGGGCCACCTTCCATTTCTTGAGCAGCAGCAAAATCCTCCTGAGCCGCAACGTCTCTGGATTTTTGCTCGATCAATACCTTGATACGAACCAGAGATCGGCCGACTAAGCTCTGAAACGAAAACCCCAATCTATTTAATGTTGTTGCTAGGCACCATATCTAAGGATAGGGCCTAGCCCCCTCATGCTGGAGTTCCTCCCTCAAACAAAGAGTTTGAAGCGAGTCAGGCAGGGAGGCCACCAACCTCAGCCAATATCTCATAAGAGATAGCCTGACCTGATGCTCTATTGAGGGCATATTTAACTCTGCCCTTGTAACTGCACCAGGAGTACTGACCCCCACTTTGAGAATTCTGCGAAAAAAATAATTCTGGACACGTTCCAGAATCAGATGATCCAGAAATGGAACACACTCCACTCCAAAAGTTAGCATCGGGACTACTTTCGCAAGAAATACTTCTAATATCATAGAGACAGGTATGCCATATGAGAAATTATATGCCTTTAAGATGGCCTTTGCAGCAGCGAGCGATAGCCGAGCTCTATTGCCAAGGTGTTGGGCCCATGTGCACCTAGAGATGATTACCGTATCAAGGGACAGAAATTTATTCACCACCTCTATAGACAGGTTCGAAACAAGTGATTTTGAATTTTTGGGGGGTGAGAATTAGGCGCCTTAACGGCGGAAATCAGATCTGCCACAAAAAGATTAAATAGGAGTGGGACAAGTGGACAGCCCTGCCAAACCCCTCTCTGAATGGAAACTGAGCCACTGGTTGCTCCTGCAAATTTTTTATTTATTTATTTATTTACTAAATTTATACCCCACCCCTCCTGAATACAGCTCGGGGCGGCTTCCAATAATAATAAAAATACATATAAAAACAGATATAAAACAATTTAAAACAATCAAAACAATTTAAATGTTTTAAAACAGGGCCCCGGGATACAATTTAGCATAAAACAATAAACAGGGTAGGGGAAGATAACAAGCCCTAACCCACCCTCCCCCCCTCCCCAAAGGCCTGGGCAAACAGCCAGGTTTTACAACACCGTCGGAATGTCAACAGGCTTGGGGCCAGGCGAGCTTCCTCCGGAAGGGAGTTCCAAAGGCGCAGCCCGGCCACCGAGAATGCCCTCTCCATTGTGGGCCCCCGCTTTACGCGGGGGACCTCCAGGAAGGCACCCCCAGCTGACCGAAGGAGCTGCTCTGGAACACGGAGGATGAGGCGGTCCCTGAGGTACGAGGGGCCCAGATCGTGAAGGGCCTTATAGATCAATACTAAAACCTTGAACCTAGCTCGGCATGCTACTGGCAACCAGTGCAGAGTCCGGAGCACAGGTGTAATGTGTTCCCGATGACCCGTCCCTGTAAGGAGACGAGCCGCCGCATTCTGCACTAGCTGCAGCCTCCAAACCAGGAACAAGGGAAGCCCCACGTAGAGTGCA
>QEPC01006018.1:244337-260129 GCA_003113815.1 Sphenodon punctatus
AAATCCAGGTACACTATATCTGCTGGGTCTCCCCTGTCCACATGCTTGTTTATGCCCTCAAAGAATTCCAAGAGATTAGTGAGGCATGACTTCCCTTTGCTAAATCCATACTGACTCTTTGCCATTAAACCATGTTTATCAATACACCCAGTGATTCTGTTCTTAATGATATTTTCCACCATTTTGTCTGGCCCAAACATCAAGCTTACAGGTCTGTAGTTTCCAGGATCACCTCTGGATTCCTTTTTAAATATTGGAGTCACATCTGCCACCCTCTAGTCCGCAGGTACAGTGCCAGATGCCAACGTTAGGTTACAAATTACTACTAGTAGGTTTGCTATTTCACATTTGAGTTCCTTCAGAACTCTGGGGTGAATACCATCTGGCCCTGGTGATTTGTTCGTATCAAGCTTGTCAATTTGCTCTAGAATCTCCTCCAGGGTCACGCTGATTTGTGACAGTTCATCCAATTCATCACCTACAAAGTAGGGTTCCGGTGTGGGTATCTCCCCAATATCCTCCGCAGCAAAGACCAAAGCAAAGAACTCGTTTAGCTTCTCTGCAATGTCTTTGTCCTCCCTGAGTGCCACTTTTACTCCCTGGTCATCTAATGGCCCAATCGACTCCCTAGCAGGCTTCTTGCCTCTGATATACTTGAAAAATGTTTTATTATTTGTTTTTGCCTCTTCAGCAAGTCTCCTTTCAAATTCTTTCTTGACCTGCTTTATTAGCACCTTACAGTTACGCTGCCAGTGTTTATGCTCCTTTGTATTTTCCTCATTGGGGCTAGTTTCTATTTCTTAAAGGATGCCTTTTTGGCTCTAATAGCCTCCTTTGCATCTCCATTTAGCCCTTCTGTTACCTTTTTTAAACTTGTGGGATGTATGTAATCTGGGCTTCCAAGATGGTGCTTTTCAACAGCCTCCATGCCTCTTGCAAACATGTAGTCCTTTCAACTGTGCCTTTTGCTGTACTTTTAATTAACTTTCTCCCTCCAGCAACTGTGTCAAATTTGATTATATTATGATCGCTATTGCCTAGTGACTCGGCCACAGTTACTCCTTGCACTAGCTCCTGTGCGCCACATAGGACTAGATCTGAAGTAGCTCCTCCCCTCATTGATTCTGGAACCAGTTGCTCTAAAAAGCAGTCATTTATATCATCCAGAAATTTTACCTCCACATCCCGCCCTGAGGAGGCATTCACACAGTCAATATTGGGGTAGTTGAAGTCACCCGTTATTATTACGTTCCCAATTTTAGTAGCCTGTTTAATCCCTGTGAGCATTACATAATCAGTCTTTCTATTCTGGTCAGGGGGGCGATACTATACTCTTCTGCTTGATACCTGGAATTTCAATCCATAGGGATTCGAGGGAACAGTTTGCATCCTGTAAAATTGTTTATTCTACTTGCCTCAATGCTGTCCTTAACATACAGAGCCACCCCACCACCAACACGATCTCCTCTGTCCTTTCGATATATCTTGTACCCTGGTATTACAGTGTCCCATTGGTTATCCTTATTCCACCAGGTCTCTGTGATGCCTATAATGTCTAGATCTTCATTTAGCGCTATAAACTAATTCTCCCATCTTACTTTTTAGACTTCTAGCATTAGCATATAGACACTTAAATGTATTCTTTTTATTCTTCTTCTTAATGGGCACATTATAGGTAACTGAAACAGGCACTCTGCAATCATTCTGTCTGCTCTCCCCCGCGTTCCCCCTGAAATCCCTTGCCATTTATCTTATCCTTAGTCTTAAGATACTCTACTTCCTCTAAAGCAACATCCTTTGGAGATGCCACAGCCCGAACCATGCAGTCCACAGTGCCTGTCGGTTTTCCCCCAGGTTCTAGTTTAAAGACTGCTCTATCCCATTTTTCATTTTTAGCGCCAGCAGCCAGGTTCTATTCTGGTTAAGGTGGAGCTCATCCCATTTGTATAGGCTCTCCTTTCCACAGAAGGCTCCCCAGTTCCTAATAAAAACTAAAGCCTTCCTCCTTGCACCAATGTCTCATCCACGCATTGAGACTCTGGAGCTCTGGGTCCTGCACGTGGAACAGGGAGCACTTCAGAGAATGCTACCCTGGAAGTTCTGGACTTCAGCCTACTACCTAGCAGCCTAAATTTGGCCTCCAGAACCTCCCTCTTACATCTACCTATGTCATTGGTGCCCACATGGACCATGACAACAGGCTTCTCCCCAGCACTCCCTTGTGTCTATGTGTTGTGTGAGGTCCGCAACCTTTGCACCAGGCAGGCAAGTTACTATGCGATCCTCACGGCCACCAGGAACCCAGCTGTCTACATTCCTAATAATTGAATCCCCAGCTACCATAGCTGTCCTATTCCCACCTTTCTGGGCACACACCTCTGAAGAAATATCCTCAGTGTGAGGGGATAACGCATCACCTGGAACGCAGGTCCCAGCTACAGAATCACTTCCCACCATTCCAGTCTGATGCTCTCCTTCCTGGAGACCTTGCCCCTCCAAAGCAGCACAGGGGTTGCCAGAGTGGAGGAGGGATCCTTCTACTATGTCCCTGAAGGACTCTTCAATAAACCTCTCTGTCTGCCTCAGCTCCTCCACCTCTGCTGCTCTAGCGTCCAGAGACTGTACACATTCTCAGAGCTAGGAGCTCTTTGCACCGGGTGCATACATATGACCTCTCTCCAACAGGAAGATAGTCATACATGTGACACTCCATGCAAAAGACTGGATAACCCCCATCCCACTGCTGAACCGCTGTCTGCATCTTATTTAGGGGGATCGTTAGGCTTAGGACTAGTTATGCGATTATGTACGATGGGACGTGAGTTAACGGTCCTGCACAAGTGCACTCACCTTACCTCACCAGTGTGTCCCACCCACGGCTCCTTCCCACGGCTAACTCCTTGGCAAACTCCCCTGTTTGCTATGCCTGTTCGCTAGCTCCTGGGTCGCTCCGTTCCTAGGTTGCTTGCTGCGCGCTCCTCCTTCTGAACTCTGGAGGCCTGGCCTCTGAGTCAGCAGGAGTTCGCGCCTCCCCCTCGTTAAGCATGGCAAGGTAATTAGCTGCTCTCAATGACAAGGTGGTGGCGACAAATTATTTTCTGCATATGACATATAGCCTTTGTTCCTCACGGTCTGAAAGGAATATCTCAACAGCGCCAGATCCAGCATGTTGTGTCACCACTGCGAGAGTGTTGGAATCTGGGTGTCTGGAGAACAATTAGGACCCATCTTGTGGCACTACATATAGGAAGTTTGCACCTTATTTGTAGGATTTGCTGAGGCTGTGGTCTACCAGACAACGGTGCATGGTTCTATCAGCTCACTGAAAATTGGCAGATATTTGTCCTGTTTTTTTCTCCTAAAATGCCAAAGATTGGGCTTGAAGACTCTCCCTTCACCATTCTCTTAGGCACCTGGGCCATGGCGGTGGTAAGGCATCAGAGCATGGCCCCGGAATGCCTTGGCAAGTATGACCGAGGAGGTCTGACACAAGGTCACTCAGGGGTGAGCCCACCGTGTCAACCAACTCTGGTAATGGGGATGAAGGTTGTCCTTTCCTGTGTCTGGTCTACGTGTAGAGCATTTGGTTTAGGGGTAATCTCTGTGAAGGTGTCCGAATGATCCAATAAGGCTTGTAAAAAAAGAGACCCCTGCTTGGGCTTTCTGGGGTGGGGGCAGTGTCACTGGTGGTTGAGCCAATGGGCCCAGGAGGAGCCTGTGATGCCAACCAGTTACCACATTTTAAAATCAATTATTTTATTTTTTAAAAAGTCAATGTTTTTTTAAAAAAAATAAAATTTAATTTGTTTTTATTTAAATCAGATTTTTTTTGTTAAGATTTTTTTTGATAAAAGAAATAAACCTACATGAAGATAAATTAAATTTAAGATGTTAAAGCTCAAAGATACAATGGAATAGGGATTATAACTACTAATTACTATTTGAGAGACTATCATCATGTAACCTCTTTAGGAAAGCTTTATAAATAGGTCACAACAGGCCAGGGACTATATTAGGGGCCCAATTTTATGGGGTTCCCAGAGGCTCCCCTGTAGATTAGTAAAGACTAAAGAAAGACACACTACCCACTGGGACCCAGTGCTCAGTCTAGAAGATCCCATTAAGCATTTCTGATGGTTTTACTTTACCTTGAGATCTCAAACTGTGGATTTATGTCTCTCCAAACATAACATCCTTGTTAATGGCAGTATATGGAGATGAAGAGAGGACAGACTTGCTTACCTGACCATCAGCTCTACTGTCTCTATAAGGCTGTGTACATTTATTTTATTTATTTATTTAATATATTTATATCCCGCCCCTCCTGCAAGCAGCTCGGGGCGGCAAAACCTTACCTGTCTCTAACTATGCAAAATGTCCAGAATATGCTGAATGAATAGATACGGGGTTCTCAATCTTGTGTATAAATATGCATAGATTAAGTGCATAGATTCCCCTCTGCAATTCAAGCAATTAATCAATTCCCCACCCTAATTTGACCCTGCTTCAATTCAGTTCAGTTCACTCACTCACCTTACACCAGTGGCTTATACGACTTGAGGCCTCACAGTGTGGAAGGCAGCCCCAGCCCTGGCATGGTGGTCACAGTGGTGGCATCCCCAGGTGGGTTCCAGCTGGAACAGGCAGGCTCACGTCAGACTCTACACCACCAACAGAGGTGGCAGTGATGGCAGGGCAAAAAGAACCCTGGGTGGGCATGAAGCCTAGTGCCAGAACAGCCATGGTGGTGGGTGGGCGCCAGCTGGGGCAGGTAGACTCAGGGCAGGCTCCCTCATCTGTGCACATACCTTTTAATAGCTACTAAAAACTACTCACACTTAATCATAGATCATCCCACGCAGGGATGGGGACAGCGGGGATAGGGGTTGGGGGACAGCAGGGATGAGGACATGCACGCAGGCCAGAGAGGGGCTGGTGGCTACAGGTGCCGGCTGGGCGCTGGGGGCAGCCTTACCTGCTGGGCTGCTGCTGCACCTGCCTCCTCCTCAGCTCCGCTGACCGACTGGACACTCCTCTCCCGAGCCACCTGAGCGGCTCTAGCCGGCTGTGGCACTGCGGCACTGTGAGCAGACACAGCCAGGCAGCCTGGGGGGGGGGGGCTGGGCTACAAGTACTGGGCTGGGCCCCACAGCGCCTCCTCCTCTCAAGCCAGAGGAGGAGGCAGCACGGTGGGGCCGGGCCGGTACTTGCAGCCCTGGCCAGGGCCCAGGCTGCCAGCCCCCCTATGCAGCGAGCCGCACAGGAGGCCTCCACATGGCAGAGACCCAGAAGTATGGCTATCACATAGCCATACTTATTTCCGGGTCTCTTCCATGTGGAGGGGGGGGGGCGGGTCCAGCGTGACGTGAGGCTGGGCATGAGGAGGCGCAGCCGGCAGGGGGACACAGGCAGAGCAGCGGCAATGCACCGCCTATCCCGCTGGTTTTTTTTTAAAAAAAAAATTGTCGCAACTTTAAAAAAACAAAAACCTCAGCGGGACAGGCGGCTGGGCAGCGGGCACGGAGATCTTTTGTAGTAGAGTGTTTCCAGTCAACGGTGGAGCAGCAAGAACATCCCAAAAGGTGAAAAATCGCAGAGCTCATCAGAAGAGCATCACGTTGCAGCAGTAGCAAGGAGCACTTTCCACCAACTCCATTCAATGAAAAGGCTGCACCATTATCCGTTTCAGACCTGTCATCCATGTTTTTGTAACTGAGAGGCTAGACTACTGCAATGCACTCTACATAGGGCTGCCCTTGACAGATGCTTGGAGGCTACAACTGGTGTAGAAAACAGCGGCCTGCCTTCCAACAGAGTGGGTCATCAGGAGCACATTACACCAGTGTTTCACAGTCTGCACTAGCTTTCATTAGTGTTTGAGCACAATTTAAGGTGCTGTTTTTTAATCTATAAAGCCCTAAATGGCTTGGGCCCTACATAAACACCAGTGCTCCAAGCACTACACTGGCTGCCAATCGTTTTCCGGGCCCAATTCAAAGTGCTGGTTTTGACCTTTAAGGCCCTACACAGCCTGGGCCTTTCTTATCCGAGAGATCACCATTGTGGAAGTCCTGCACAATTGGCTGGTACGGACAGACAGGAGGGCATTTTCAGCAGCTGTGCCATCGCTGTGGAATATCCTCCCGGTGGAGGTCCACCTCATCCCTGATCTTCTGGCCTTTCGATATAAAGACTTGGCTCTTCTGCCAGGCTCTCTGTTGGGTGGGGTGAGGGTTTATTTTTATCTTATTAACAGGCAGTGGTTTATATTATAAAAGGTTTGGTTTTTTTGTTGGTTTTTTTTACTGTTTTATTACCTTGTAAGTCACTCTGGGTCACCAGATGTGAGAGAAGCAGGATAGTATGTTAAAGGAAATAAGTATCTAAAAAGGATCACCCTTTCCTTTTAAGTTCCATATTCCCCACCCCACTTCCCAAGGTCAGCTAGCGGCACCCTCCTGCAAGTTCTATCATTGCGCCAAATCTGTATAAGGGTGCACAGAGTGGTGTTGCGAGTGGCTGCTCCACAGCTTTGGAACTCCCTTCCTCCGGAAGGTTCACCAAAGCCGGAGAATTTTCCGGAGGAAATGCAAGACCTACTTTATTTGGCCAAGCTTTTAGTAGGAAGGAACAAGGTTTAGGGCTGGGGAGAGGGAGTGGGTTTTTTAAATATATATAGCTTGCTATTTGTACTGGGTTTGGTTTTTTTTTTTAAATTAATTTTGTTTATACCTCCCCTTTAAAAAAGGATGCTTATGATGCAGGGCTGTATTGGTTGCAGTGCAGGGCTACATTGGTTCAGGTGGAGCCCTGCACCATGTATTTTTCAAAAGCATCCTCTTTAAAGGGGAGGTATGGTAACCCTATTTTATGCTGCGAGCCATCCTGAACCTTACGGGAAGGTTGGAGTACAAAAATTAGAAAAATAAATAAATTCAAATGAGAAGACAGACCCTTTAGACAGAACCTAACTGCCCCCTCCCCACCCCTATGATTTTTTTAAAAGTGTCTAACACAACAGTGAAGTTGAGAAGAACAGCTCAGAGTTAGAATTTGACCTTTTCCTCAGGACATTTCCCCTAGACCAACCATACCTTCCCTGGTGCCAGCCTTTTGCCTCCTGCTCCAGGTCCATCAGAATGCAGACTGACCACAATCCAGCCCATTTCAATGAGAATCTGGATCAGCAGCTCTGCTCCTCTTGCTGCAAGGAATGCCATTTTGCACATGCTCAGGGAAGAAGGCAGCTGAAGCATGCACCAGCTCCACTCTTCCCCACTCCCATTAGAATGAATCAGCAGAAATTTGGCATGTTTGCTATGCCACATCTTCTCCAGCTGGTACATCTCTGCGGAAATGGAACTGCAGATTCGCTTCTGCTCCAGGCAGGAGTGTTGTGACTAGGAAGTGGTCAGGGAAGACCCTCACTTTACGTTCATCCTGGTCCAGAAAGGGATAGTTAACCTAGGGAAGCCCCCATACAAAAGGGCAATACTAACTCTGAGCTAGGAGAAATCACAGAGTAACCTAGATTAGGACACTCTGGCCTGCAGATCTGATTAACTGTGAACTACAGGAAATGACAGCCCGCTTGTTTGATTATCACCAAACTAACCAGAAAGGGTTTTGTGCAGTGAAGACCTCTTGATATCTTGATTTGGCAGAAACTGAGGCAGAGCAAGTTACCAACATCAGAGAGCTCATCACCTCAACCACAATACGCTCAAGCCGACATCTTTCTGAATTCTTCAGCAAATATATGCCAAAGCCTGCACATCATCTTTACTTGGCACCTGTTTACTATACAATCTCAAAATTAGGTGGTGTGTCTCGAGTATTAAATCCTTTGCCTTCAATGTTTGATTAAGTGCAGAAAGATAGGACCTAAAGTCGTTCATGAAAACTTTTGACCAAAACCACTGTTGTAAAATAGAAAGCATTGTCAAGTTCTATTACAAGCACTACGGAACAATTTTACAAGGTAGCAATTCAGTGTGGAGGTTTGTATTAAAAAGGTTGCAGTTTACTAATTGAAAGTAACTAGCGCAGCTTGTGTTGGGTATGGAGGGTCTCCATCTTGTGACCGATTTGGTGGGAGACAAATTACAAGTGCTGCTAGTATACCATGCACCTACCTGTCCAGCAGCATCCCTGCACACTCTGGCAGAGATGGTGCCAGAGGTGGTATTCCAGTCCTCCAAGACGTTAGTCTTGGGGGGACGTCAATATTCACACCGACGCGAGTCTTGGAGGAGTGGAGCACGAGTTCAAGACTGCCATGGAAAACATTGACTTGTCTCAGGTAGTTGGTCATCGGCCCAACACATGGTGGGGGACATACCTTCAGGAGGGTGATCCATTGGGGGGAAGAGGTGTCAACAGTGCCCTTGTCATGGATGGATCACTACTTCCTATGGACCTGTTTCCTGGTGCACGTCTGCCCCTGGAGGGGCGTGGAACCAGTTTGGTTGGTTCATCCACAGAGACTGATGGAAATGAAGAGATTTCAGAATGTTCCGGGGGAATTACGCTCTGATCTTGATGACTGGACGCTTGATGATTTTGTTGCTCTTTGGAACACCTTGCTGACCGAAGCCATCGACCAGACTGCTCTCAGGTGTCCACTCCCTAAGCGTCGGCAACACAGGCTTCCTTGGTTTACTGAGGATCTGTGGTTGCTGAGGCAAGAAGGGCGGCGGTTAGAGCGACAGTGGCACTGTTCTCGTGCTGAAGCTGACCGATTGTGAGAGAGTCAGTTTGGAAGCCTATGCTGCAATTGTGCAGGCAGCAAAGAAAGAGTTATTTGCTACCCTCATAGAATCAGCAAGTCTCATTCAGCGGAGCTTTTCCGGGTGGTGAGGGGGCTGGTCAGACTGGCCTCCATCCACCTGGAACCGGAGTTTTCCAGTGCCTGCTGTGACATATTTGTTGATTACTTCATGAATAAAATGGCTCATATTCACCACGATTTTGACGCCGTGCTTACTACGAGAACCAGAGGTTATGGAAGCCCCGTCTTGTCCATTTCGTAGAGTGTTGCCCGCCAATGCGGGGGATGTTCTTGGGGTGGCTAGAGCCACCTCTTGTGAATTAAATCCATGCCCGTCCTGGCTGGTTAAGGCCAGCAGGGAGATGTTAGCGCTGTTGCTGGCAGCGGTGGTCAATGCCTCCCTTCAGGAGGACAGAGTGCTGGGCTGCCTCAAAGATGCAGTGGTACAGCCTCTGCACAAGAAGCCATCACTTGACACTGACTCCCTTGCCAGTTATTTGTCTGTTTATAACCTTCCCTTTTTAGCGAAGATTATCGAACAGGTAGTGGCTCAACAGCTGCAGAAGCATCTGGACCGCATCTATTTTCTGGATCCCTCACGGTCCAACTTTTGTCCAGGCTATGGCACTGAGACTGCACTTGTGGCTTTGGTCAACAACCTCCGCAGGGAACTGGATCAGGGTTCGTCGACCCTGCTGATTCTGTTAGATCCATTTACTGCCTTTGATACCGTTGATCACGAGGCGCTGACGATTCGCCTGTGGGACAGAGCCACAGTGGACAGAACTGTTCTTGAATGGTTCCACTCCTTCCTGGTCAGGAGGACTCAGCAGGTGGTGCTCGGGGGCTGTTCTTCATCTCCCCGAGACCTCTCGTGCGGAGTCCCACATGGTTCCATCTTGTCCCCTCTTCTGTTCAATGTGTATATGCAGCCGCTGGGCAAGGTCATGAGATGGTTTGGGGTGCAGGGTCATCAATATGCCGACACCCAACTCTACCTCTTTCATCTGACCCAGATCCGTCCGTCTCCGTGCTTACTTGGTGTTTGGCGGCTGTGGGGGACTGGATGAGGGGGAGCGGTCTGAAGCTAAATCCTGACAAGATGGAGGTGATATTAGTGTGTAATGCAGTGGGTGTGGCATCCCCTGTCACTGACAGGGTTTGCCCCCCTCTGGTAACGCGCTCTACATGGGGCTACACGTGGTGACGGTTCGGAGACTACAGCTGGTGACTGTTTGGAGAGCTCATGGTGACGGTTCAGAGAATGCAGCAGCCCACCTTCTAATGGGGACAGGTTGCTGTGAGAAGACTAGAAGAAAAAGGAAAGGAAGAGAAGACCCGGCTGCCCAGCAAAGGAGCCAGCTCCACTGCTGGTGGCTGGGTCTCCTCCACTGCCGGCAGGAATCGGCTCTGCCACCGGGCAGCCAGGCCTGGCAGCAGAGCCAGTTCCCACTGGCAGTGGAGGAGACCCAGCCACCAGCAATGGAGCCTGCACCCCCATCAGCGGTGGCCATCACCCCCACCCTCCGCCGGGATCCGGGACCGCAGGTAAGACTCTTTAGGAGCCCAGGGAGGGGTGTAATGCTAGGCCCTGGCAGGTGGGGATGTTAGGGGAAATTGATCCCCACCCCCACCCTCCGAGGCCAGGAGCGGGGTGGGTGCCACTGCCTGTGGTTTCCCCATGGGTCACAGCTCTTCCCATTGAAGTCAGTGGGGAGGATTTCCCATTGACTTCAATGGGAAGATCAGAGATCCAATAATCAGGCACCGAGAGGACCCAATTCTCAGATGTCTCAGTTTTAAACCAAGAGTGGCATCATCAGCCACTCTTAGTTTAAACCGAAACCCAAAGTCTCATCCCTAGTGTTAACAGATGAGAAATTAGCATATTAGAGTCTATGGTTGCTCTGTGATGCTCGTGTGCAGCTGCCCCTCACAAGTTCCACACAATGAACAGCACAGAGGGGCAGGCATCATGCTGGGAAGCTGCCCTGCTGTGGGTTTTGTCCACGTTCTTGTTTACTTTCAGGTTTTTGAGCACTCCAAAAAGCAATGACAGGCACAGCACCTGTGCTAGTGAGAGCAGAGGAAGCACTCACCTCCCCAGACCACTCTAGCACTCCACCTGGGACTCTATGGTCC
Organism: Sphenodon punctatus; assembly: GCA_003113815.1. NCBI lineage: Eukaryota > Metazoa > Chordata > Lepidosauria > Sphenodontia > Sphenodontidae > Sphenodon > Sphenodon punctatus. Next base: position 255,250 of record QEPC01006018.1, read on the forward strand.
TGGCAGTTCTAAATGCACACAGAGGTTGCATGCACCCTGACAGGAGGCAGCCACATGGGCACACATTTGCCTGCTTTAGCCAGCACAGTGGGCTCCAAATTTGCTGTGAGAATGCCATGAGTGGGAGCTTCACATGGGGCGGGGGCGGGTGTGGGGGAACATCTGGTGACTGTCTATCTGATCTATTGAACGCCCAATGTTTCAGTTGATGGTCGGAACCCAGCTCCCACTGAAGTCAATGGACACTTAACTTCAATAGAAGCTGGATTGCGCTCCATGACTAATTTGACTGGGAGATGCTATGAATGCTGGCACCGGAGAGGTACATTTGGGAGTGACTCAATTTATTTAATTACCATGCTTGGAAATGGAGGGTTAGAAGCCAAGAAATGGCCTGCAGAGTCAACCAATTCCAGATAGTAATTTCTGCAGAATGGCTGGCCTTAGACATGTTTTGAGAGTCCATTTAAAGTTTTCTACTTCAAAAGGTAGCGTTCCTAACTGACATGCAGAGCAATCCAGATGTCCAAAAGGATTGGGGGGGGGGGGGGGGGAGAATGTAAGAGGGACCATATCACTCTATTTACTTTTGGGCCTTCTATACAACTCCCAAATTTGGTTGAAATTGGTCACACCACACACATGAACAGGGCAACTGAGTAAGTCAGAGGTTCCCAAACAGTATGGGGTCCAAACCTACAACCTGCAAGTTGGGTCATGGTCCTGATCCCGACTGATGCAATATACTCTGTATGTCTGTCATCGTCAGGATCATGGAGCAACATGTCTCAAAATGGTGTGACAGGCAAAAAACTTGGGAAATGACTGAAATAAGCCTTCTTCTGTCAAGAAGCTGGGGGGGGGGGGGGGGGGGGGGGGGGCGGGGCGGAAGAATCCCTGACACACACACACACACACACACACACACACACACACACACCCTCCTACTCTCTCCAAGGGAGAAAGAACGGGGCTCCCACACAAAGGGAGTGAGGAAAAAGCCTCTCCCCCTATTTCTCCATTAAAGAGCTTTTGGAGGGGTTGGGTACTCATTCTAACATATATGAAGGCCAGCACCTTAGCTTTAAAAAAACATTAAAATACCTTGAATAAGTTTTAACGGCTGTTAACTATCGAGTTCATTTCAAGTTTTTTTTCAATAGGGTGGTCGTGATGCTACTCCAACTGCTCCTCATGCTTATGCTAATGAGTGCTATTTTTAGCCTTGTTGGAAGGCAGACGCTTGTCCAGAGGTTCCTACATGGATTTGTAAATAGATTGCGTAGCATGCATACAGTTCAGAGAATTGCCAGGACTGCAGTATGAAAGCTGCACATGTTTTAGATGATTATGTAACAAGTACACATTTTTTTAAAGTTGTTAGCTGTAAGATTTTTAGTTTTACATGGTAGAATGTATTTTTAACCAGATGTACAAGATATTTTAAAATAGTTTAACAGAATATAACAAAATTATGTTCTTTTTCTTCCATGAGAAGCCAAGTTAAAGCAATGCATACAGATGATTTAATGCATAACCAATGTGCCCTTCAGTGGACTCCTGAATGGGGTGAGGTGACCACCCAGAGAGGGTTTCTGCTTATGACAACACCTTTGCTGGGTCCTGAACATCCACCCATGGGGTTCAGCATGCATGAAGACGGGGATGCTGGTGGTCGAAACACACCACTTTAGCCACGGGGAGGGGGGGCGGGGAAGGGAAGAAGAGTCCTGGTGCAGCCCACCCAGGAGCAATTCACTGGTCAATTGTTTAGTTAACGACAACTGGGTGCAGCTTTGGACTTGTGTTCCAAGGTATAGAATCTCTGAATCCCTGCTATTTGTTTAATAACCCCGTGTTGGACACTGTCCTCCCCAAGGTTGGCTGGGAGCACAGACACCAGATCATTCAGATTACTCTTATGGATCCCCAAACTACTCGATGGGGGCCAGCAGATGGTCCGAGACCAGACTCATTACCTGAACCTAAACCCAAACCCCAGGATGTCCTCCCCGCTGCCATCATATCCCATGTTGTGATAGTTCAATACAGATAAGAATCCAAGTTGCACAGCCCTATTCTTTGTCCAGAAGGCTCCAGAGGCTGCTGTTGGCTCACCTAAAGGTGTTACAGGACTTCAACTGGGAAATCTGCTTATTGAAACTGCTACAGTAAGTAAAGTTCTGCTCCAGCACAGAGGCACCCGGGGGTGTCCTTTTGACACCAGATAACTCCATCAATTTCCACAGGGGAGTCACTCTGGAGATCTGCTTCCACAATGTTCCCAAGATGGAAATTGCCGAGGACTGGCATATCGGGGCGTTCCAGTTCTCAGGGTGTTGCAGTTCTCCATAAGGACAGCACTCTGGATTCTGCCAGCATACTTGTTTTCATATTCCAGATATCAGCAATGTCATCATCTGCACTACCAAACCTGGCTATGCCAAAAGGGGACAAACTGTGGCTCTAGAGCCACATGCGGGTCTTTGGCTCCTTTGTGGTAAATGGATGCGACTCTTGTGATTAGGAAACTTTACCCAACCCTGAGCAATACATTCTGAAGCCCTTGAAATGATTCAAGTGCTAATGGTTTGAGCACCAGCAGACCTCTTGCTGAGGATCTTTTATGCATTTGGTAAGGTAAATCATGCAAATATGGCTGTCAAAAGTTTCTGTGTTGTGTCAACTGTGCAGGTGCTCACCTGGCGTATTACAAGTCTTACTCAAAGTTGAAAACTTAAAAAGGAAATTCAGCAGTAAAAGGGGAGAAAAACCTTGTCCCAAGGTTCAGACTGGTTACTCCTCTGGCTGCACCTTCTTTTGTGACCATGTTACACTCCTCTTTCCAAGAAGTGTGGCAAAGAAAACATTCTCTCTGCAAGTGAAGTTCCAGTCCCAAGGGTGTAGTGTGCCAATGGAGGCCCTGGTGCTTAGGCCCTATGCCAGATACCTCTGAAGTGGCTGGGCCTTAGAGTCAAACTGCTCAGCTTAAACAGTGCCAACCCAGGGACAAGTCATAGGCATCAATCCATGAAAAGTTCATCCCCCAAGTCAGGAAACAGAGCTTATGAAGATCATCAGTTTGAACACCCTGCCTTAAAGAAACCTGATCCTATCTCCAAGATTCAGGCGAAACCTCCTTAATTGGTTGCTTGTGGATCTAAAACCTAAGTCCTTGGGGCTTCCAGACAAAACTACTGACTCAGATCTACCTAGGTAGTTCTAAGTAGAGAAGCTCGGGGACTATGGAAAACCCACCATCCCTCAAGGGCTGCCTCGACCTGGGTTCTGATTGGCTAGCAGAAGACTGTACCCTTATTGGCTGAAAGATATATATATATATATATATATATATATATATATATATATACACACACACACACACACACACACACACACACTGCCTGAGCATCAGATCAGTCTTAGTCCAGGGAGGCGCTTGCATCTGTGAACAGACCAATTTGATACTTCACTGAACCCTGCTATGGCCTAACCATGCCTTCCGCTTGCCCCTCTTGAGGTGATGCTGGTCTGATGGCCAGTCCCAGATCTACCTCGAGCTGGTCCTCAGCACTAGCTTACTGGCATCATGGCCTCGAAGCTGGGATTCTGACAGGTCTTCATTCCCAGCTTGAGGAAGTAATAAGTCTTTTAGAGATTTAGGGTGTTGCACATGAAGCTGTCCACTAAGAACCAAGCAAGCAGTGTTACATTTGTTAAGGGGCAGGTTTTTGTCAGTGTGGAGCTACTATGTAGTGGCTCTGCCCTCATCACCCATGGAATAAGCTCCAGTATTGCTGAGCCCCCCAGACCTCCATATAGTTATCACCACCAGGTCCTCTCTCTGCCACAGTTTCTGCTGCTGGGGGAGCAGGAAGGAAAAACAACCCTGGAGCCCCACAGCCCCCAAGTTTGGAAGAAAGTTCGGTCTGTTCTCCCTTCCTGATACCTACATTGGCTGCCTGTGAAATGGCAGGCTGAATTTAAGACTGTACTGTTGGTTTTTAAGGCACTGAATGGTATTTATTTATTTATTTTATTTATTTCTAGATTTATACCTCGCCCCTCCTGAGAACAGCTCGGGGCGGCTTTCAACAAAAAAATATAAAATACATATAAAACCATTTAACACACATCAAAAATACATAAAGTATTAAAACAGGGCCCGGGAAACATTTAAAACAATAAAATAGGGTTGGGGAGATAAAACCCCATTAACCCACCCTCCCACCATCCCCAAAGGCCCGGGCGAAGAGCCAGGTTTTATATCTTGGCCGGAATATCAAAAGGCTTGGGGCCTGGCAAGCTTCCTCCAGAAGGGAGGTCCAAAGGCACAGCACGGCCACCGAGAATGCCCTCTCCATTGTGGCTTCCTGGTTAACACGGGGGACCTCCAAGAAGGCATCCCCGGCCAACCGAAGGAGCCGCTCTGGGGCACAGAGGGCGAGGCGGTCCCTGAGGTACGGGGGGCCCAGACCGTGAAGGGCCTTGTAGATCAAAGTCAAAACCTTGAACCTGGCTCGGCACGCTTTCGGCAACCAGTGCAGAATCTGGAGCACAGGTGTTATGTGCTCCCGATGACCCGTCCCCAAAAGGGCGGGCCGCCGCATTCTGCACTAGCTGCAGCCTCCGAACCAGGAACAAGGGAAGCCCCACGTAGAGCACGTTGCAGTAGTCCAGCCTCGAGGTGACAAAGGTATGGATGAGGGAGGCCAGGTCCGGGCCGGAGACGAACGGACGCAGCCTCCGTACCAGATGCAGCTGGCGAAAAGCAGCCTTTGCGACTGCCTCCACCTGCCGCTCCAGGTGGAGATCCGCGTCTAATATCATCCCCAGACTCCGGACCTGCTGAGCTATAGGAGGGCAACCCCCCCCCCCCC
>QEPC01006018.1:271603-291741 GCA_003113815.1 Sphenodon punctatus
TCCAAATGACCTGCCCAGCAGCCTCAGTTACACATTGAACAAAAGGGGGGGGGGAATGGAACCCTGCAGGACCCCACGGGGGGGGTCCCCAGGAGATGACAAGCAGTCGCCCATCACCACTCTCTGGTACCTCCCTGACAGGAAGGAGTGGAACCACTCAAAAGTGGTCCCACGCATACCCTTGGCAGGTCTTGCATTCGTGTCAACACCACCACATGGTCAACCGTATCAAAAGCCGCCAAAAAAATCTAACAACAGAATTTCCCATGTCTGTCTCCAGATGCAGGTCATCAATGTTCTGTACAGCGCCAGGTTGCAACTGGCGCTTTATAAATGTTTAATAATAATAATAATAATAATAACCAAGGCCACAAACACAGTCGCGATGCCATACCCAGGACGAAAGTCTGACTAAAACGGGTCCAGGAATCCAATAATATCAGGATAAGCCAGGAGCTGTCAGACAACCACCCATTCAATAAGGTCACCTAAAGAGGGGACGGTTAGAGACAGGCTGATAGCTACAGTTTTTAGAACATTCAACACCTTATCCTCCTGAAAAGAAGCAATCACAGCCAGCAACGGCCCCAGCATCTCCCAGCTGGCTTTCACCAGCCAGGATGGGCATGATCTAGTTCACAACTGGTTGTCCAGACCACCCCAAGCACCTCCCTCACATTGGTGGGCAATACCGACTGAAAATGATCCCAACAGGACAAGACTAAAGCTTCCATAACCTCAGACTCTCATTCTGCTGGTAAAATGGCAGCACCCAGGTCGTGATGAATATGAGTGCCACTTGTAAATAGTCATGTGTGAAGTAACTTTGGCAGTAAAGTAGTATTAACTATACACGTCCACCTAACTGCTTACCCTTGGGGTAGCTACTTGCAAGCATGTATCCTCTGTCAAGATTACATATCCCATCTACTTTGCTGTATATACCAATGTTCATATAAACAAGTGGGCAGGAAGGTGTTAGAAGTAGACATAGTCACCCCAAGGTGATCATGTGACGGAGACCAATGAAAAGAAACTTCTGAGTATCTTTACCATGGTTGTATCTGTCCACTCGCTGCAAGTTGCAGCCTAAGGTAGAGAACTAGCATGGAAATGGCAAAGTTATAGCAACTGAATGTAGTAGTGTAAGCTCACCTTTTGTTCTTGTTGCTTAATTTTTTTATTACAAATTCTTCACATTTACATTATTAGCGTCACTCTTGGAATGAATCTCACTATTAACATTCTGAATAATGTTTAAACTGTGGACTTGGAGGGAATGCTCCTTCATTGCTGGAAGAGTGCAACAAAGTTGTTTAAGACTGCTTTTAAAGTTCCCCCATTCTAGAATTAACCCACACTGTTGTTGGAAATGTGATGTTAATCATAGTTAATGCAATTTTAGTAAATTAGGAATTTCCCCTTAAAGACAGCTCATGAAGTTTGTAAAGTTATCAATTGAAGCAATTAGAAATATGGAATCCAACAAGTTATCCAATATGTTCGAACTGCATTCCTCTGCAACTAGTAAGCCCAACGAGTTTGCATTTTAGCTTTCAGAGGCCAACCTTGAAATTAAAAGAGTTTAGTTGTACAGCACACTTACCTATTTCACTGGCAACCTGGTCTAGCTTTTCAGGAGATCTGCTGATAAGAACCACCTTCATTCCACGCTTTGCTAACTGAGAAACAGAAGTAGGACGAGGTGGCTCAGTGTCACAATTGTGCAATAGTTTACCGAATACTTTAGCATCATTAAACTTGATACATGTATACTTCAGATTTGAGCCAAATTTAAACCAAGAAAAGTCATATACAAATATGGATTTAAAATAGTTGGGAACAAAAAAAGCCACATTCTGTATTGGGACACCTCACACCTTAATGTTTGCAGTTGGCGAAATTACATGTCCATAAAACTAGTACATGGATTTACAGACAGGAAAATAGAGGCAAGTTTAAGCAACTCACCACCACACATCACATCAGGGCTTGTCTAAAGGGAGTCAATATGGGATAATTAACCCAGAAAAATAAGACCCTGTGTAAGCTCTCCTTAATTCCCCCCCAAGATAATTTTTTAATCCTATTCCAGTAGTTTAACTTGGGAAAGCAATTCCATTTTTAATGAGTATGCTTGAAGCCTTAGCATTGGCTAACCAACCCATATTAACAAAAAGTTACAGGTTAGATTAACCCATGAAAAACTTCTATAGACGTTCTCAAGAGGAGAACTCAGTTTCTGACTCCTTTGCTCATACCCAAATACATTTCATTATACTTTTTTTTTTTTATGAACTCTGAAAAACATTAGTTTAGCATCTCCAACTGTACTACAGGTGCATACAAAGCACATGCTTATTGGGTCACAATGTTTTGCATTGATCAACGTCTTTAAACAGAAATCATGGGATTCTAATTTAGACATGTATATGTAGGATACAGGATTGCATTAGTAACTTACTTCACCTTACAAACAGTTCAAAGCTGATAGGCTACATCTGAAAAAGGCTGTAAATATCCGCTCACCTGCTTACCAAGAGGAAACGCTTTTTTTTTGAGCTGGCAAGTGGATTTTTCTAGCACTGAAACGAGAACAGCCTCAGTTCTTGAAACCCTAGCAAGATCTTGATATGGTTTTAGAGAACTTTGCAAGAGTCTCAAAAACCTTAAGGTACCCTAAAAACACTCAGCATGTGCAGAACCAGTTGTCCTTTTCCAAACAGGTGGCCCACACCATCTGGAAGGGCTGCACATGTGTGGAATGGCCCTGGTGGCCATTTTGCACGTGCTCAGAACATTTGGGGGGTATTTTAAGGTTTTTCGAGACTCTCATGAGAATAGTGGCAAGAACGGCTGATTCTCGCAAGTTTCTTGCCCCAGAAAATCTTGTCCAGAAGCCCATTCTTGGCAAGATTTTCACTAAAGACAAGGTCTCGCTTCAGCCCTAATTTTTTACCAGCTATGCAATCACTCTCCCACTGCAAGTCCCAGCTTGGCAAGCAGTCTTTTGCATAGCTAGTGAATGCTTAGATGTTTTTATAGCCTTGGCTTCGAATGCTCACTCTAAAAAGAAAACATGCATTGAAGAAACCCAAAAAATGGAAGCCTTACCTCTTCTGCGTAAGCTTTTCCAATTCCATCAGTAGCGCCTGTGACCACTACAAAAGAGAGACAAAGGAAGATCTTAAGTTTTTGCAACCTTTACAGAACTGTAGTTGACACTAGAGCAACTTGTAGGCAACTGCACCACCACTTACGAAAAAGGCATTCTCCATTAGATTTCTTGATCACATCCTCCTCATAAGATTTTGAGATTTATACATTTCTATTAAGGAAGTATAGAACTTCCTACCTCTCCACCTGAAGGTTGTTCAGTACCATCCCACTGATAAGCCTCTTATCAGTAATTGCTTTATATTTACCCAATTTTTCTGAAACTAATTTACTGACTTTTGGTGTGGACTTCTTCCACTTGTTCTTTCCCCCTGGTCTCATGACTCAAAATTTCCTTTTTTCAGTTACCTGGTCCATGGCTTCATTTTTCACTTTTAGAAGACTAAAGTTGAATATATTAACTAATTATTTATAAAATTAAAGCTAACCGTGGAATTACAGTGGCTCAAGGTTAAACAGCTTATTTAGGGGCATCCAAATTCATGGTGACCAAAGAAGTGCCATTGTGGGTCAGACCTATGGTCGATCCAGCCTGACAACCACCACGTTCAGTGACTACAGGGAAGTACACAACAGGTCATAGTGGAGTACTCCATTTCCTATTGGTCAGAGGTTACATCCCCTGACCAACTTAACCAATAACTATTTATGGGTCTATCCTCCAAGAACGTATCCAGTTTTTAAAAAACCCTGTCACATTATTACCTTAACATCCACTGGCAAGGAGTTCCACAGGTTAATTGTACACTGAATAAAAAAGTACTTTTATTTTAAACCTGTTGCCATTTAGATTTCATAGAATGTGCCCTAGTTCTAATATTTTTAGAAAGGGTATATAAGCTGTTTTACACCAATCATATCCCCCATCAGCTGTCTTCTCTCAACTGCAAAACTACTCTCTTCTACAAACTTAGGTGGCGGTCTGCCTAAGACCAAGCTTGCTCATCTTCTGGACACGATGCAAGACTGTTTTATTTGGCCACGCATTTGGCAGCCAGGAATAGGTTGGGAAATATAGGGGTGGGTTATCAAGAGTTTAATGGCTTTTTTATTCTCTTTTTATTATTGTAAGCTACCCTGAGCCTCTGCAGGAAAAGTGGTATGGAACTATTTTATATACAAATAAAAACTGAAGAGCAATAACCTATTGAACCTTTCCTCATGCAGAAGCCACTACATAACGGATCATTTTTGGCCCTTTTCAAACAGGTGCAGGGCCAGCACAGTGGGTGGGCGATGCATGGGGGTGCATTCCCACAGATTTCCCACAGACCCCCACCCGCCTCCACCCACGGAGCACCCAGTGTTGGCGTCCGATGCTCCATGCATGGGTGATGGGTGGAGGTGAGTTGAGCACAGGAGCACGCACGCACCCCCACCCACTGGCTGTGGCATTCGTACGGATGTCCACCCATTCCCCCCCCACAGCATTCAAATGGATGCCACTCCCCACCTGCACATGTGGGTGAGGGGGGAGCGTCTGCATGAAAAGGGCCTTTGTCGCTCTTCTCTGCATCTTTTCCACAGGGGCATTGCTATGTGGGAATGGGCCCTGGTACGGAAGATGGAACAAGGCCATTCACCACATGGACCAGCCAGCCATCATTCTCGATGCAACCAAGCCAAGCACGTGCACCTGAGACCTCGCATCTTTGTGAATGTTACACCCCTTATCTCTCCCTCTGCTCCCCTTCCTTTGTCTCTCAAATTGTGAGCCCTAGGGCAGGGACTGTGTCTATTCCATTACTCTGTAGAGTGCCAGGTACATTGCTAGTGCTATATAAATGCTTGCTAACAACAACCACCACCACCCTGCTGGGGCACCCCACGCCAGTGTGTATATGCACTCCACATGTACGTGGGTTCCCCCAGACACATGGGCCCAGGTGCACCTGCTGCACCCGTTATAGCTACACCCCTGCTTTTCCAGTTCTACTATAATGTTAAGATGGGGAGACCAGCACTAAACACAATATTCAAGATGTGGTTGCATCATATATTCATACACAATTGCAGCATTTAATTCTCTCTTCCTTTCCCAATAATTTCCAACACACTTTGTCTTTTTGAGCACTGCTATGCATTGGGGCAAAATTGTCCACAACGCCTCCAAGGTCCCATGTGTTTACATATGCAATGTTGGGTTCAAAGTTAGTAATTTAGTTATGATTTTTCTTATGTGCATCAGTTTGCACTCGTCAATATCTATTTTCATTTGCCATTTGATTGCCCAAGGTCTTCCTGTGTTTCTTCAGTTTGTCTTGGTCTTAACTATCTTGACTAACCTCATCTGCAAATTTTGTCATATCACTCTTTACACCCTTTTCCAGAAGAACATGAGGAAGGTCAGAACTGTCAGATGCACAAGCTTCCTCTTATCTTTCATCCTCCAGTAGAGGTTGGATTATTGCATAACAAACAGCAAAGGCAGACTAGGTCCTCTATGGTGGGCCCTTTAAGTCTTTCTGGTACTCCAATAGCCTTGAGGGATTAACCCCAGGTGCATTATGGTCAATGGCCACGATCCCACATCCTGTGGATCACGCATGCATGTGGTTTCTGCCGGGCACAATGTGCCTGCAATGTGGAACCTCATGGTTTGTGTGTGGCTGCGCATGAGCACACGCCATCTGTGGGACATAGGATCAAGCCTAATGTCATCATTGGGTTTCATCTCTGAACCCTAGAGAACCCACACTGCTATTCTGGAAACTCTCAAAATCAGTAAATAGCAGTCCTCTACTGCTCTTCCATGTCTTTGAACTTTAAGTCACATGCTAGCAGCTCCTCCTTGCCAGATATTATACTGCTCTTCCTTTCTAGCCGAATGCATGGATCAGATCTTCCACTTCCATATCAACATTCCTGTTTGTTCAGCTCCCTTCTTGTTCACGAGTTCCTCCTGCATTCATTCCTGACCCCTTCTGGATTATGGAGAGATTTCAAATGGCTTTTAATCCTCTGAAGTCCATACCAGATCTATAGTTTCCTCTATGCTGCCACTGTTCAACCCTATAAGTCAGATGCAGAGACATTGCTACTAACAGGAGCAAGTTTGTATTTATTAGTAGCTATTTTCAGTGCCCTGTAGACACAACAAATTAGGTAGGGTGTAATTAGTCTTTTTAGAGCAACGTTTGCTTGTTCAAGTAAGGTTACATGCAATTCATGCCTTCTCAGATTGTACAGGTGCTAACGTGGATTTCAGCAGACAAACTAAGTCTTTCCAAAAATGCTCATCATAGAAACATTATTGCTAAGGCTTGACATGGGTGTGAACAGTCATAGCATAAATGCTTTGAAGGTATTCAACCGCAGAATGCCACAACGCTGAGCCAAAGAGATTGCCAACTCAGAGCAGAAACCGGCAAGCATAAAGGCTACTCCTGCTTGGCATCATGTAGTCTCTCTTATTGTAGATTATGTAAACTACTGGAATTTGACCAACGGTTAGCTGTTAAGATTATATGCAGCCAACAAAAAGTATTTAAGTCTGTGTTGGTTAAAATGTTCTATTTTGTCCTCAGCTTGCTAGGAATGGCTATTTTTAGTAAGAACCCAATCAGCCTTATCAAAATCAAGCATCAAAAATAGACGAGAACACTGGAAGCAAATACTATTTTTAGTTGCTGTCTATTCCCTGCCGTTACCCACTGAATTCTGACTGCACAGTCCATGCACGGGTGCTTGGTTATTCTAGGCAGATCTTCCTCGTGACCAGTTTTTTCCTGAACACCTGAATGCAGAAAACACTCGATTGATTAAAGATTAATACTGCCGCAAACCGTGACAGCTGCCTTTCGTCTGAGTGCTTTTGGGGAGCGGGAGAATATGGAATGACAGAGAGCTTGCATCAGTATTCCTCTTGGGGAATCTATTACATGGAAAGAAAATTGCTATTTCAATTCCCTTTTGTTGCTAAAAATAGCAGCCCCAATTGATTCAAGCGAACAGGGCACCGACTTAGCAATGCCAAATTTAGAAACCACTGAAGTCCCAAAGAGTGAAAGCTAACGCAGTCTTAACACATGCCAGCTCATATTTAACAAAGAACAAAGATAAGTATTCAGGCTGCAAGTTAATAAGACAGCAGCAATTCCATGCATTTTTGCTGAAGAAAACACAGGAAACCTGGTGCAAAATAAGTAAAATTTGACTTCTGTTCCTGATTTGATGTACTCTGAAAGAGCTAGTAATTCACCAGAAAGACTGTCTGCATTCAATATATAACCTGGGGGGAGGGGGGGGGAAGAGGGGGAAAGGGGATTGTAGCTTCTAATCGTAGACAATATTGCTATATGAAGTGTATCAATAACTACAGGCTAGTAAATCCAACAGCCTGGGATTCTGGTTTGGAACTCTGACTGGGGGAGGATTGGTGAAAGGGTCCTTTCCCAAAACAAGAAAATTCTAGGATGGTCAGCATCTTAGAAGCAATGCAGTTCTTTCAGCCCCAGCTGGGAGGAACTGCCTTGAGTCATTTTAACAATAATTGTGGATGACTAAGGAGCAACGCTGACAGAAGCAGTCTCCAATTCACCTTGACTACAAAGATGATAGCAATGACAAAAGGCTTTTGCAGGAGAGGTACTTAACCTGCTAACTCCGCTACACACCCTCAAAAGCAAGAAAGAATCCGTGATAAGACAATCCTCTTTTGGGATGCTTCCAAGGAGAAGTATGCAGAAAGAAAGGTCATAGATGGCAGGCTATGACATTTGTTTAAAACTTGCTCAAATACAAAAGTTTAAGATCTCTAATGTGCAGGTTGATTAAGACAAACTAAGCAGAATCAAACTTAAGTTACGAGTCTCTTCACCATGTTTTGTGTCAGCAAAGAGGTTTTTCCAGTGTATTTGACAGTCTGGAAATACTAGCCTTTTAGAATGAAAATGCAAGTTGCAAGGTTTGTCCGTATCTTTGAAGTGTACTTGCATAGCTATTCTTGTTACCCTGTTGAATATTCAACAAGGTAACAGAGATGTAATATATGTCAGTTAACATTCATATCTGTGAACTTAAACACATTCAAGAAAGTCTGTGAACTTTCTTGAATTTCACTCCTGTGAAGTCAGAAGAGGGGTAGGAACAGAAAGATCAGTCTCGAAGAAATCTTCATTTGTCTGGGGCACAAGATTTCCTCATTTACATCAAAACATTGTTACACAGCGTAACCATAGTCAGAAGGATGCTATCAAATGCTGGAATGTGGGGAAATCCTCTACACGGGAGCACTCCTTACTAGTGGACCACACTAAAGTGCCAACCACACAGATGCTGTGCACAGAAGGGGGCTGCAAAATTGCATGTGCATTTATTTTCCAAATTTATGCCACCCTTCCAAGGCGGCTCTGGGCAGTTTACAATCCATGAAAATTAAAAATATTAACGTTCATAAATAAAGATACCCTCCCCTCAAACTCCCATCCTGTCCCACAGCTCTACTTAGAAACCCAACCAACCCTATTTATCCCTGCCTACCAAGTGCTCTCCCAAATAGAAGTTTTGCACCTCCTCCAGAAGATGCTCAGGTGAACCTCCCAGAGAAGGGAGTTCCACAAAATGGGGGCAGCAACTGGGAACGCCCTCCCACGCACCCCCACCTCCTAGACAAGAGTAACAGATGGAACCCTCAGGAGGGTGCCCCTGGCTGACTGTTACAACAAAGGAACATGGTAGGACAGGTGGTCTTTCAGATATGTGGGACACAGACTGTAGCCGTGAGCAGTCCTGTGGGGCTGCTTCTCCTTTAAGAAGGGGGCTGAGGGGGGCTGTCTGCTGGAGGACTGGGTATGCCCAGGGGCATGGCAAAGAAAGCCCCCTAGCTGGGGAACAGCCTGTGGGATAAACAGGCTGAGAAACCCTGGGACAGAGTGGGCAGGTTAGTGGCCCCTTAAGACAGAGAAGCGGAAGCCTGGCCATGCCCACCCTGCCTGTATAAAAGGAGAGACAAGGCAAAGAGGAGAGAGTCTCTGCCAGAGAGCTGAAGGAGCAACATCTCCTTGAACAAGCCTGCCAGCTCTATGCTCTCCAAGGTGCTGAAGCCTGGAGAACCAGAGGGAACCAGGTACTGAGGACAGGCTATGCCCAGGAGGGAGCCTCTTGTCTGGGGAAGACTTGGCCAGAGCCTGGGGGTTTAAGGCCTGGCTGGATGGACTTTGGGGGTTGATATTGTGGTGCTCCTATGCTTGAGACAGACCTGGGCCTGCAGGGTGGAGGCGACTGAGCCGGCAGCCACAGGTACACTGGACATGGGTTGTGTCTAATAAAGGACTGTGGACTAATACCCTCTGGACTGTGTGGTGTGTCCTGAGAGGGTACCCCCTTCCTTGAGGAGGGGATTCAGCCGAGGCTTGAGGCTGAAACGGCATAGCAGTGGGGTGAGCTAATTCCCCAGAGTGCAACCCCCAGCGCCCCCATGTGGCCCTGGAAAGCCCCCTGCTACACAGACCTTTTTAGGGTTTTAAAAAGGTCAAACACGGCACCTTTAATTGTGCCCAGAAAAGCTATAGGCAGCCAGTGCAGACTTTGGAGCATCAACATAATATGCTCCCAGTAACTCATCCCCAAAAGGAGCTGAGTCACTGCTTTCTGCACCAGGTGCAGCTTCCATCAATCATCAAGAGCTGCCTCACGTAGAGTGCATTGCAATAATCTAGCCTTGAGATGATGAAAGCATGGATGACAGTGGCCAGATCTGAATCAGAAAGAAAAGGCCGCAGCTTCCCCATGAGCTGGAATTGGGGGAGGGGAGTGCTCCTGGCCACCATCATCTCCCAACAATCCAGGTGCAGCGCGCGATCCAGAAGCACTCAAGATGCTGCAAACCCAAGTGACCAGAGGGGGCAGGAACTCATCAATGACAGGTGTCCTAATTCCCTCCAAGTCACAAGACCAGCCAACCATCACTACTTCAGTCTTGTCAGGATTCAGCTTCAAATCAGCTCACCCTCATCCAATCCCCGACAGCAGCCAGGTATCAGGCAAGCACAGAGACTGCGGGACTTGGGTCAGATGAAAGAGAGATAGAGCTGAGTGTCATCCGCATATTACAGACATCTCACCCCAAACCTCCAGATGACCTTGTCCAGCAGCCTCGGATACACACTGAACAGGGGAGACAGAGCAGACCCCTGCAGGACACCACAGGAAAGGTCCCAAGAAGAGGATGAGCAATCACTCACCACTACCTGCTGGGACCTCCAACAGGAAAAAGTGGAATCACTCAAGAGCAGTCCCACATATCCCCACCAGATCCCGCAGTCATGCCAACACTTCATGATCAACTGTATCAAAGACTGCAGGAAGATCTAACCAGATCAACAAGGTAGAAATCCCCTTGTCCATCTCCAGGTGCAAGTCATCGACCAAAGCTGTAAGCGCAGTCTCCATGCCATACCCAGGGCAAAAGCCTGACTGAAACAGGTCCAGGAATCAGACAGCACTGAGATATGCCTGGAGCCACCGGGGAACCACCCATTCAATAAACTTCCCTAAAAAGGGAAGGTTCGAGACAGGCCAATAGCTGGCTGGGGTGTCATTGTGCAGAGTTTCTTAAGCAGGGGAAGACCATTACAGTTTTAAGAGTGCCTGACACTCTCCCCAAGAGAGGTGTTGGCAACACCAGCCAACAACTGCTCCAATGTCTCCCAGTTGGCTTTCACCAGCCAGGATGGGCAAGGATCTAATTCATAACTAGTTGCCCTCATCATTATTATTATTATTATTAACAAACATTTATATAGCGCCAGCAGTGTACCTGGCACTTTACAAAGTAATAAAATAGACACGGTCCCTGCCCCTAGGGCTTACAATCTGAGAGACAGGAGCTGGGGGAGAGACTTAGGAAGGGGAACAGAGGGAGAGACAAGGGGTCTAACATTCATGAAGATGCGAGGTCTCAAGTGCACGTACTTGGCTTGGTTACGATGAGAATGACAGCAGGCAGGTCCATGTTGCAAGGATAAGGGTAAACCGATCGTAGGTATAGGAATAGTGGCTCAGCAGGATAAAGAGTCAGACAGAGCAGAGCGAAAGAGGTGAGTTTTAAGGAGAGATTTGAAGGTATGAAGGGAGGGGGCAAGGCGGATGTGGACAGGGAGGGAGTTCCAGGCATGGGGGGCAGCAAGTGAGAAGGGACGAAGGCGCTTAGGGGAGCAGGGAAGGCGTGGAAGGGTGAGAGAAGGGACAGAGGAGGAGCGAAGTGCACGGGCTGGAGTATGGAGGGCGATAAGTGCAGAGAGGTAGGGGGGAGCAAGGTTGTGAAGAGCTTTATAGGTGAAGACTAGGAGCTTGTGCAGGATTCGTTCAGGAAGGGGAAGCCAGTGAAGCGAAGAGAGGAGGGGCTGCACATGGTCGAAGCGACTGGCGAGGTAGATGACCCTGGCAGCAGAGTTTTGGACAGAGATGAGGGGAGAAAGGTGAGACCGGGGAAGGCCAGTGAGAAGGAGGTTACAGTAATCGAGGCGAGAGATGACCAGAGCATGAACAAGAGTTTTGGCAGACGAGACAGAGAGAAAAGGGCGAATCTTAGCAATGTTATGGAGGGAGAAGCGACAGGATTTAGCAACAGAGTCAATGTAGGGTTTAAAAGAAAGGGGTGAGTCAAAGATGAAGCCTAGGCTACGGGCTTGGGGGACAGGCAGGATGGTGACTCCATCAATAGTTATTGACAGTGAGGAAGGAGAGGAAGGATGAGGGGGGAAGATAAGGAGTTCAGTTTTAGCCATGTTGAGTTTGAGTTGACGTTGAGACATCCAGGTAGAGATGTCAGAGAGACAGTTGATGAGACGAGCTTGAACAGAGGGAGAGAGAGAGGGAGTAGAGAGATAGAGTTGAGTGTCATCAGCATAGAGGTGGTATTGGAAGCCATGGGAGGCAATGAGTTTGCCTAAGGATGAGGTATAGATCGAGAAGAGGAGAGGGCCAAGAACAGAGCCTTGAGGAACACCAACTGAGAGGGGGAAGGAGGAGGAGGCGGAGTTGGAGAGAGACACATTAAAGGAGCGGTCAGAGAGGTAGGAGGAGAACCAGTTATGGACAGAGCCACAAAAGCCAAGGGAGTGAAGGGAATCCAGCAAGAGTGAGTGGTCAACAGTATCGAAGGCAGCAGAGAGATCAAGGAGGACAAGAATGGAATAGAGACGTTTAGATTTAGCCACCAGAAGATCGTTGGTGATCTTAGCGAGAGCAGTTTCAGTAGAATGAAGGGGGCGGAAGCCAGATTGGAGGGGGTCAAGGGAGGAGTTGGAGGATAGGAAGTCAAGGCAGCGGGAGTAGACAACACGTTCAAGCAGCTTGGAAGCAAAAGGAAGGAGTGAGACAGGACGATAGCTAGAAGGGTCAGAGGGGTCAAGAGTGGACTTTTTGAGAATAGGAGAGACAGTGGCATGTTTGAAGGCAGAAGGGAAAGAGCCAGTAGAGAGGGAGAGGTTGATAATGTGCAGGAAGTAAGAGGCGACAGTGGGAGTAATGGAGGTGAGGAGGCGGGAAGGAATGGGATCAAGGGGGCAAGTGGAAGGGTTGTCATCCAAAGTACCCTCCCAAGCACCTCCCTTGCATCGGTGGGCAACACCAATTGAAACTGTTCCAAGTAAATAGGACTAGACTGAGCTTCTATAACCCCAAATTCAGACTCTGCAGTTGAAATGGTAGCACCCAAGTCATGGTAAATACGAGTGATTTTGTCTGCAATTATTATTTTTTTTAAATGTTACAATGGGCAACACATGACTCAATTTCCTGGCAGAGACAGGCCAGGCTAACCAGGTCCCTCATAACCCTGATGGATTTATTTATATACATTTATACCCCACCCTTTTTCACAGGCTCAGAGCAGCTTACAATACACAATTAAGAGACCTTAAAATAAAGTACAGTAAAAATCCCTACCTAATCCAATCCCAACCACCCAACAACCTCCCACCCTATTTCTGCCCGCTGAAAGCTTTAATAAAAAGAAAGGCCATACGCTGCCTCAAAAAAATACTTAGGACTGGACTCAGGCAAGCCTCTGGGGGAGGGAGTTCCACAACATTGGGGCAGCAACTAAGAACGCCCTCCTGTGTGCCCCCGGTGTATGCGCAAGAGTGGCAGATGGAACCCACAGGAGGGTGCCCCCGGCTGACCACAGGGGCCGCAGAAGGTCATGGTAGGACAAGCGCTCTTTCAGTTAAGTGGAGCCCAGGCCATTTAGGGCTTTAAAAGGTCAAAAAAAGATGAGACACTTTGTGGATGCTATGATAGCAGAGAAGAAAGTTTTCTTCACTGCCATCACAACCATGGCATAGTCCTTCAAAACTGATCTATGCCGCAACTGGTCAGCTTCAGCACGAGACCAGCACCACCTGTGCTCTAGTCACCTACCCTCCTGCCTCAGGTCCTCCATCAATTGTAAGAGGGTAATGACATCTACTTACGTCTAGCACAGTATTTGTCATAAAATACCCATGCAGCCCTCTTGCACACCTGGACAGAGTGAGGAGTGCACCCAAAAGACAGTTCATTTCATGGATGAGGTTGGGATGAAACAATCCCCAAAATTTAGCAAAGGCGAAAAAAGAAATCTTAGCAAGAGCAGTCTGAGGATGGAAGAGAATTCAAGAAAAAACTGAATGAGAAGAACAAGACAACATTGTAGGGTAAACACTTTGAGTTTGGAGATCAAGGGATGAAGGAAGATAGGACACTAGTTAAGGCTGGATTATCTGTATTTGCAACAAAATTCCCCCGAAGGTTCCTTCCATAGCTAGAAAGGAAAACTGGGTCCTTACCTTTGAGTTTTCCTTCTCAATAGACCTCATGAACAGCAATCCAATACCCTGGAGATGACCCCTGGCCAGCAGGAGACAGACTTCAAATTTTATTGGAGCATGCTCAGTGGGGATCTGACCCCTCCTACGCCAGTTGTCCGATAGCTGAACATTGAAAAAAAATCAATCTACGAACTATCAACAACTCAACTAAACAAGTTTTTTTAAAAACAAGATCAGACAATGGCAGAAACAAGAACCTATAAACTAAGAACCCAATTCCAATTTCTCAGGGTAGGATGGATTGCTGTCGGAGGCCTATCAAGAAGGATAATTCATAGATAAGGGCCCAATATTCCTTTCTCCTCAAACCCCCTGGACAGCACATCAATACATTTGGGACATACCAGAGTAGTGCCCCTCGTAAATCTAGGGTGTAACTTATAGCAGTCTAGTTCCACATCTCTGAAAATAACTCCCTAGAGAACTCTCCTTCCAAATGCAGCTTCTGCAGATTCCCAAGAATGGATCTTGCAATGTTTAGTGATGAGAACCATGTAGCTGCCCTGCTAATTTCTTCATATGTCACCCGAGTCTCAAATGCCCAAGTAGAAGCATCTCTTGGGAAATGAGCTAAAGAGACTTAATCAGAAGGAACCCCTCTGCGGTTATAAGCCTCTAATAAATGCAGAGGTTTTTCCCATTAAGGGGGCCAAAGGAAATGAATAGTGCCAGAGAGAGCCTAAATGCAGCTGTCTTGTCGATATAGACCTTCTACGCTCTATGTACATCCAGGAAGTGTACCTGGGGATGTACTGGTCTAGGACAAAAGGCAGGTGGTAACAATCTTTTGAGTTCTATAAAAAACCTGAACTTTTCAGAACAAAAGCTTGATTCAGTCTCAAAATAAGATTCTTTACAAAATGTACAGAAAGCTGGATCTATGGATAGGGCCCCCAGTGTTGATACTCTCCCAGCTGAAGTAACTGCTGTAAAGAAAGCTACCTTAGTAGAAGGAAAATATAATGAAATCTCCCGTAAAGGCTCAAAGGGAGGTGTTAAGAGCACTGATTAAGCCAAGTTCAAATTCCATGACGGAAACAGATGCATTACTGAGGGTGAAATGAGCCTAGCTGCTCTTAAGAGTCTCCCAGCACGAGGATGTAGGGAAACCTTCATCCCTAAAGAGCAACTGAGTATACTATCCAATGCAGCCCCCCATCTTGAGAGAGTATTAGGCTTCAAATCTCTCTAAGCCAGCTTGCAAAAAGTCCAGTACCATGGAAATGTCAGCGGATTGTGGGGTAATGGATTTATGAGATCATCACTCGGCAAGTACCTGCCATGTACTCCGGTATATTCTCTTAGTTGACGGTTTCCTGGAAAAACATTAAAGTACCCAGCATCACCTCTTGAGTATCCTAGCTGATGGGAGAGCCTGGCATTCAATGTCCATGCCATCAATTTATGAGAACCTGAGTCTCCTAAAAGCACTGGATCTTGCAACAGGAGATCTACCAAGCAAGAGAGATGAAGAGGAAGAGTTACCTTTAGTTCCATTATATTCAAGAACCAAGGCCTCCTGGACCAAAAGGGGGTGATGAGAATCAAGCCCCTCTTTCCTCAATTGGTCAATTGTCCTGGCAATGAAAGGGAAGGACAGAAAGGCGTACAAGCGACACTGTGGCCACACCCGACTCAGCACATCACACGCTTCCGCCGCCTAATCTCAGAAGCATGACACGAGCCTCCTCACCTTCATATTCCGACAAGATACGAAGAGATCCACAATTGGTTCTCTGAAGCTGACAACTCATTTTGAAAGCCCCTGTGCTGATCCTGGATCAAGCCTCCATTGACTGAGCCAATCCGACTGATGGTTGTCCTCCTCCTCCCTGCCTCCAAATATGTATAACTAGATAGGACTAATGCAATAGACAGAAGCCAAAGGCTTCCTTGTTGAGAACTTGAGATTTTGACAACCCCCCACCCTCGATTGTTTATGCAGACCGTTGCTGTTGTATTGTCTGTGTACACTAGTATGTGTTGCTCTAATTTCTGGTGCAAACTGTAGGGCAAGATGAATTTCCCACAGCTCTAGACAACTTATACTACAGTGTCTCCATTTCAGACCATACCCCAAACTGATTTGTTCCTTGAATGCACGCGCACGCGCACAGAGAGAGAGAGAAAAGAAGCTTGCATCTGTTGTCAGAGACACCATGGAAGGATCTGTCAAAGGAACTCCTGGTGTGAAACAATGACTTACAAGACACCAGGACAACGACTCTTTCACCCAAGGAAGTACCTTTACCCACAGGCTGAATCCCTCAACTATCTGCCTCTGAAAGGGTTTCAAAAGTGTTTAGAGAATCCTCAGGTGACAACTGCAGGAAATGAAGAGACCTAGGAGGCTCACAATTTGCTTTAGGCTGGCACAAGTGCTGGATTGGATCTGTCCAATCAGCTGACTAATCTTGTCTTGCCTCCGAGGAATGAACACCTGGTCTGAATAAGTCTGGAGGATTATCCCAGGTGTTCTAATCTCAGAGCTGGCTCTAGCCACCTTTTGCTGACATTTATTACAAAGTTGTAATGATGCAAATAATTGTCCTGAGACATCCAGGGTGGCGCGTTCCCTGGAGGAACGCTGATCAGCAGGTCATCCAGATGGAGTGCACATGAATCCCCTCTATCTGGTGATTGGCAATCAGGGCTACCAGAACCGTTGTGAAGGTTCTGGCAGATAACGCTAACCAGAAAGGCAATGCTTGTTACTGTCAGTGCCAACATGCATAACAAAATCTGAGTCCTCTATAATTAGATGGTCTGATTAGGAGATGAAGGTAGACTTCCCTCAGGTCGAGCAATGTTAGCCAATCACCTTGAGATATTTCCATGCAGATCGACTGGAGTTTCTATGTAAAAAGCCCTGGTCTGGAATGAGTGATTGAGTCTCTTCAATCCAGAACCACCTGCCATTCCCCCCTAACTTTTTGGCACCAAAAGTAAGATGGAGTAAAGACCAGAACCCTGGTCCTCCTCAGGAATTGGTTCTACACCTATCTTCAGTAAACAGATTCTCTCGTTAGACATAGCTTTGTGCTTTAAAGATTTTTTTGAAAAGTGGGAAACTTTTTTTTTTTAAAAAAAAAAAAGTGAAGAGGCACCTGCAGAACTCTATGGTGCACTTGGGGACAGTATGTCTAACTGGGTAGAGGGAGCGCTGTCTGTACAAAGAGAGCCTTTCCCCTATCACTGTTTCCCCCTGCCCCTAGGTGGAGGTTCCAGATAGGTATACATTAGATTTGTAGTGAGGAGCAGCTGACCCTTGCTTAGAACAGCGAGGCCTTGTGAGCTTACGCTGCCTCTGCAAGCAGGTCCTACCTCTGGGATCTCAGCCCTGGTAAGTGGTGCTGCTTCTTCAAAGGTTTGCTCCATAATAGGGGGTTCTGCTGTAGGGATGAAAATTCTGTTTAGCGGCATTAAAATGCTGTAAACATTTGGTCTCATTTGTGTCATCTGCTTAAGACTTTGTCCAAGTGCATCCCAAATAATTTTGCCCCTTGATAAGCCCCCCAAATTAGTAAATTCATAGCATGGGGGGCCTGCTCCCTAGGTTCTCAAACAAAACCTTCTCCTAGCAGCTACATCATCACACCATCAATTCAATTTAGTTTATTGGTGGCGTAGCCAAAAGTAAAATTTATAACACTCACAATTAACTTAAGAAAAATATAAAATATAAGTCATAAAAAGTAACCTTGAAGTTACTTAAGATAACCAAAGCTTTACATAATATTTCTTGTGTATACCTATATACTCGAATCTTCCATTGAGCCCATTGACTCCCAGCCCATATTGCATTCAATCTATGCAATTCTAGCAAAGGCCTTCACCAGATTTGGCTACAGCTCGTATGAGATTTAAACATGTATCAGCCCCAAAAAAGTGTGTAAGCTGCGAATGAGCCCTGCCTGGAAATTGATCAATAAAGGGTGCCAAATGCTGAACCCTTAGGGACTGATAAAGTTCACAATCAAACAATACATGCCCCACTGTTTCAGCTTCTAAGGAATTGAAAGGGCATAAGCGATGTCCAAATGGTATATTTGATCGGCGCCCCTCTAAGATCATAGTTGGTAAATCATTCAATCTAACTAAGAAAAAATGTAGCTTGAGTAGGTGAAAGATGGTGTAACCAATAATCTGCCATTTTCCCTTGTAAAGGAATCAGAGCTGAGTAAAATCCCAACTAAGGGGATTGCTGAAATTAGGGCTAAGTCAATTAGATGCGCAATGTTGTTCAGTCTGACAAATATTTCAGCTCTAGCAACCTTTAAGCCCTTCACTTGGCAGTAAGATAGAGAAAACCCCAGTTTTTGGACTTGTAAATCCACGGTTTGAAACCATGTAGACTTGAAGGAATCATTAGCCAGATATTTAAAAAGTCCCACTTGGTCATAGAAACTCCCTCTTAGCCAGAGATGGAGGGCATGGCTTATTGCCCGAGTAGTCCAGCTAATTTGACCCAACTCGATTAATATGGCTGCTGAGGGAATTCCAATGGGTGTTTGTAAAAAATGCTTCGAAAAAATTTCAATTGAATACAATCTAAATTAAAGGGATGAGTAACTGCCCAAATTGCTGCCCTGTAGAGAAATTGAGCACTGATCTTGGCATTAAATACCTTAATGACTAGTTCAACCCTATTGTCTCCCTTCCTATAAAAATACCGTAGTATAGCTCCTTTGGTACCCAGGGCTTGATTGGTGGCCATTTTAAATTGATTGATCCACGACCCAGAGTTTTGGAAATTAATCCCCAGATATTTATACTGTGTAACCTGGTGCAGGGAATGAGAGCCTATAGTCCAGTTATAAATCTTCCTTTTTTCCCCCAAAGACCATGACCTTTGATTTAGTGTAATTGATCTCGAGTTCATTTTTTTGACAATAGTCAACCAATACAGCCAGTTGTTTTCTTAAACCTCCCTGCATCTGTGAAAGCAGCACCGCATCGTCAGCATACAATAAGACTCCAGTAAAATGTGACTCCACTGACCCGGCAGACCAGTTGAGGACATATGTAGAGGAATCTGCTATAAAAAGCTATGCCTGGTCTAGAATCCTAGACTCCAGGATTCAACTTCTTTGGAGAGAGCTCTGGGTTCTTTATTTGTTTAAACCATCTTAAGAGTGCTCTGGCAAAGTAAGATGTCACAGGCATACATAGTACTGCGGAAGCTGCCTCGAAGTTCCTCTGAAGGCCAAGACAGGTCCTCTGGATATAGATACGCCTCCAAAAGGCTAGCGTGCCAAGAAGGTTGCATCCACATCTACTTTAGGGGTGTTAAACATCGCTTCCTTCCACTTGGAAAGGTATACAAGGTCTCCCGAGTCTTGCTAAACCTTGGTTTGACCAAGCTGCTACCATTCTGCTTTCAAAGGTCTTATTCCTGGGCAGCCCCTTATCTCAGCCAGGGGCTCTAAGGATATACTCCCGAGTCCCAAGATGAGTCCTCCCCTTGAGGATTCCAGGGAGTCAGTCTTTTCCATTCTTTCCTTGAAGTTTAAGGCTCTTTGAATCTCCCTAAACATCTTGTCCCTACACTTAAAAAGGGAAATCCTATCTTGAGCCCTTGGACCCCGTGTCTGATGCATCTCAGGAATTTTCCCCTCTTCCAAGGGAGAGAAGGAGGACTCAGACTTGTAAGGGTGAGCCCATGGGGGGGGGGGGGGGGGAAATCAGCTGGTGCCTCTAAATCCATATCCCCTTCAGAAAAAAGGGTGGTAGGATGGCACTTTCCTTTGAGAGCGACATCCCTTTCTCTGGGTTTATTACAGAGCTAGGGAGAATCTCCCCCCAAAGAGTACTGGCTCCTCTGGGGGTACATTCCACCTCAATTCCTCATCTGAGGCTGAATCAAATAGCTCCATGTCCTCAGACATTTTGTCAGAGGGCGCCCCCCCCCCCCGCGGAGCGGTAGGCGGGCGGGCCGGCGCGCGCCCGCAATAAGCGGTCGGGTGTCTAGGCCAGCAGTGAACTCCCTTTGTATTCCCCCCCCCCTGTGTGATCATCGTGCGAAGTGAGGAGAGAGTGGGTGAGTGTTTGGTTGTGAAGAGTGCTTTTGTCTTGTCTAGATTGCTTGGAGGTGTACCCCCTTGAACCCCCGCCCCACCTTCCCCTTTTGCTCTTGGGATCCTAGCT